>CM051265.1:51189415-51406915 GCA_027921565.1 Artemia sinica
TAGGCTCGAGCCTTGTGGGTAGTAAAATCTGGCCTGGTCGTAGCCATTGAAAAAACAAAAACATATAAGTTTACAGGAAACAACCTTATCTTAGAATAAATACATTCATTAGCGATTAGCTTACATTCTGCGACTTAGAGTCTGGCTTAATTATTCATTTAGTTTGTACTCGTTTTAGCTTGCATTTATGCATTCATAGTGCTTTGTGCTTGTTCTAAGTTTGACTTAGTTCGCTTTTCACTATTCTTTTAAAAAATTTCAAGAAAATAAATTTAGTAAAGCGATAAGGTGGGTAGGAACTAAGGAAGTATAGTAACGTTTCGAAAATTACAACGTACCAAGGAAAATCAGGTTAAAACGACATTTTAAATGCCAGGTATTTAGAATCGCTTATAAATACATCTTTTGATTCAGATGTAAACTAATTAAATTAAAAAATAAAGCTTTTTTACGCCAATAGGGTAAATTAAGTCTCAAAGGAGAAAAAATCAACTCACACAATAGGGTGAGGCAAGGGAGGCTATCGCCAAATTAAAACTTTGGTTTGACGCACTAATATATTTTGTCTCGTGCTTAAAACATTAGCATATTAAAAAAATGAAAAAGGTCAAACAATTGGGAGGGACCCAGATAATAAAGCAAGATGCGTATTTTGCTTATGTACAATTTCTCCATGATTTAAATAAAGGGCAAACCATATCCTAATATGGTTGTTGGCATTTTATATGGACGATGAAAGCCTTCCTTTGGTGAGTCGTAAGTTTACTCGTCCAAAGTTTTAAGCGCTTTTCACTTACATACAAAAAAAAAAAATATATATATATATAACATGTATATAATTCCTAGGCTATAGCCTACATCAAAGATGAAAATATAGTAGAACTATATTAAAAAGGAAATTTTGGGTCATAATTCATAAGCCCGTGATTCAGAAATCTAAATTCCAGAAGCCCGTGATCGAAGCACCACAAAAACAGGTTTTACAATGATTATTTTTTGTCGCTTCAACTTCTATGGTAGCCATGGGTGTGCACGAATCCTGTCCAGGACTAGGGGAGGGACTAGGATATTTTTGCAAAGAAGACAAGGGTGGGGCGGGGGAACAGAATAGAAAAAACATTCATTTTGAGGCAGCAAATTTTTATTTTTCAGAGGGGGGAAGGGTCCTCATGGTCAGTCTCCTGTGAGAGTTCCCCTTACATACCCCCCCCCCTTCCTTACATGCATTTGTGATTGCAACTATAACACGATGAAACACGACAAAAACACAATTTTTTAAATCAAAGTTTTCAACGGTTCCAAGAATCCCAATGAACAATTTGGCTCTCAGCCTAAAAGAAATGAAATCGCTACTCTGACTCAAGAGAGACTATTTCGGCAGCGCTGATGGATGGTACGCACAGTGTGGCCACCCCTTAAGAAGGTTTATAGGGATTATATATGAGAATATATAGTCCTAAATGTACAAATCCTTAATTCGATTAAATAGTCCAATGTTCTATCGTTTAATGTACTATAAAAGTACGTTTTCCAGTTGTATTATTTTGAACAAAACTATTCACTCCAGATGAATATAAGGGACAAGCAAATGTCGAGCATCAAAGGAAATCTTTTGCTATTAGTATAACGGATTATGCAAACCCATCTGGAGACTGATGTTTTGCATAAACTTCATATTTTGAGTTTCTGTTCTCACAAAGCTATGTTAAGCCACATTCCATCTAGTTCCAGTAAATTTTGAGACCTTCAAACTTTCTAATAAGAAAAGAAAGAGATATACGAAACCTCAGCTTACGTTATTTCGCTCATATTGTCTTTTGAAGTTATTAAATAAAAAAGCAAGCTTTTCTAAATGGAAGTAGGGAGTGCCATTAAAACGTAAAAACAACATAAATCATTTTATATATGGGAGGTGGCTGCTCCCTTCTGAACCCGCTACTCTTTACGCTAGAGTTTTTGTTCCAATCCTTTAAGATCAACCGCTCAGACACAAGTGCCATTGAATTGGAATAAGAAGTATTTTTGAATACCTACAAAACTTTAGTGTAAAGAGTGGGGGGGAGATCAGTACCTCACTTTCCTTTGAAAAAAGATTGTTTTGTATTTAGTTTCTTATCATTTTCCAAAAAATGCCCGGGCTATGATGCGATCAGGGCTGCCACTACATTCATCCCCAACTGCTTGAAGTTGAATTGTATATATCAATGCATGTAAACTGACCAATAGTGTCCTAGATTGGTAGCATAAAAATTTGCTTAAGGATTAATGCAGTTTCTCTGCTACTTGAATTTTTTTTATGTACTAAAAATTGGCTAAAATGGCTGAATGTATTTGAAATAAATTCATAGCAGAAGATTAGCTATGATGGATTTGACACTGAGTTCATTCGCAATTTAACGAACATAGTGCGAAAGGCTTGTAACTCTTGTTGGGCAGCTTAAAACTTAACGAATTTTGTATCTTTGCACCTACTATAAAAGTTAATTAAAAAAAAAACTTTCTCCACAAATAAGTTTTTCAAAGAAAAGTAAAGAACTCCATTGAACAAAAAATGAGCAAAAATAAAATCAAATAATCTACCAAGCTTGAAACTACCACAAATCAGCATCGATAAATAAATGAAACCCAAAACGAACATAAATTAAAATAAATAACCGAGTCAAACTAAAAACGAGCAGAAATTAACAAAATTTGGGCGCAAAACCCCTATGCCTTCCCAAGGCCAGAACAAAATTTGCACTTTACTGAAAAAAATATAAATGTCTTTACTTTTATAACTTTAATAAATCAAATAATTTTAACATTTTGATTACTAAATATCAGTATATGTATATTAAACTGACAATGCACATTCATTTGTATTTTTTCAGTAAAGTGCAAATTTTGTTCTGGCCTTCGGAAGGCATAGGGGTTAGGGGTTATTTATTTTAATTTCTGTTTGTTTTGGGTTTCATTTATTTATCGATGCTGATTTGTGGTAGTTTCGAGCTTGGTAGATTATTTGATTTTAATTTTGCTCATTTTTTATTTAATGGAGTTCTTTACTTTTCTTTGAAAAACTTATTTTGTGGAAAAGTTTTTTTAATTAATTTCTGTTCGTTTTATATTGACATAGTTTTTTCAGAGAAAAAGAAAACAACACTTTAAATCTTTTCGTTTTTTAAGACTTTATAGTTTGGCCTGCTATTTGTATGCTGGAGAAAAATTTTCAGCAATTTTTAACAACATACACCCTTTTAAAAATCTGGACACAGATAGTACTGTTTAATTTAGTTTCATACCTCCTCTAGTTGACCTGAAATGGAAAACTTGATACCATTCGCAAAAAAATCTGTTTACTTTCTGTAATAGCTTGGATACACTTACACTATTTTGGTTTGGTTAAATTTTAAGAGCAGAAGTAGCCTCGAAAGTTTGAACATAATACCCTTAGTCGTTCTTGGGAGACTGCTGAGATGCCTTATTGGGAATTAACATTATCACAGTGCATTTTGATTTAATCTTAAGGCAACATTTAGTTTTTAAACATAATGGGCAAATGGGAGGGTGGGAGTGGAAGGGGGATTAGTTGCCCTCCAACCACTTTCGACTATTAAAAAGGGCATCAGCCCTTTCTATTTTCAATCGAATTTCCCCTTTCGAAGTTCCCACGACAACTCCTTCGATACGAAGTGCCCTGGTCTAAACAACAACAACAACAAACAATATTACTAATCATTTTCGACTATTAAAAAGGGCACTAGCCCTTTGAATTTCATATAGAATGAGCCCTTTTCTGAAGTTTCTACGACAACGCTTTCTATAAAACCTTATATGCCCCCATGACATAACTTAAAACCCTTGCCCTGAGGGATGTGGCGGAGTATCCTCCTCAAAAACACATTTTCTATCTGTAAATCAACTAAGTTGAACAAGATGGCTATCTCAAAATTTTTATTGGATGTGTTTGGGGGAATGATGGGCGTGGGGGCGGGGGTCTAGTTGCCCTCCCATCACTTTCGACTATTGAAAAGGGCACTAGACCTTTGAATTTCCAATCAAATGAGCAGTTTTTGAATTTTCTCAACGCCTTCTATAAAAACATTATATGCTCCCTGTGCATATCTTAAAACCCTTGCCCTGACTGGAAATCAACTACCCTACGCTAAACGAAATGGCTATCTCAAAATTTTGATTGGATGTGTTTGGGTGAACGATGGACGTGGGGGGGGGGGAAGGCTAGTTGTCCTCCAATCACTTTCGACTATTAAAAAGGGCACTATCCCTTTGAATTTCCAATGAAATGAGCCCCTTTTGAAGTTTCTATGACGACGTCTTCTATAAAAACTTTATATACCCCAGAACATAACTTAAAACCCTTGCCCTGAGGGTTGTTTGGGAGTGTCCTCCTCAAAAACATACGAGTATTATTCGTATTATTTATCTGGAAATCAACTACGCTGAAAAAAATGGCTACCTAAAAATTTTGATTGGATGTGTTTGGGGGAATGATGGGCGTGGGGGAGGGGCTAGTTCCCCTCCATTCACTTTCGACTATTAAGAGGGGAACTAGCCCTTTGAATTTCCCTTCGAATTAGCCTTTTTTGAAGTTTTTACGACAACGTCTTCTACAAAAACCCTATATGCCCCCAGGGCATAACTTAAAACCCTTGCCCTGAGGGTTGTGGGGGAGTGTCCTTCTCAAAAACATATTTTTCTATCTGGAAATCAACTAGCCTACGCTAAACAAAATGGCTATCTCAAAATTTTGATTGGATGTGTTTGGGTGAATGATGGACGTGGGGGGTGGGCTAGTTGTCCTCCAACCAATTTCGACTATTAAAAAGGGCACTAGAACTCTTGATTTGCAATCGAATGAACCCCTTTTGAAGTCTCTACGACGACCCCTTCTATATGAAGTGCCCTGCTTTAAAGAAAAAAAATAATAAACTGTACATTGTGTCAACATAGATCTTAGTGTCCTCCTGATGACACTATCAGGAGGACATATTGGGGAGTGTCCTCCTATATATTGGGGAGTGTCCTCCTAAAAAACATATTTTCTATCTGGAAATCAGCTAGCCTACGCTGAACAAAATGGCTATCTGAAAATTCTGATTGGATGTGTTTGGGGGAATGATGGACGTAGGGGGCTATTTGCCCTCCAATCACTTTCAACTATTAGAAAGGGCAATAGCTCTTTGAATTCCAAATCGATTGAGCCTGTTTTGAGGTTTCTACGACAACGCCTTCTATAAAAACCTTATATGCTCCCAGGGCATAACTTAAAACCCTTGCCCTGAGGGTTGTGGGGGAGTGTCCTACTCAAAAACATATTTTCTATCTGACAATCAACTACGCTGAACAAAATGGCTATCTCAAAATTTTGATTGGATGTGTTTGGGGGAATGATGGCATGGGGGGGGCTAGTTACCCTCCAATCACTTTTGACTATTAAAAAGGGCACTAGCCACTCCAATTTCAAATCGAATGAATCCTTTTCGAAGTTTCTACGACAACTCCTTTGATGCGAAGTGCCCAGGTATGGAGAAAAAAAACACATTGTACCCACATCGTTCTTTACTTAGGCATTTACTGAATTTCTTATCGAATGAGCCTTTTTTGAAGTTTCTACAACAACGTCTTCTATAAAAACCTTATATGCCTCCAGGGCATAACTTAAAACCCTTGACCTGAGGGTTGTGGGGGAGTGTCCTCCACAAAAAACACATTTTCTATCTAGAAATCAGCTACGCTGAACAAAATGACTATATCACAATTTTGATTGGATGTGTTTGGGGGAACGAAGGGCGTGTGGAAAGGGGGGGGGGCTAGTTGCCCTCCAATCACTGTCGACTATTAAAAAGGGCACTAGACCTTTAAATTTCCAATCGAAGTAGCCTGTTTTGAAGTTTCTACGACAACGCCTTCTATAAAAACCATATATGCCCCAGGGCATAACTTAAAACCCTTGCTCTGAGGGTTGTGGGGGAGTCTCCTCCTCAAAAACACATTTTCTATCTTGAAATCAATTACGCTGAACAAAATGGCTATCTCAAAATTTTGATTGGATGTGTATTGGGGAACGATGGTCGGGGGGGGGGGGGGCTAGTTGCCCTCCAATCACTTTCGACCATTAAAAAGGGCACTAGCCCTTTGAATTTCCAATCGAATGAGCCTGTTTTGAAGTTTTTACGACAACGCCTTCTATAAAAACCATATATGCCCCAGGGCATAACTTAAAACCCTTGCTCTGAGGGTTGTGGGGGAGTCTCCTCCTCAAAAACACATTTTCTATCTTGAAATCAATTACGCTGAACAAAATAGCTCTCTCACAATTTTGATTGGATGTGTTTAGGGGAATGATGGGCGTGGGGGGGGGGCTAGTTGCCCTCCAATCACTTTCGACTATTAAAAAGGGCACTAGCCCTTTGAATATCCAATCAAATAAGACTGTTTTGAAGTTTCTACGACAAAGCCTTCTATAAAAACCTTATATGCCCCCACCGCATAACTTAAACCCTTGTTCTGAGGGTTGTGGGGAAGTGTCTTCCTCAAAAACACATTTTCTATCTGGTAATCAACTGCGCTGAACAAAACGGCTATCTCAAAATTTCGATTGGATGTGTTTGGGGGAATGATTGGCGTGAGGGGGGGGGCTAGTCGACCTCCAATCACTTTCGACTATTAAAAAGGGCACTAGAACTCTCGATTTCCAATCGAATAAACCTCTTTTGAAGTCTCTACGACGACCCCTTCTATATGAAGTGCGCTGCTTTAAAGAAAAAAACTCTGTACATTGTGTAAACATTGATCTTATATGCCCTCAGGGCATAACTTAAACCCCTTGCCCCAAGGGTTTTGGGGGAGTGTCCTCCTCAAAAAGATATTTTCTATCTGGAAATCAACTACGCTGAACAAAATGACTATCTAAAAAATTTGTATGGATGTGTATGGGCAAATTATGGGTGTGGGGGGGGGGCTAGTTGCCCTCCAATCACTTTTGACTATTAAAAAGGGCACTAGCCACTCCAATTTCAAATCGAATGAACCCTTTTCGAAGTTTCTACGACAACTCCTTTGATACGAAGTGCCCGGGTATGGAGAAAAAAAAAACACATTGTACCCACATCGTTCTTTACTTAGGCAGCGCTAGCGTGCTGCGTATGATGTATATATGCCAGTAGGTACCCTTCTCTAATTACTTAACGGAATGCTAGAAATACTAACCGGAGTGACATATAAGAAAGGATTGTACTTGCGCTTCAAGCCTAAGACAGCAGTTCTAGTGAAACACAGTTGCCAAAACAATGGAACCGTAAGAGATTAATTGACATTTTAGGGGGTTACTTGGGCAGGAAAAAGTTAGAATTTCTAGGTTGTGGTCGCTATAATACACAAGTTCCAATTTTACAATATAGAGATTCCATTAAGAGTTGTAAATGTGTAAGAAAAAAGTTATCAGAACGTTTTTCAGACCTCATCTTTCGGAAGTTAGACAAGCGAACGGATTGAACATTCAATTCAGACATTTTCTTGCTGAACATTATCAAACATGATAATTTAGAATGATATCTTTTTAAAAGTTCCCCATGACCTAAATGATTCCAATTACGACTTCTAGAAATTACTAACCTTAGACACTTCCCTTTCAACATTTCATGCAAACATCCAGCAATAAAATCAATATAAAAGAAAATTAAGGAAAAAGTTAGAATTTCTAGGTTGTGGTTGCTATAATTTACAAGTTCCAATTTTCAATAAAGAGGCTCCATTAAGAGTTATAAATGTGTAAGAAAAAAGTTATCAGAACGTCTTTCAGACCTCATCTTTCGGGAGTTAGACAAGCGAACGGATTGAACATTCAATTCAGACATTTTCTTGCTTATCATTATCTTTTTAAAAGTTCCCCATGACCTTAATGATTCCTGATTACGACTTCTAGAAATTACTAACCTTAGACACTTCCCTTTCAACATTTCATGCAAACATCCAGCAATAAAATCAATATTAAAAGAAAATTAAGGAAAAAGTTAGAATTTCTTGGTTGTGGTCGCTATAATACAAAAGTTCCAATTTTTAATATAGAGGCTCCATTAAGAGTAATAAATGTGTAAGAAAAAAATTATCAGAATGTCATATTAGACCTCATCTTGCGGGAGTTAGACAAGCGAACGGATTGAACATTCAATTCTGACACTTTCTAGCTTAATATTATCTTTTAAAAGTTCCCATGACCTAAATGATTCCTGATTACGACTTCTAAAAATTACTAACCTCAGACACTTCCACTTCGACTGTTCTTGCAGACATCCAGCTATAAATATCAAGATTAAAAAGAAAATTATCACCATTTTTAGAAATTATGCACAATGAAAACAACTATTTTTAAACACTTTTACCGATCTGCTAATTTAACTGTGATGAAAATGTATTCTCGATCAGCGGAACATAAACGTCCCATCGGATCAAAGAGACATGAGACTGTAAGGAATCTGACATGTTACTCGTGCGTGTATATTATGAAGCCAAGATGGTTATATGCCCTTCTTTGTCAAAATTAGCTTGTGGAAAAATTAAACAATATAGGTGACTTAAGAAAACTTTAATATTTTTTTTATGGAGGAGGGGGTTGATCCAAGAGCTTATTGGGTACATTCTTATGCCCTTCCTTTTCAGACTTAGCTCGTAGAAATATTAACCAATGTAGGCGACTTATGAAAACTTTAATATTTTTTAGGGAGGAGATGGATGATCCAAATGCTCATTGGGTACATTCCTATGCCGTTCTTTTTCAAAATTAGCTGATGGAAATGTTAAACAATGTAGGTAACTTATGAAAACTTTAATATTTTTTAGGGAGGTGGAGGATGATCCAAGGGCTCATTGGGTACATTCTTATGCCCTTCTTTTTCAAAATTAGCTGATAGAAATATTAAACAATATAGGCAACTTATAGAAACTTTAATATATTTCTTTAGGGAGGTAGGGGATGATCCAAGGGCTCATTGGGTACATTCCTATGCCCTTCTTTTTCAAAATTAGCTGATGGAAATGTTAAACAATGTAGGTGACTTATGAAAACTTTAATATTTTTTAGGGAGGTGGAGGATGATCCAAGGGCTCATTCGGTACATTCCTATGCCCTTCTTTTCCAAAATTAGCAGGCAGAAATATTAAACAATGTAGGCGACTTATGAAAACTTTAATATTTTTTTTGGAGGTGGGGGATGATCCAAGGGCTCACTGGATACGTTCTTAGGCCCTTATTTTTCAATATTAGCTGGTGAAAATACTAAACAATCTAGGTGGCTTATGAAAACTTTAATATTTTTTCAGGGAGAAGGGGGATGATCCAAGGGCTCATTGGGTACATTTTTATGCCATTCTCTTTCAAGATTAGCTGGTGGAAATATTAAACAATGTAGGCGACTTATTAAAACTTTAATTTTTTTTTAGGGAGGCCGGGGATGATCCATGGGCTCATTGGGTACATTCTTGTGCCCTTCTTTCTAAAAATTAGCTGGTGGAAATATTAAACAATGTAGGCGACTTATGAAAAATTTAATATTTTTTAGGGAGGTGGGGGATAATCCAAGGGCTCATTGGGTACATTCTTATGCCTTTCTTTTTTAAATTAGCTGGTGGAAATATTAAAAAATGTAGGCAACATATGAAAACTTTAATATTTTTTTATAGGGAGGTGGGGAATGATCCAAGGACTCACTGGGTACATTCTTATGCGTTTTCTTTTTCAAAATTAGCCGGTGGAAACATTAAACAATGTAGGAGACTTAAGAAAACTTTAATATTTTTTGGGGGAGGTGAGGGATGATCCACGGGCTAATTGGGTACATTCTTGTGACCTTCTTTTTCAAAATTAGCTGGTGGAAATATTAAACAATGTAGGCGACTTATGAAAACTTTAATATTTTTTTTAGGGAGGTGGGGGATAATCCGTGGGCTCATTGGGTACATTCTTGTGCCCTTCTTTCTCAAAATTAGCTGGTGGAAATATTAAACAATGTAGGCGACTTATGAGAACTTTAATATTTTCTTAGGGAGGTGGAGGATGATCCAAGGGCTTATTGGGTACATTCCTATGCCCTTCTATTTTCAAAATACTGAATTCTTTTGGACTTCGAATTTTTTTTTATGAATCTTAAAATGACATGAAATATGCTTGCGGCTGAACCAATCATACTCTATGCTTGCTCTTAGACACGACGGGGATTTTCCAGTGGTACTCTATGGCAGATTATTGACAGTACCTAGTTTATTGCATGTTTTTGGTCATTAATCATTGTACAATGGAAGGATAAACACATAAGTCACATCTTTTAAAAAGTGAGGATGAAGCATTTTAAGAAAGTTTGTACACGTGATAGTGTTATTGTAGCATTGAATGCTGACAAGGAGAGGTATTTGAACTATGAAACAAGTACAAGTGGGAGCATTATTGGAAATGCATGCGTGCATTGTCATGACAGTAAGGAATTAAATTTCTTCGGAGTACCAAAAAATTCAACTCTTATGATGATGGATATGCGAGATTGAGATATCCGGAGATGATTGCACTCAAAGAGGATGTCAACATAAAAATAACAGTTGATGAAGAGGTGCATCTTCTTGCTAGTGCTTGTGGTAATATGTTACCCAGTGTTACACCCCATCGTCAGCTTTCGGATATTAGCATTCAGCGGAATGTCGAAAGAAGACTGGCATACTCTTCTAATAATATCATAAACCATATATTGTCTACGTGCAGGAACTTTCACCTGTGTACAAATAATGTGGTAATAGACAATGAAATTGCTGAAAAAATAAAAAGGACATTGGTAGAAAATATCACTAAGGAACATAAAGATGAATCGATGAAAAAACTAACTGCCAGCAAACGTTATTATTACTATTGATTATATAGTCAATGAACCTAATAATACCAAAGACAAAATGTATATTGAACATTTAAGGTGAAACCCCAGTAAAAATAGTGTATGACACAAAATGGAATAATGATTATTCTACTGATTACGAACTAAGAGAAGACAATAGCTACAGCATCAATAGAGAACATGATGAAGTATTTTATGGAACAGATCCTAAATGTCCAAAGTTGTTCAATGACATTAATAATGTGTAATAATTTATGCAACATATTTTTTATGTTAATATTCTACATGTCATTATTTCAATAAAAATATTTTATGCATTACTTTGACATAATTCCATTATTTTTAGGGTATGCTAGAACGTCAAACGTTTAGAATGTATATTAAAAAGTTGGAGATGTAAGAAAAGGAATTTTCAGAAATATAGATACTACTACTAACAGGCTCATAGCGGATATATTAGAAAATTAGATATGTTAAAAGAACTTTTACCAATGTCTGAGAGAGGGATGAGAGATGAGCAAAAATCTCCACAGACGAGCAAACACCCGGTCCAGACGCACAGACAGAGAGAGTTTTCAGTTTTCAGAAACTGGAACATCCACGTTTAAAATAAATTGGATTTTATTAATAGTATTTGTTTTTAATAAAGTCATAACAAACTCTTTCTTGAATTACCTCTTGGATAGACCATACAGACATTTCATTTAAGAAATTATGAAAAAATTGTAAGTAAGTAACAAACTCTTTCTTGAATTCACCTATTGGATACACAATGCAGAAATTTCATTCAAGAAATTATGAAAAAATTGTAAGTAAGCAACAAACTCTTTCTTGAATTCACCTCTTGGATACACAATACAGAAACTTCATTCATAAAATTATGAAAAAAAATTGTAAGTAAGTAACAAACTCCTAGAAGTAACAAGTTTTCTGTCAAAGATACAAAATTTTTCTTAGAGATAACAGGGATTTCTTAAGTGATAACACGTTATCTGTTAGAAGTCAAAAGTTTTCTGTCATAGATATCAAATTTTTCTTGGAAGTAACAATTTTTTTGTTATAGCCAGTTTTCTGCCAGAAGTAGCAAGATTTCCTTAAAACTAACAAATTTTCTCTTCAAACTATCAACATTTTCCTTTGATACTAAAACACTTGATACTCAAATTTCTCGTAGAAGTAACAGGTTTTTTCTTAACTGTAACAAATTTCTTCTAATAGCACCAAGTTTCCAGTCAAAGATAACAAAGTTCTCATAGAAGTAACAATTTTTGTCAGTGATAATAATTTATCTGTTAGAAGTAACAAGTTTTCTGTCAAAGATACCAAATTTCTCTTAGAAGTAACAGTTTTTTCTTAGAAGTAACAAATTTTTTCTAATAGCACCAAGTTTACCATCAAATAAAAAAAATCCTCTTAAAAACTGACAATTTTGATCAATGATAACAACTTCTCTGTTAGAAGTAGATGGTTTTCTGTCAAAGATACCAAATTTTTCATAGAAGTAACAATTTTTTTCGTTTATGATAACAAGTTTTCTGTCAGAAAAAGCAATTTTTTCTTAATGCTAAAAAATTTTCTCATCGGAGCAACAAAGTTTTCCTTAATAATAATAAGCTTTTACTTAACACTCTGAAATTTCTCTTAGAAGTAATAGATATTTTCTTAACAGTAACAAATTTATTCTAATAGCACCAACCTTTCCGTCAATGATAATAAATTTCTCTTAAAAGTAACAATTTTTCGTAAATATTAACAAGTTTTCAGTTAGAAGTAGAAAAAATTCTGTGAATGATACCAAATTTTTCATAGAAGTAATAAATTTTTCTATATGATAACAAGTTTTCTGACAGAAGTAGCAAGATTTCCTTAACACTAACAAATTTTCTCTTCAAAGTAACAACATATTCCCTTAATACTAATAAACTTTTACTTAACACACTCAAATTTCTCTTAGAAGTAACAGTTTTTTTTCTTAGCAGTAACAAATTTTTTCTAATACCATCAAGTTATCTGTTAGATAACTGTCATGTATCTGTCATTTTATCTGTTAGAACTAAAATTTTTCTGTCAAAGATATCAAATTTTTCTTAGAAGTAACAGGTATTTCGTTAGTGATAACACATTATCTGTTAGAAGTAACAAGTTTTCTGCCAGAAGTAGCAAGTTTTCCTTAGCACTAACAAATTTTCTCTTCTAAGTATATCAACTTTTTTTCTTTAATAACAAAAAACTTTTGCCTAACACTACCAAATTTCTCTTGGAAGTATCATTTTTTACCAGTGATAAAATGTTTTCTGTTTGAACTAGCAAAATGTCCATCAAAGATAACAAATTTTTCTTTGAAGTAACAGTTTTTTATTTATGATAACAAGTTTTTTTGTCAGAAGTAGCAAGTTATTCTTAATTCTGCCAGAAGTAGCATGTTTTCTTTAACACTAACAAATTTTCTCTTCGATGTATCAACTTTTTTCCTTAATACTAACAACCTTTTACATAACACAATCAAATTTCTCTTAGAAGTAACAATTTTTGACAGTGATAACACATCAGCAGAATGTAACAGTGTCATGGTAAACCACGACACAACACTACAAAAATATTCCATGTCTTACATTTCAATGAAAAAATTCCCAAGTGAACTTTGAAACATCAAAAGAATGTAGCAGTGACAAGGTAAGAAAAGGAATTTTCAAAGATAAATATACCGCTAGCGGGCTCATAGGGAATATATTAGAAACTGAGATAGGTTAAAAGAACTTAAATACAAGTCTGAGCAAACCCCAATACTAAGCAATACTCTTCAAAAGACATTATTCTATCATTTCTCTCATAGGGCTGTCACATCAACACTTAGAATAGACATTATTTTATTAATTTTTCGGGCCGCAAAATTAATAAAATAAGGTCTATTCTAACTCATGATATAAACTTTATAATATATAACCTTCATATATAAAAAGTTTAAACTTTATAAAAAGTTTGTTAAAGAAAAAAAGTTGATACTTCGAAGAGAAAATTTTGTTATTGCTAAGGAAAACTTGCTACTTCTAGCCGAAAACTTGTTACTTCTAACATGTAACTTGTTATCACTAACGAAATACGTGTTACTTCTAAGAACAATTTGGTATCTTTGACAGAAAACTTGTTACTTCTAACAGATAACTTGTTATCACTGACGAAAAATTGTTACTTCTATGAGAAATTTGTTATCTTTGATGGAAAACTTGATGGTGTTAGAAGAAATTTGTTATTGCTAAGAAAAAAAACTGTTAAGTCTACGAGAAATTTGAGTGTGTTAAGTAAAAGCTTATTAGTATTAAGGAATATGTTGTTACTTTTATGAGAAAATTTGTTAGTGATAAGGAAAACTTGCTGCTTCTGACAGGAAACTTGTTATCATAAGGAAAAAATTGTTGCTTCTAAGAAAAATTTGCTATTTTTGACAGAAAACTTGTTACTTCTAACAGATAACTTGTTATCACTGACGAAAAATTGTTACTTCTATGAGAAATTTGTTATCTTTGACTGAAAACTTGGTGCTATTAGAAGAAATTTGTTACTGTTAAGAAAATACCTGTTACTTCTAAGAGAAATTTGAGTAAGTTAAGTAAAAGTTTGTTTTATGAAGGGAAAATGTTGAGACTTCGAGGAGAAAATTTATTAGAGTTAAGGAAATTTAGCTACTTCTGTCAGAAAACTTGCTATCATATCGAAAAATTTATTACTTCTATGAAAAATTTGGTATCATTGACAAAAATTTTGTTACTTCTAACCGATAACTTGTTATCATTGACGAAAAATTGTTGAGATTAAGAGAAATTTATTATTATTGACGGAAAGGTTGGTGCTATTAAAAAAAAATTGTTACAGTTTAAGAAAATGTCTATTACTTCTAAGAGAAATTTTAGTATTTTAAGTAAAAGTTTGTTAGTATCAAGGAAAAATTTGTTACTCCGATGGGAAAATTTGTTTGTAAGAACTTGCTACTTCTGACAGAAAACTTGTTATCATAAACGAAACAATTTGTTACTTCTATGAAAAATTTGGTAAATTTGACGGAAAACCTTCTACTTCTAACAGAAAAGTTGTTATCATTCATTAAAATTGTCACTTCTAAGAGAAATTTGTTATCTTTGATGAAAAACTTGGTGCTATTAGAAGAAATTTGCTACTGCTAAGACAAAAACTGTTATTTCTTAGAGAAATTCGAGTGTGTTAAGTAAAAGTCTATTAGTATTGAAGAATAAGTTGTTACTTTGAGTAGAAAATTTGTTAGTGATAAGGAAAACTTCCTACTTCTGACAGAAAACTTGTTATCATAACAAAACAATTGTTACTTCGAAGAAAAATTTGGTATCTTTGACAGAAAACTTCTTACTTCTAACAGATAACTTGTTATCACTGGCAAACAAATTGTTACTTCTTTGAGAAATTTGTTATCTTTGACTGGAAACTTGGTGCTATTAGAAGACATTTCTTACTGTTAAGAAAATACCTGTTACTTCCAAGAGAAATATGAGTGTGTTAAGTAAAAGATTTTAGTATCAAGAAAAATGTTGATAGTTTGAAGAGAAAATTTGTTAGTGTCAAAGAAATTTTTCTACTTCTGGCAGAAAACTTGTTATCATAACGAAAAAATTGTTACTTCTAAGAAAAATTTGATATCTATGACAGAAAACTTGTGACTTCTAACAGATAACGTGTTATCACTTAAGAAATACCAGTTACTTCTAAGAACGATTTGGTATCTTTGACAGAAAACTTGTTACTTCTAGGAGTTTTTTACTTACTTACATTTTTTTCATAATTTCATGAATGAAATTTCTGTATTGTGTATTCAAGAGGTGAATTCAAGAAAGAGTTTGTTACTTACTTACAATTTTTTCATAATTTCTTAAATGAAACTTCTGTATTGTGTATCCAAGAGGTGAATTCAAGAAAGAGTTTGTTACTTACTTACACTTTTTTCATAATTTCTTGAATGAAATGTCTGTATTGTGTATCCAAGAGGTAAAACTCAAGAAAGTGTTTGCTAAGACTTTATTAAAAATCAAATATTATTAATAAAATCAGATGTATTTTTACACTTGGATGTTCCTGTTTCTGAAAACTAAAAACTCTCTCTGCCTGTGCGTCTGGACGGGGTGTTTGCTTGTCTGTGGAGATTTTTGAGTTAAAAAATTCAGCTCATCTCTCTCTCAGACTTTAGTAAAAGTTCTCTTAACCTATGTCATTTTCTAATATATCCGCTATGAGCCTGTTAGTAGTAGTATCTATATTTCTGAAAATTCCTTTTCTTACATCTCCAACTTTTTAATAGATATTCTAAACGTTTGACGTTCTATCATACCCTAAAAATAATGGAATTATTCCAAAGTAATGCATAAAATATTCTTATTGAAATAATGACATTTAGAATATTAACATAAAAAATATGTTGCATACATTATTAATGTCATTGAACAACTTTGGACATTTTGAATCTGTTCCATAAAATACTTCGTTATGTTCTCTCTTGATGCTGTAGCTACTGTCTTCTCTTTGATCGTAATCAGTAGAATTATAATTATTCC
Organism: Artemia sinica; assembly: GCA_027921565.1. Classification (NCBI taxonomy): domain Eukaryota; kingdom Metazoa; phylum Arthropoda; class Branchiopoda; order Anostraca; family Artemiidae; genus Artemia; species Artemia sinica. The sequence goes on from CM051265.1 coordinate 51,205,863, forward strand.
ATTTTGTGTCAGACACTATTTTTACTGGGGTGTCACCTAAATGCTCAATAAACATTTCGTCTTTGGTATTATTAGGTTCATTGACCATATGATCAATAGTAGCAATAACGTTTGCTGGCACTTTGTATTTCATAGATTCATCTTTATAGTCCTTAGTGATGTTTTCTGCCAATTTCCTTTTTATTTTTCAAGCAATTTCACTGTCTATTACCACATTTTTTTTACACAGGTAACAGTTCCTGCACGTAGACAAGATATGGCTTGTGATAGTAGTAGAAGAGTATGCTTGTCTTCTTTTGACCTTCTGTTGAATGGTAATACCCGAAAGCTGGCGGTGGGGTGTAACACTGGGTAACATGTTACCACAAGCACTAGCAGGAAGATGCCCCTATTCATCAACTATTATTTTTATGTTAATATTCTCTTTGAGCGCAATCATCTCCGGAGATCTCAATCTTGAATATCCACCATTATAGGAGTTGAATTGTTTTGTTGCTCCAAAGAAATTTAATTCCTTACTTTCATGACAATGCACGCATACATTTCCAATAGTGCTACCACTTGTACTTGTTTCATAGTTCAAATACTTCTCCTTGTCAGCGTTCAATGCTACAATAACACTATCATGTGAACACACTTTCTTAAAATATTTCATCTTCACTTTTTAAAAATATGACGTATGTGTTTATCCATCCATTGTACAATGATTAATGCCCAAAAAACATGCAATAAACTAGGTAGTGTCAATAACCTACCATAGAGTACCACTAGGAAAGCCGCGTAGTGTCTAAGAACAAGCATAGAATACGATTGGTACAGCCGCAAGCATATTTCAAGTCATTTTAAGATTAATAAAAAAAATTCCAAGTCCAAAAAAATTCAGTATTTTGAAAAAAAGAAGGGCATAGGAATGTACCCAATGTGCCCTTGGATCATTCCCTACCCCCGTAAAAAATATTAAAATTTTATAAGTCACCTAGATTGTTTAATATTTCCACCAGCTAATTTTGAGAAAGAAGGGCACAAGAATGTACCCAATGAGCCTTCGGATCATCCAACCACCTCCCTAAAAAATTAAAGTTTTAATAAGTCGCCTACATTGTTTAATATTCCCACCAGCTAATTTGAGAAAGAAGGGCACAATAATGTACCCAATGAGCCCATGGATCATACCCCATCTCCCCCCCCCCCAAAAAAAAATATTAAAGTTTTCCTACGTCTCCTACATTGTTTAATATTTTCACCAGCTAATTTTGAAAAAGAAGGGCATAAGAATGTACCAAGTGAGCCCTTGGATCATCCTCCACCTCCGTAAAAAAATATTAAAGTTGTCATATGTCGCCTACATTGTTTAACATTTCCACCAGCTAATTTGAAAAAGAAGGGCATAGGAATATACCCAATGAGCCCTTGGATCACCCCCCCCCCCACCTCCCTATAAAATATTAAAGTATCATAAGTCACCTACGTTGTTTAATATTTCAACCAGCTAATTTTGAAAGAAAAGCACAAGAATATACCCAATGAGCTCTTGAAGCATTCCCAAGCTCCCTAAAAAATATTAAAGTTTTCGTAAGTCGCCTACATTGTTTAATATTTCCACCAGCTAATTTTGAAAAAGAAGGGCATATAACCATCTTGGCTTCTTAATGTGCACGCACGAGTAACATGTTAGATTCCTTACAGTCTCATGTCTCTTTCACCCGATGGGGCGTTTATGTTTCGTTGATCGAGAATGCATTTTCTGCACAGATAGATTAGCAGATCAGTAAAAGTGTTTAAAAAACAGTTGTTTTCGATGTGCATAATTTCTGAAAATGGTGATAATTTTCTTTTTAATATTGATATTTGTAGCTCGATGTCAGAAAGAACAGTTGAAGTGAAAGTGTCTAAGGTTAGTAATTTTTAGAAGTCGTAATCAGGAATCATTTAGGTCATGGAAACTTTTAAAAGATAATGTTAAGCAAGAAAGTGTCAGAATTGAATGTTCAATCCGTTCGCTTGTCGAACTCCCGAAAGATGAGATCTGATATAATGTTCTGACAACTTTTTTCTTACACATTTATCACTCTTAATTGAGCCTGTATATTGAAAATTTGAACTTGTGTATTATAGCGACCACAATCTAGAAATTTTAACTTTTTTCTTTATTTTCTTTTAATAACTTTATTGCTGGATGTTTGCATGAACAGTTGAACTGGAAGTGGCTAAGGTTATTAATTTTTAGAAGTAATCAGGAATAATTTAGGTCATGGGGAACTTCTAAAGCGATAATGTTAAGAAAAAAAGTGTCAGGATTGAATGTTCAATCTGTTCGCTTGTCTAACTTCCGAAAGATGAGGTCTGATATTATGTTCTGACAACTTTTTTCTTACACATTTATCACTCTTAATGGAGTCTCTATATTAAAAATTGGAACTTGTGTATTATAGCAACCACAATCTAGAAATTTTAACTTTTTCCTTAATTTTCTTTTAATATTGATTTTATTTTTAGATGTTTGCATGAACAGTTGAAGTGGGAGTGTCTAAGGTTAGTAATTTTTAGGAGTCGTAATCAGGAATCATTTAGGTCATGGGGAACTTTTAACAAGATATCATTCTAAATTATCATATTTGATAATGTTAAGCAAGAAAGTGTTGTGAATTGAATGTTTCAAGAAAGTGAATTGAATGTTCAATCCGTTTGCTTGTCTAACTCCCGAAAGATGAGGTCTGAAAGACGTTCTGATAACTTTTTTCTTACACATTTATAACTCTTAATGGAGCCTCTATGTTGTAAAATTGGAACTTGTGTATTATAGCGACCACAACTTAGAAATTCTAACTTTTTCCTGTCCAAATAACCCCGTAAAATGTCAATTAATCTCTGACGGTTCCATTGTTTTGGCAACTGTGTTTCAAAAGAACTGCTGTCTTAGGCTTGAAGCGCAAATACAATCCTTCCTTATATTAGTTGTGTCACTCCGGTTAATATTTCTATCTCTGTGATTGGCTTTGACGTCACTCCGGTTAGTAATTAGAGAAGGGTTCCTACTCAAGTCGTTATCAACGCATTTTTTTAAAGTTCTTATTATAGTAAGTACAAGTTGCTCTTTATTTCGTTCACTACGCTTCTTACACGGCTTATTGCGACATGATTGTTTAGTCTATAAAAAGTAAACACAAAACCCAATATTTCAAGTAGATAAAAGAAAGTTATTGGTTACATTTTCCTCTCTCTACTGCAAAATTCACTGACGATGCTCAAAATACTCCAACACCTTCCCACTTTTTGTGCCAGTAAGCATATAAATTATGTTATAATAAAATATTTTCTGCAATAAGTAGGGAACCATCACCCCACAACACCTATATACAGGCTTAATCGAATTAAGGGAGGTTAGAGACCAACTTACGCCTCCTCCTCCACCGACCCCCTTCTACATTTTTCTGAATATTGATGGGAAGTTAGAAAATTTGGATAATGAAATGAAATATTCGAGGCATCAGGTACCCCTCCCCCATCATCTGCGCAGTAGCCCACTGGACCTCAGACACAATAGCTGAAGTAAAGCTGCATAAGCGGTAATAGCAGTAGTAGCATCTGTAGTAGTAGTAGTTGCAGTAGCCCTGAAAGTTTGAACTTATTACCCTCAGCTGTTCCTGATTTTGCGCTGATATGTATTTTGGACAACCTGCATGCATATAGCGCGTTTTGATTTTGTTTAACCTGCAGCATGACATCTCCTGAAGGTATCAGCTCGATGCTCGTAGCCATTCAAGATTAATAAACCCTTTTAATATCCGTATTCAATTCCTTCCTTCCATAATTAACTTCCTTCTCAGCACTCCCTGAAAGCTACAAATTAATATCTTTACCTGTTCCAAAGATATCGCAAATATGCCTTTGTGACAAACTTGGATGGGCCTAGGATCTTTGATATATGATTTCCAATGCTGTGGTCTGAGTTCCAACGTAACTTCCTTAGCTGTTACTGGGATATTGCAAATACACCCTTTTTGACAACCCTGAATACACATAATACCTTTTGATTTAGTTCATCCCCTCAACTTACGCTGAAAAAGGAAGCTTAACAGCTCACTTTGTTCCTAAGTCATTGTATCTATGCCATTTTGACTACCTTGATGCACTTAGTGTGTTTTGATTTAGTCCAAGATCCTTCTCAACAATCTCTGAGAGTTTCACCTATAGGCCATTAGCCTTAGTAACGATACTTCTATTATTAGTATTATTAGTAGTGGTAGTATACAACCCAAAAGACACATAGTGTCTTTTGGTTGATAAGACACTCCTTTAAACATACATTAAAAGTTTCAACTTAATGTTTTAAACTGTTCCTGGAATATAATATTGCTATTACACTCTTCTGACAACCTGCATCAACTTAGCGTGTTTCTATTTAGTTCACCATCCCACTCAACATCCTCTCGATGTTTTATGTCAATACCCCTAGCTTCAGTAGTAGTAGCAGTGGAAGTAGGGGAAGTCGTAGCCGTAATAGCAGCAGTATCAGCAATTTTAGTAGCAGTTGAAGTAGTATTAGTAGTACCCGCTGTAGTAGTAGTAGTAGTAGCAGTAGTAGTAGTAGTAGTAGTAGTAGTAGTAGTAGTAGTAGTAGTAGTAGCACTAGTAGCAAAGTAGTAATAGTAGTAGTAGTGGTGGAAGCAGCAGCAGTATTAGTAGTATCCACATAATACCTTTGGTTATTTCAAATCCTCCTTATATGCCCTGAAAGATTCAATCTAATACCCTAAGCCGTTCCTGAGATATTACTGATGTACCCTTTTTGACAACTTGTATGCACATAACGTGGTTTGAATTAGTTCAACATTCCCCTAAACATTTCCAGAAAGTTTCACGTTAATACCCTTAGCCTCAGCAGTAGTAGTAGTAGTAGTAGTAAGTAGCCTAGTAGTAGTAGTAGTATTAGTATTAGCAGTAGTAGTAGCATAGAAACAGTAGTAGTAGTATAAGTAGTAGTAGTAGTAGTAATAGAAGTAGTAGTAGTAATTGTAGTAGTAGTAGTAGTAGCAGAAGTAGCAGAAGTAGTAATGATAGTAGCGGTATGCACATAGTGTCTTTTGGTTAGTTCAACATCCCCCTCAACACGCCCTGAAATTTCTAAATTAATACTCTGAGCCGTTCTTAAGATGTTGCTTATATGCTGCTGTTTTGGCAACCTGTATGCACACAATGTATTTTGATTTAGTTCAAATTCCCACTCATTTTTACATTAATACCCTTAGTAGTAGTAGTCGTAATAGTAGTAGTAATAGTAGTAGCAGTGGTAGTAGCAGCTTTTTTGTGCTTGTAAAAAAGACAGTCACTGGAGTCTAGTCCCTGTTCTGTTCTCACTATGGCGGTTCTAAGTCTCTTCTTTTCACATTGATTTCAGTGTTGTTGTTTTGTTTTTTTTTAATTTTTTTTCTTGAGAGTAGATTTCTTTTAACCCTAGATATAAGAAGGAAGAAGAAAATAAGAAATCTTTCCTTAGAATTTTCATTACAAGCAGTCGAAATTTACCGCGTTGGGCGCGGTTATAGCAAATTAATTCCCTTCCAGTACCAGTAGTTGAGAAACAGCACATGAAAAGGGCTTCTTTAATTAAGTTTCGTTTGCGTTCTAATGGGCTATAAGTCTTCATAGTTTATTTTCATGAAAGTCTTTCTAACATCCCTTTTCTATTATTTTTTTTAATTTTCAATCATTTGTCTGTTATAGCTGCGCAAATATATACTTGCAAAAACAACATATATCACATTATCGCTTTAACAAATTAGAATTTGCGTCAATTGTAGCAAACTTATTGCATTAAAAAAGGAAAAGATGAGATTAAAAAAATAAATGACAATAGATATACGACTCTGTATTTCCTATCAAATTACCCGATACAGGCTACAGACCATTTTATACAAAAGTGGAAGAAATTTTTTGAAAAACGAAAATACAAGCTTCAGAAAGTTTGTATATGTGAATATATGGACGAAAACGCACGCCATTTTATCCAATGTAGTCTGAAAATTTTGAGTATGAATTGTTGAACATTGAGATTTCATTGCATATTCCTCGGAGAGAATTACATATTATCAAAGATAGTGTAAAATCTTTTGCTGAAGTATAACCTGCAGAAATAGAACAGAAGCACATAATTAGAAATTATTCAGAAGCATACAAAATTGCTAATACACGACTGTGAGAGTCATAATGTTGTTTTCTTTATATTTTCATTTTCCACAATAGCCATGCATTTTTTATATAGCTTTAAGGATTTTGGTAGGCTTTCATTTCTGAGGTCAACCATTGATTCAAAATATCAATTAATTTTTTACTTTAATAGTTAATGTGGAATGGCTTAAATTTCAAAAAAGGATACAAACCATTGTTTTCGGCTTGAAAAATTTACATGTTCCAAAGGAAACTAAGAACTTAAATTTACAGGAGTCGCTAAGTTACAAAGCGATTTAAAAATGTCTGGACTGCTCTTGTAGTGTCTGTTCAGCGTGACAAATCTTAGATGTTTGAAATTATTAATGCTGAACTGTTATGTTGGAAAGCGATAGGTCAACCTGGAGGCGCCTAGTCTCATCGTTCTCTACGCCGAACCCTCGGCAGGAGCCTTTAAGTCAAGTAAGTCAAGTAAGTGTTATGTTGGAAAGGCTGCAGAACAAAGTGCTTGCTTTAGTTTCTCTGAGACCCATAAAAATAGACGAATATTTGTCAAAATAACAAGACACCAACAAATAGCATTTCCAAGATTTAGGAGATTTTGTGGAAATTATAAAAATAAGAAAAACTCTCCCTTGACGACGAATCCAGTGATCTCCTTTTTAATGGTTGGTCCACAGCAAGTAGGCCTATATTTCGCATATCTGACAGTATAATTGTATGAACGTTCTATGGTTAATGTTTTTTTTTCTATGGATTGCATATATGTTCGTAGTAAAATGTGCCATGCTATGGCAGGATGGCCCTTGACAGTGGAATATTATAAAAATAGCTTTCTATCTTTATGTGTAGCTATACTATATGTGTTTACGTGTACGCATAGATATCTTTACGTGTAGCTATAAAAGAAATCTACATAAAGATATCTCTGTATAGCATATAAAGACGTGAAATGCCCACCCCATTGTTTCAGAGGCAACGCTCTAGCGTTGCCTATAGTAAAAATGGAAGGGATGCTCGTATAAATTTCAAAGAGGGCTCGTTTGATAGGAAATTGAAAGACAACTTCACTTTTTAAGGGTCAAAAGAGATCGGAGAGCATCTAGCCCCCCCCCTCCCTACACGCCTTTTTTACCTCAAACCCATCCGATAACAAATTTGAGATAGCCATTTAAAAAAAAAAATAGTTCAAAGACCAAATAACGAAAACTCCGGGGTCAACACATCCCCCCAGGGCCCGAGAGAAGGCGTTGTAAATTATGTCCTGGGGCATATGGTTCTTATGAAAAGGATGCTGGTATAAACTTCAGAGAGGGCTAATTTGATTGGAAATTGAAAGTTCTAGTTAACTTTTTAAGGGTCAAAAGATATCCGAGGGTAACTAGCCCCCTTCCCCCACACACTCTTTTTTCCCAAACTCATCCGATAAAAATTTCGAGGTAGCCATTTCGTTAAAAATAGTTCAAAGGTCAGATAAGAAAAACCTCTGTTTTCGATGCAACCCCCCAGGGCCCGGGTTAGGCGTTGTAAGTGATGCTCTGGGGGCATATATGGTTCTTATGGAAGGGAAGCTCGTATAAACTTCGGAAGGGGCTAATTTGATTGGAAATTGAAAGTTCTCGTTCACTTTTTAAGAGTCAAAAGAGATCAGAGGGCAACTATCCCCTCCACACCTCTTTTCCCCAAATAGATCCGAAAATTTTTGATATAGCCATTTTGTTAAAAATACTTTAAAGGTCAAATAGAAAAAACTCATGTGTCGACAAAACCCCCTAGGGCCCGGGGGCAGGCGCTGCAATTTATGACCCTGTGGCATATATGGTTGTTATGAAAGGGATGCTCGTATAAACTTCAGAGAGAACTCATTTAATTGGAAAATGAAAGTTCGAGGTCACTTTTTAAGAGTCAAAAGAGATCCGAGGGCAACTAGCCCCCCCACGCCCTTTTTTTTACCAAACCCATCCTCTACAAATTTTGAGATAGCCATTTTTAAAAATTGTTCAAAAATTAGATAAAAAAAACTCCGGTGTCGACACAACCCCTCAGGACCCGGCGGTAGGCGTTGTAAGTGTTTTCCTGGGGGCGTATATGGTTCTTCTGAAAGAGATTCTCGTATAAACTTCAGAGAGGGCTCATTTGATTGGAAATTGAAAGTTCTAGTTAATTTTTTAAGGGTCAAAAGATATCCGAGGGTAACTAGCCCCCCTTCCAACACACCCTTTTCCCCTAAACCCATCCGATGAAAATTTTGAGATAGCCATTTCGTTAAAAATAGTTCAAAGGTCAGATAAGAAAAGCTTCTGTGTCGAAGCAACCCCCCAGGGCCCGGGGTCAGGCGTTGTAAGTAATGCTCTGGGGCATATATGGTTCTTATGGAAGGGAAGCTCGCATAAACTTCGGAGAGGGCTCATTTGATTGGAAATTGAAAGTTCTAGTTCACTTTTTTAAGAGTCAAGAGATTCAAGGGCAACTAGCCCCCCCCCCATGTGTTGTCCTGGGGACGTATATGGTTCTTATGAATAGGATGCTCGTATAAACTTCACAGAGGGCTCACTTGATTGGAAATTGAAAGTTCTAGTTAACTATGAAGTGTCAAAAGATATCCGAGGGTAACTAACCCCCCCCCCCAAACTCTTTTCCCCAAAACCTATCCGAAAAAATTTTTGAGATAACCATTTCTTTAAAAATAGTTCAAAGGCCAGATAAGAAAAACGTCTGTGTCGAAGCAACCCCCCAAGGCCCGGGGTCAGGCGTTATAAGTAATGATCTGAGTCATATATGTTTCTTATGGAAGGGAAGCTCGTATAATTTTCGGAGAGGGTTAATTTGATTGGAAATTGAAAGTTCTAGTTCACTTTTTAAGAGTGAAAAGATATCAAGTTTGCAACTACCCCCCCCCCCCTCTACGAGCTATTTTCCTCAAGCCCAACCGATAAGAACTTTGAGAGAGTCATTTTCAAAATGGTTCAAAGATCATATAACGAAAACTCCGGGGACGACCCAATCGTTCAGGGCCCGGGGTAGGTGTTTTAAGTTATGCCCGGCGGGCATATATAGCTGTTATAGAAGGGATGCTCGTATAAACTTCAGAGAGGGCTCATTTGATTGAAAATTGAAAGTTCTAGTTCAGTTTTTAAGAGTCAAAAGAGATCAGAGGGCAACAATCCCCTCCACGCCTCTGTTCCCCCAAATGGATCCAAAAAAATTTTGATATAGCCATTTTGTTAAAAATAGTTCAAAGGTCAGATAGCAAAAACTCGTGTGTCGACAAAACCCCCCAGGGCCCGGGGGAAGGCACTGAAAGTTATGGCCTGGTGGCACATGTAGTTCTTATGGAAGGGATGCTCGTATAAACTTCAGAGAGGGCTCATTTGAATGGAAATTGAAAGTCCTAGTTCAATTTTTAAGGGTCAAAAGAGATCGGAGGGCAACTAGCCCCACCCACGACCTTTTTTAAGCAAACCTATCCGATTCAAATTTTTAGATAGCCATTTTTTTAAATAGTTCAAAGGTCAGATAACAAAAACTCCAGTGTCGACACAACCCCCAGGGCCCATGGGGAAGGCGTTGTAAGTTATATCCTGGGGCCCTATATGCTTAATATTAAAAGGGATGCTCGTATACACTTCAGAGAGGGCTCATTTGATTTGAAATTAAAATTTCTAGTTCACTTTCTCAGACTAAAAAGAGATGGAAGGGCAACTGGGCCCTCCCCCCTCCACGCCTTTTTCTTCCCCAAACCAATCCGATAATAATTTTTAGGCGGTCATTTTGTTAAAAATAGTTTCAAACATCAGATATTAAAACTATGGGGTCTATACAACCCCCCAGGGCCCGGGGATAGGCGTTGTAAGTTATGCCTTGGGTTCATATATGGTTCTTATAGAAGGGATGTTCGTCTAAACTTCAGAGAGGGCTCATTTGATTGAAAATGGAAAGTTCTAGTTCACTTTTAAAAATTCAAAAGAGATCGAAGGGCAATTAACTCCCCTCCCCCCTACGCCCTTTTTCACCAAACCCATCCAATAAAAGTTTTGAGATAGCCATTTTGTTAAAAATAGTTGAACCATCAGATAATAAAAGCTCCGAGGTGGGCACAAACCTATTTTATTACTTTGATATTGTTACTTTGATACTAGTTTTGAAACTTTGATGAACATTTGATTTTGAAAAAAAGTTTTATTTTGAAATAAGGTACTTTTAAAAATTTGAAACTTTTTGCAATCAAACACAAACAAAAATTAATTTAAAAAAAACTTTCCAAAAATCAGCAGATACAAATAACTGTTAACATTCAAACTCAAAACGACCAGAAATTACTATTAAGGAATAAATGAAACCCAAAACGAACATAGGTTAAATTAGCAATCATAGCAAAAAAAAATATACAATAAGTATTAATATAAATGAATAAATAAATATTAATGCGAGTAATGCTTAAATTGAATATGCAAATAAAGCTTAAAACGAAAAAAATATTTCGCTATTGAAGTATAAATGAAACCCTAAAAAGAACAGAAATTAAATAAAGAATCAATGCAAACAAACATACGATAGATACTAACATAAATTAATAAATAAATCTTAAAACGAATTGAATATGCAAATCAAGCTTGAAACGAACAAAAATAACTACAAACAAGAGTTTGGGTATCGCCTCCTTCTCTCGCTGTAAAAGTCTAAAACCTACTGCGTCACGGCGCTTTTTTTTAATTATTTCTAGGATACGTTGAAATCGATGAGATAATTACCAATCGGCAAATTTTTATTACCCCCTTTTTTTAAATTATGTGAATTATGTTTAGGGTTCACTTAAAATTAATGCATAAAATGCTAATTCAGACATATATCTTTATTAGACTTTTTCTTTTTTGAATTTCAGTTTTTATTGACAAGAGCAACAGTTTACTTTCATAACAAATTATAACTATAACCAATGGTCGATGCACTTGTTGACAGTACTCAAAGGGTTAAAAATTAATTAGGCACTAGGCACTGATATTCCGGTAAATGAGTTTTATAAATAAGGTGGTTGTGAAGAGATAAGTAACTGAAGATTATGAATTCAGTTTTTGAAAAGGATAAGTACCTAGTAGTCTTAGGAAGGCTCTACCTAAACTTCTCTATAAGAATGGTGATGAGAGCAAGATTGGCAATTTTCGAGGCATTAGATTGGTTTCTATAGGAAGCAAATTACTTACTATGATTATACTTTTCAGACTTTTAGGTACTGTAGATATAGTTTTAAGAGAAGAACAGTGCGGTTTTAGGAAGGGGAGAGGATACGCCGACCAGATTTTCATTTTTTATATTAATATCTGAGACGTGCCAGAGTCATTAGAACTCTTTAGCCCAAAGTTTTATAGATTACGAGCAAGTGTTTGATTCAACTGCTAGAACAGCTTTACCGAAGGTCCCATTCTTGGATGGTATACTGGATAAATACATGAAAGTGATCAGTGCTACCTACGAAATTAACCTTGGTGCGGTTAAGGCATGGAGCATGGAATGAAGTTGGCAGCTGGTTTAATATTAGATCAGGAGTTAAGCAGGGTCGCGTCCTATTCCTATTTATATTATTTTGATAGATTTTGTCCAAAGGAGCGCAGCAAAGGTGATGGGAGAACACGGGATCAATTGAGGAAGTAAAATTATCCTATACTTAGATTATGCTGATGATTTTTATCATCCTGGATGAAAATGTTAGCAAAATGTATCCATTTTTAGAGGCTTTCAGGGTGCAAGAATAGGTTTGAAAAATAATACTAATTTAATATTAAGAGGAATAAGTCACTAAGACTAGAAATAACTAAAGTTGAAGGCATGACGTTGGGCAATGAGGTGATCGATCAAGTGGACAGCTTCACTTACCAAGGTAGTATTGTTAGTAAAGACAGTTGATACATTGAATATGCTAAAAGTAGAATAGCCAAGGCCCAAGGTGCTTTTTAATAGTTGGTCTGTGAACTAGAATTAGTATATTGGAAGCTACAGTGATGACAGTGGTCAATTTTGGTTCTGAATTACGGGTGCTCCGAAAGACGGGGGAGGATTTGCTTGATATTTTTTAGAGAAATTGCCTACGGACTGTTTTGAGTACCCGGTTGACTGGCCGTACCGCAAACACTAAGAAGTAAAAACAATGTTGTTTAATCCCACTTTATTGCTATAATGAGAGAAAGGTTGAGACGGCTAAGACACGTTCTGCGGGTGAAGGATGAAGGATTACCAAAGATTGTCCCTGTAGGCCAACCACTTAGGGTCAAAGAAAAAGCAGGTTGTCCCTGAATGGGATGGGAGGAGGTAAGGAAAGATTTAAGGGAAATGAAAACTTCTTGGGAGGGTGTAAAAAGGGAGATTTTGGATAGATTGGGATGGAGGAGGAGCTAGCGTAGCTGTGTTGAGCACAGGCAGCTTGGTGAAACAGTGAAGTTGTTGTTAGTAGTAGTAACAGCAGTAGTAGTATATCACTTAGAAACGATGCAAAGTTACTTGTCAAACAAGTTGAGTAGCTGCTGCAGATTACTTCGCCTTTGCACTTTTTAGGATTAGGAGGAAAAAAAAGGACTCTCTGAAAGTCTCTGACTAGTTGCTGCTCTCACTACTTGCGACTGCGACTACAACTACTTGCGACTTTGGCTGCGAGTACTTTACCTAGTAAGTGTGACTGCTTGCGACTGCGGCTAAAAGTGACTGTGACAACTGCGAATGTTACTACTTGTGACTGCTACTACTGCTAGAGCTACTTCTGCTGCTGCTACTACTATTACTACTACTACTACTGCTACTACTATTACTACAACAACTACTAATACTGCGTCAATAGTAGTAGTAGCAGTAGTAGTAGTATTAGTACTTTTTCCACTTTGAAAGGCGATTTGCTTTATTTTGTTCAGAGAAATTTTTCGATTGCACTCAAGTGCTGAACAAATTATTGTGCCTAATCAACTTAATACGGAACAGCTTTTTAAGTGTTAGGACGTCAAGTGCAATGATAATCTTATGCGCACTCCTTACCTCCTATAGCCGTAAAGGCTGGGGATTTTCAGCTTTGTCCCTACTTTGAGTACTAAACAAAATCTGCTGCAGAAGTTGTAGTAAAAGAGAAAGCAAATATTTATATCATACTCAGAAAATCTTACCAGAGTCCGTGGCAGTACAAGCACTCTTTGGGAAGGGCATGGAATCCCTCCCCACCCCTTGAGCTTAGAAATTATCCCAAACTCAAACAAAAAATTAAATCAAGAACAAAGTACTGATTATCTGCTAAGTTTTTGATTTTATCGATATTATAAGGCATTTTTTTCCTTAGGCTACGTCTTGATAGACATAAGACAGTTTTCTGCAGAATCTTTGTGGCGTGGAAAGGATTTTAACAAGAATTATTAAAATAGATAATTTACAAAGACGCTGCTACTTACGTCATGGCCGCCAAGACGCAGCCTCATTTAGAATATTTTTCAACTGTACAATAAAATTAGGGCCGTTTCTAAAAACCATTTCCGCCCCAAACCAGGTGTCCCTCAATCTTTCTATTGCCAGAGGTGGTGATGGCTGATTAACTTGTGGACCAAAAATATAGTCAGCATCATAAGAGGTAAGATAATAGGCAGGAAAATTCACGAATCGTTTTTTAAGGGATACTAATTTAAGGGATCGTTATCGGATCGTGTTTTAAGGGATCGGTTATAAATAACCGAGTCAAACTCAAAATTAAAATAAGTTGGGCTCAAAACCCCTATGCCTTCCCAAGGCCAGAACATAATTTGCACTTTACTGAAAAAAAATATAAATGTTTTTACTTTTATAACTTTAATAAATATAATAATATTAGCATTTGATTACTAAATATCAGTATATATATATTAAACTGACAATTCACATTCATGTGTATTTTTTTCATTAAAGTGAAAATTATGTTCTGGCCTTGGGAGGGCATGGGGGTTTTGAGCCCAACTTATGTTAATTTCTGCTCGTTTTGAGTTTGACTCGGTTATTTATTGTAATTGTGTTCGTTCTGGGTTTCATTTATTTATCGATGCTGATTTGTGGTAGTTTCACGCTAAGTAGATTATTTGATTCTGTTTTTGCTCATTTATTGTTTAATGCAGTTCTTTACTTTTCTTTGAAAAAACTTAATTTGTGGAAAAAGTTTTTAAATTAATTTCTGTTCGTTTATATTGACATAGTCTTTTCAGGGAAAAAGAAAATAATACTTTAAATCTTTTCATTTTTTAAGACTTTATAGTTTGGCCTGCTATTTGTCTGCTGGAGAAAAAGTTTCAGCAATTTTTAGCCACATAGACCCTTTAAAAAATCTGGACACAAATAGTAGTGTTTAATTTAGATTCATACCTCCTCTAGCTGACCTGAAATGGAAAACTTGATACCATTCGCAAAAAAAAAATATGTTTAGGATAAGATAAGATAAGATTTATTCCAAAAATGAACTATCACTAGCCTTTGAAGGCCGAATTCGCATTCTGAGTCAAATAACAGACAATAACACACAAATCAAGTCAAATAAAAAGATCAAAATTCTGAGGTCAGGTAAAAGATAAAAATATGAAGTAAAAAATAAGTTCGAACATGACATTAAAATAAAAATTTATGAAAACACTTGCTACACTGGCAATACAAGAAATTGGTTAGGTACAAATTAGAAACTATTAATTGTGTCAGTTATAGCTAAAGATAAGATAAAGATAAGAAAGTAAAAAAAAGAAACTATTGGGACATTTTATTCAATTTTCCTGTAATAAAGGGGACAAAAGTTTTTTCATATCTCGAAGTAACGCAGTGAATGGGGGACAAAACAGGGATAGGATCAGAAACAGCTCGAGGCGGCCGTAATCTGGATGGGGAGTGACATTTGGGGAAAAATACTTGCCGTCCGAGGGTTTGTTATGGCATTTTTTGCAAAACGGAGGCACAAATTATTTCTTCGTCTCTCGAGGGTCTCTAGGTTTGAAATATTTAACAAATACAAATACGGTATCTTGCCCTCTTTAAAAATAATTTTTAGAG
Source organism: Artemia sinica (assembly GCA_027921565.1). Classification (NCBI taxonomy): domain Eukaryota; kingdom Metazoa; phylum Arthropoda; class Branchiopoda; order Anostraca; family Artemiidae; genus Artemia; species Artemia sinica. The sequence continues at coordinate 51,221,058 of CM051265.1, forward strand.
CTCTCTTTTGGACATTTTCAATTTTTCGTGTTGCTTCATTAGAGAGGCCAGGGTGCCACACAGGACAAGCGTACTCTAATATGGGACGCACAAAAGAAATGTATACTTGTAGTAAATGTGATTGGGGGCAACTGAATTTATTTAAAAGTTTAAGGAGGGAAAGCGAGGAGTTTGCTTGTCGTAGGATATTATTTATATGGGCATCCCATTTCAAATTGGAAGAAATTGTAACACCAAGGAGTTTAAGAGATGTGACAGAGGTTTTCAGGAGGTATAGGAGCAAGAAAAAGGGGAGGGGATTTAAGGAAACTTACTGAGACTATTGCGGATTTAGAAGGGTTAACAGTCATGTCAAGGGAAGAGGCCTCACAGGCAATATCTTGGAGTATGCCCATTGGGTTGCTAAAGATGTTTTTATGACATATCTCTAAAACTGTCAAGTCATCAACAAATTTCCATCTATTGTCATAAAGGGTTGAAAGGCTATTAATCATAAGTGAAAAAAAGGAGAGGGCCTAGAATAGTCCCCTGAGGAATGCCATTAAATATGGGGAGATGATCTGAGAAACAATTTAGATATTTAACTGCTTGAGATCTATTAGAAAGAAAAGAGGCAACGAGCTTAACAAGGAAAGTTTCAATGTGGAATTCATTTATAAGTTTATGTATGAGTAAATTGTGGTTAATCAAATCAAAGGCTTTTTGAAGATCAATAGAAATTAGATTAAGCCAAGTGTTTGATTTTTCAAGTAATTTACCCATGGTATCAACAAGATGGATCAGGTAATGAGAGGTTGACGTGGATTTAAGATTACCAAACTGTCTAAGATCAATGAGGGGGAGGACTTTCATCTTAAGCCAGTCTGCGAGAAAACTTTCATATAATTTTGAAAAAATCGAGGTGAGGGTAATAGGACGAATGCCATCAAAACCAGGCTTCCCATTTTTCTTTTTAATTGGGGTAATAAAGCCTTGTTCCAATATTGAGGGAACTGTCCAGATTTGGTAATTTCATTAAACAGGGTGGATAGGGGTTTTGAGAGGTAATCACTGAAAGCTTTAATCAGAGGAACAGGAATATCTAAAGGGCAAATGCTTGATCGTTTTAGTTTTTCAATTTTTTTACAACATCAAGTGGAGAAATATGTGGGAGTGAAAAAGGAACAGGAATATCTGGAAATTCGTAAGATAGTGGCGGGAGACTCTGGACAATAGAAGCCAAAAACTTATTCAGGTTATTAGCTGTGGTCTTTGGAGGTTCATTTAAATTAAAATTTAGTTGTTCTTGACTCTTGCCGGTAAGTTTTTTAATTTCAGAGTACCAGTTCTTTGGTTTATCATGGCACAAGTCTTTAATTTTATTTTTATAATAGGCTCGGGCAGCTTTTCTAATTTGACTTTTTAATTCCTTTCTTAACTTATTTGCTTCAGCTAAATTACCCCTCTTAAATAAGCTTATTTTCGTACGAATTAATGTTTTTATGTGATTATTTATGTAAGGTTTATCACTGGAGCACTTTCTGATTTTTTTTTCCGGGAAATATAATGAATAGGAATCAATTAGTTTTTTGTGAAAAATCAAAATTTTGTCATCAAGGTTATTAGAATTATAAAGGTCTGACCAACTTTCACTGGTCAGCCATGATCCAAAAGAAAAAAGTCCTGCGTCACTGAGGGGACGGCAAACCCCAATGGAGGTAGTAAAGGAATGTTCAATGGCTGAGGAGGGAGAAAAAAGAAGACTTGTAGATATTTTAACCAGTTGTTTAATATTAAGAGAGGTGCAGATAGAGTCTATCCTCAGGTCATTCGCATCACCAAGTAAGCAAATACCAGCGTTCGGATACTTTGATAACACAAAGTCAGCACTTATAAGAAATTGTTGGATAAATTTGCGTTTCTGGTCAATACATTGGTTAGGGGAATGATAAAAGACGGCGGTTACAATTAAATTGAAAGGGCGGGGAAGTACTTTCGGTCGAAGGCTCAGCCATAGAATTTCATCATAATCTGATAAGTTGGGGGTGGGGATGAGTTTAGGTTGGAGGTTATCTCGGACAAAAAATAATATACCACCCCCTTTTTTCCCGAGAGGGTGGTTGGGAGGGCGAAGTTTTATAAACTGAGTATAATTGCTAATTTTTAGGAAATCTGGGTTCTGGGACTGAACCTCTGTCACAGCAATAATATTAATTTTATGAATTTCAGAGATACCCTCGAGTTCGGTAATTTTGTCAAAATTCAGGCTCTCAGCATTGGTAAGTAGGAAAGTTGGAAATTTAAACCGATTTGGGTACTGGGATTTTTTTTCAATTCGGGATGGAGTTATTGGGGTTGAAGTTTATGAGAAGGGTGCTGTGGGTAAGGGTGTGGTTTTGAGGCATTATTAAAAGGCGGGAATGGACCGGGCTTGAGAGAAAAGGAGGACAGCGAACATATTATGGGAATATTATTAAGTTGGGATGGAACTGCGGTGGAATTCGTCTTACTATTTGAAGTTTTAGAAATTTTGCATGGATGTGTTACCTGTGGATCATTCTGCCTGCTTACTCTTAAACCAGAGTTATACTGGCAGGGTAGCCAGGGGGGATAAAGTGCAAGGGAAGGGAGAAAGGTTTCCTGGTGATCTGGGAATAAGTCAAATTGGGAGTGATCTTTATATGGGGGTTGGGGGGGGGGGCAAGATGATGCTGAGGGAGGGAAGTAAGGTGGGGGGTGTCTGAGAGGGGAGGGGTTGGGTTTGTTTCGGCAAATAAACGGGTGGAGTCCAGAACCGGTCGGTAACTTCTTGGACGCACGGAGAAGAACGGAGTCGAAAGGAAGGGGATTTTTGGGAGGAAAATGAGTAAGGGGGGTTTGGGGATGGTCCGAATTGAGTAAAGTGATTGTGGGGGTTGGACTGACTGGGCAGGTGTAAGTACATGGGGCGGAGGATTGTTTCGAGGGATGGGTTCCTGAGGTATACTGCGCTGTATCGGGTATGCAGGGGGATAAGACTGAAAGTTGAATGGAACACGACTTAGGGGAGGGGGGGGGGGTCGTGAATACTTTCGGCGTCGCCCTAAAAAACGTTGGTTTTGTGGCCAGTTTTGTGGAACCTACTACGACTCTTAATGGGCAATTTGATATGATGTTTTGCACAGCCAAAGCATCTTCCACTTGAAAAGCGTTTGCAGATATCAACATGGGGGTATTTGCAAAAATTATTCATACAACGGCTAAAAACATGAAACTTACAAATGTGTAGATATTTACAATTACTAGACATACATCTACTGTTTAAAAAACTAAAGCACACTTTCAGTTGATTACACTTAAGATCACTGAACTCATTTTTTTGAATATATGATTGCATTGGGTGATAATTACCGCTTGTAAGTTCAACATCATTGTCAATCTTTAAAGATGTGTCATTACCACTGGATTTCAAGAATAAATTATCTTCAGTTAAAACAAGGTCAGAAGGATTAGTTTGCGTAACCTTTTTAATCCCTTGAAAAAATTCTGGCGAAGGAAGTTCACTAGCACTTGCTTGATTACATATAGTGACGTTTTCAGATTCAAATGGTTTTACAGTTTTTACGCAAATTGAAGAATTTGGATAATGCATATTTGAATTAGAAGTATCAGCTGAAGGAGAAACACTGGGCGATGTAGGGGATTTTAATGCATGTATAGCATCAACAATTGCTAGCTGAAAACCGACTTTTAACATTTTGATCTCATTGTCCTTGAAAAGATCACTTTTCTGACGTTCATAAAGATCGGATAAACTATCATAAAGAAATTCAAGATTAGTAATCCGTTTCCTGAGATTGACGATTTCCGCGTCTTTTTTTATGCAATCTTCACAGGTATGGGGCTCGAAGACACTAGCCGTTTCTGCAATGCTTGCCAATTCACCTTTACTGGAACCATAGATTTGGGGGGAAATTTGGGAATGATGGGCTGTGGTTATTTTTGTAGAATCAATCGATCCATCAGAACTATTGTTGATATTACTCGAAGCACACGGTATAGTAGGGGAATTTGTAATACCACTTCGAACGATCATTTCAAGTTGATTTTCGTTGGAGATAGATGAATTTTCTTCATCCGAAATAACAGGGGAATTTACAGCCTCGATTGGTTGAACCACTTCTGGTTTATTATCAATGGTATTAATCACGTCATTTTCAACCATCGACGCTCGGCATTGAACGCATAACCAATTAGGGTTTTTAAGGCGATTACTTTTTGTAATGCCAGCACAAGCAGGGTGCAACCAAGCATTGCACTTAGAACACTGGAAAGACCCAGTTCCACATTTTCTGTAGCATTCATTACAAGGATGGGACATTCTAGGCTAAGGAATAAAAACAAGACAGACCTTGAATTGGAAACTATATCTTCAACTAAAACCTGGTCGCCTAAGCCAGGATTAGCACTGGTACTTGCTAAAGAAAAGTTCACAAGGCTGATCTCGCGTCTTCACTTAAAAATCACAAGCGTCATTTATTTCAAAACAAGACGTCTTGACAGGTCAAGATCTAATAGAAGACTGAATATTTCTTTGATAGCTTGGATGAACTTACGCTATTTTGATTTGGTTAAATTTTAAGAGCAGAAATAGCCCCGAAAGTTTGAACATAATACCCTCAGTATTTTTTGGGATACTTCTAACATGCCTTATTGGGAATTAGCATTAACACAGTGCATTTTGATTTAATCTTAAGGCAGCATTTAGTTTTTAAACATATTGGGCAAATGGGAGGGTGGGCGTGGGAGGGGGATTAGTTGCCCTCCAATCACTTTCGACTATTAAAAGGGGCATTAGCCCTTTCTATTTTCAATCGAATGATCCCTTTTCGAAGTTCCCACGACAACTCCTTCGATACGAAGTGCCCTGGTCTAAAGAAATAAAAAAATAATATATACTACATTATGCCAACATCGTTCTTAGATACTCCCAGGGCATAACTTAAAACCCTTGCCCTGAGGGTTGTGGGGGAGTGTCCTCCTCAAAAACATATTTTCTATCTTGAAATCAAATAGGCTGAACAAAATGGCTATCTCAAAATTTTGATTGGATGTGTTTGGGGAAATAGTGGGCGCGGAAAGGGTGTTACTTGCCTTGCAACCACTTTTGGCTATTAAAAAGGGCACTAGCCACTCCAATTTCCAATCGAATGAGCCCTTTTCGAAGTTTCTACGACAACTCCTTCGATAGGAAGTGCCCTGGTATGGAAAAAAAAATACATTGTGCCAACATCGCTCTTTACTTAGGCAGCGCGATTGCGCTGCCTATGATTTCTATTCATTTTGAGTTTCATTTATGTATTGATAGTAATTTATGGCAGCTTCATACTGGAGAAATAGTTTGACTTTATTTCTAATAATCTTTTGGTTAATGTAGCACTTTACTTTTCTTTGAAAAACTGATTTTGTTTAAAAACTTATTATTTTTAAAATTAATCCCAGGAAAAAGATAAAGGTATTACGTTTAAGCTTCATGGTATGTTTTTGGGAATTTTAAGCTAAATCAAAAGACGCTATGTGGATCTAATGGCGTCGGAAGGATATAACTGTCATATCCCAGGAATAGCTCGGGTTATTTAGTTAAAACTGTCAGAACATGCTAAGGGAAAGTTAAGCTAAGTCAAAAGACTCATGTGTCCAAGGTTGTCGAAAAGTTGTATCTGCGATTTATTCGGAAATGTTAATTGAATTATGACAAAACTCACAAGGCATTTGGAGGGGCATGGTTGATTAACATTTGCCTATACTTGTGGCTGTGACATGATGGGGGCTAGAATCACGTCAGCTCTATAAAACCCAAAAGACTATATAGATTTTCAATCCATATGCTTGATTATTTTCGACCGTGTCCATCCAATCAAAGTGGTATACTAAAGCTATTATAAAAAATTGCTGCAAAAATTCTTCCAACATATAAATAGTCAGTCAAAATCAGGATTCTTACAGAAAAAGATCGAAAAAATGTAGAATATTCATCTCCTAACCATTGAAAAAGACTATGTCAATTCCAAACGAGAGGAAATTACTTAAACAAAAAATTTCGACAACACAAAAGTCAAAGAAAAGGGAAGAGCTACATTAAACTAAAGATGAGAAAATATCAAACAAGAGCTAGGTAAATGGAGATGGATTTCTTAACCCGTTTGGAAGTCTGGGTGAAAATAAGCTTCATTTTTTTTAAATATTTAATTAGCAGGATATTTCTCCTCTCATAGTTGATAAGTCATTTTTCTTATGCAGGGCCTCGGTATTAGTTTCATTTCCTGATCCCATATAGGCGGTGAAATATATCATTTCATTTTATCTCAACGTTTTATAATCGAGTTATAGCAGAAATACCACAAACATCGAGACCGCAATCTATTTGAGGCCTTATTGCACTTATAGAAATGTTGCAAGTCTTCTTAATTTATCTCCATCTTTTTTATTTTTCTTCCTACACTTTTACTGTTTCTTCATGATTATGTTACTTGTTATCAGCGTTATGTGTTACTTGTTATAGCGTATTCTTCTTCTCGACTATATAAGCAAACAGATTCTAAGGGGTAAGTGAAACCGGCAATGAAACTTTCACCGGCATTTCTTTGAAAAGGATCGGAAAAGATTAAAGACAGTCGAGCCGTAAATTTATTTACAATGTCAAAAGCCTGTCATGTCCCGATAGAGAGCTAAGTATTATAGGGATTTCTCATCATCGAACACCTGGTCTCTAGGAGATATATACAAAAAAGGGATATTTTTGATAACAAAGCTATAGTGAAATATATTAGTGGATAACTAAAGTAAGTTACACATGGATGACTGATAGCAATAGCAAAGTACTAGTAACGTCAAACCAGTTCACCTAGTATAAAACTAACCACACCAACACACAGGGGAAAAGGATCCGTTTCCCGAAACTGATCTGAAGAACATCCTCCTAAGAAACATGGAAACATGTCGCAAAGTTTGCCTCTTTGGAGTTTCAAATCCTTCTGGGTGCGTAAATCTAAAAGTTATTATCCTCATTACATTCGACTGACTGGCCCAAATCCTTTTCATATATTTTATATAGTCCACACGATACTTGGAATTCTACAATTTTTTCTAGATGCGATAAATCAATTTTTCTCACTTGCAGAAATGGATATATATTAAGCCTAGCAAGCTTCCTAAACTAAAAGATAAACTTCTTTTATTAGAAAAATAAAATAAAGACAGACATGCGATAAAAAAAAAAACTTTTTTGGGTGTTATAGTTCAAATTTCATCTAAATTAAATGAGTGCTGACCGAAAATAACTTTGACATATATTATTTAAACTGATGTCTAGCAGAGAGGTACATAGGATACAGAATGGAGGATTGAGGGGCGTTTTTTAGATATAGGGTAAGGTAAAAGCGAAACATTGCACAACATGGTCACCGGCAAGGGGAGCAGGAGGCATGGCCCCCTGGTAATTTGGGACTATAAAATAATTATAAGGAAACCAAAGGAAAAAAAGCAGAATAGGGAAAAAACATGGAAAAAATGTGTATTGCCCCATTGTTGGCTGCCTGCCTATAGATTTTGACCCTTGATAAGAAAAATATAAGTTCTAATTGTGACCGAGTGACCCGTTTCCAGTTTTCCCCAAACATTCTTTCTATATGATTTCGTTGTAGCAACAAAAAAAGTCAAATTCTTCATAGTAATGAATGGTAAGCAAATAACGATCCTTGTCAATAACAAAAGTGTAGGAGCCTAGCTATTGATAACATTCAATCAAAGAATCAGCTTTAATGATAATTCTAAACATGTATTTGTTTATTAGTAATTAGTGCAGCTATTAGTACACAAGAAAGTTTGTTTAATTATAGAAAACACAAGGAAAACAACTTAATAAGTTGTTTTCAACTTAATAAACAACAGCAAATAACTCTACTTCTAACAGGCCAGTTTCTTTTGCCTGTTGTATAACTTTAAAAATGTTTCGTGCATACAATGGGATCTTTGTTTCTGGAAAATCTTCTTTATTCAGTGCTTTTATTAGCCACTCTCTTGTTAAATTAGAATGATTTCCTTCATTTAGGGAGTCAGTGGTATTTCTTATTAGGAGGTTCTTGCAGGCTGACCGAAAATCCAAAACTCCATTTCCACCTTTATCTTTAGGTTGATAGAGCATTCCCTTGTTTAGTTTTTCAACCTTACCATGCCATAAAAACCTCCAAATATGTTTCTCAATTTCTGTCGCCAGGGAATCCGGGAGGGGGGTTATGGGTGTTAGATAGAGGAGTCGGGGGATGCAATACATGTTGATGTATGTTGCTCTTTGGAATACTGTCAAAGACCGATTTTTTGCATTGCCATTTAGCATGTACTGGATTTCTGCTACTTTCTTAGACCATGCCTTCTGCCACATGTTTCCTTCTGTGCTAATATCAACTCCAAGTATTTTCGTCGACGTCACGACTGGTAACCAAGAAAAATTTTCCAAGCTCTTTTTCCATTTTTCATTATCACTTAGAGGTAGCATGTTGCTCTTTTTCTTGTGGATCTTTACCTTATAATGTTGTTCATACCATCTCAGGGCTCGAGTTACTTCCAGTACATCTTGAGATCCATTCGCTAAGAAAGTTGTGTCGTCTACATAAGCCGCTGACTTGAGTACCTTTGCCTCGCGAATGGGTATACCTGTAATACGTGCTTCAATATATTTTATTAAAGGATCAAGGTAAATCTCAAAAAGATACGACGAGCTCGGGTCTCCTTGTCTTAATCCAATTTCAAAGGGGAATTTTCTCGTCTTTTCTCCATTCAAAACAATTTGGCCTGTAGCATTTATATATAGGTTCTTAAAAAAATTTATAAACTCTTTACAAAAAGAAAATTTCTCTCATCAAAATCCATAATATTTCTCTCTCTACCGAGTCATATGCTTTAATTAAATCTATGCAGATTAATACCCACGAAAGCCCACGTTTCAAAAGCTCTTCTTCTTTTTCCAGGAATAGATCTCTCAGCATTCTAAGTATATGCTGTATTTTCCGGCGTTTTATCCCACCGTATTGAGTCTCTCCTAATATCTTCCCAATAATCTTCTTTAGACGATTAGTCAATGTTTTTGAAACTAATCGAGTATCGCAGGGCAGTAGTGAAATCGGTCTCCAATTTTCCAGTTTCTCTGGGTCTCCTTTTTTTGGGACCAAAGTAATCACTGCTAGTCTTTGGGTTTTGTCTCCTCCTTTTTTTTATCATTTCATTCATCACCCCTAAAAGCGTTTCAGATATTTCACTATAAAAGAGTTTGTAAAACTGATATCCGAGGCCATCCTTTCCTGGGGCTTTCCCGCTCTTTGTTTCTTTCAGAGCTTGTTTTAGTTCCTGTTCCGTGATATTCTCACATAAAAGTTCATTTTCATGGTCGGCTACTTCATTAGTGACGCAGAAACCTTGTAAAAAAAAAAAAAAAACCTCCAATGTCCAGATTCTCTTTTCTCTTATATATCTTTCGGTAGTAGTCCCGGACTTGCACACGGATTTGTGTCTCTTCTTTGATTATTTTTCCATCATCTTGTTTCAAACGTTTCATTATATTTTCTTCTCTTTTTATTTTTGCTTTCTGGATCATTGCTAGACTAATTTGCTCCCCTTCATATATTTCGCTTAGTCGATTTGTTTTTTTCAAATGTTCAAAACGCTCATTTTCCAGTTTTTTTAGCTAATTTTTAATTTCACGCTCATGTGTCGTTTTTTCTGATTTTATTTTTCTTTCTAATTTTTTTATGAAATTTGCTATCTCCCTTTTCATCTTCAACCACTTCTCCAGTTGACTTTTTGATTTTTTTTCTTTTTCCATAAAATCCAGGATTTTTCCTTTGATTTGATTCCTTACCCACTTACCTTTAAGCGAGTCTGGGTGCAGCTTCCAAAAAACAGGCTTCATTATTTGATCTTTTGTTTGTTTTCCAACAATCATTCGCACAGCATAGTGATCAGAAAAAGTTACATGTTCGTGTATCACTTGACTAATTAATTTTTCCATTCCGGATGTTACATAAATTCTGTCAATACGGCTTGCGCTGCGAGTTCCCACTCTTGTAAAAGATATGCTATTATTTTTTTCTATCCATACATCTAGTAAACTGTAAGTCTGAATAAATTTTTTAAGCGTTTCATTTATACGTCTACATGCAACTTTCTTATTTTTTACCGAAATGTCGTCTTCTCTTAATACGCAGTTAAAATCTCCCAGTAAGACTATTTTTCCATTTGGTGGTGTGTACTTTGGTAGTATTGTCTCAGTTACAAAAACTCTCTCCTTTGCATTATTGCAAAGGAGAGAGTTTATTGCAGTAGGGTTCTTTGATACGCTGAATTCGATGGTGTGATTTTCATTAAAATCATACTGCTTCAAAGGGGTTTTTCTCCCTTTTTTCCAAAATCAGACAAATTTTCTCAGGCTCGTAGCTTTGGATGGGTAAAACTAAACCTAATAAAACTTATATATTTGGAATCAGCATAATAAACCAATTCTATTAGTATATCTATTGATATAAAAATCCGTTTTTTAGAGTTTCGGTTACTATTGAGCCGGGTCGCTCCTAACTTAGAGTTCGTTACCACGAACTGTTTGATTACCACTCAAAATCCAAACAGAGATCATTGAAATATTGACCAAAAGTGTTACCAAAAGTGTTGTATTCACAAAACTTGACAGTTTCATGAAATGCAATTAAACAAATAAAAAGGTTTTTCAACTAAAGTAAGGAGCAAGTTTAAAACTTAAACCAAATATAAATTGTTCTGTATATAAGGGGGACTGCCCCCTTCTCAACGCCTTGCTCATTAAACAACTGTTTTTTATTGCTTTGAAAAATCTTATTTTTCCAATTGCAAAATTTCTTTAAAAATTTGAAAAAAGCCGAACTTAACAGTAAAGAGTAATGAGCTAAGGAGGATATAAGGAGCAATCTGTTCAAATAGGTTTCAAATTTGTTCCTTGCTTTCATTTGAAAAGCTCTTTTTCTATTTAATTTCTCATATTTTCCAAATCATACCCAGGCCTAACCAGGATATAATTTGAGGTACCGATCCCTTAAATCCTTGGTTAATTGCTTTTAAAATGTGCAAATCAATAATTGTACGTTAGGCAATATGAATTTGCAATATCAATTTTGGATAAAATTTGAATGTACTTAAAAAATTGGCGATGAATAGAAATTCTGGTAAAAAGTCCTTGTTAATATCATTTACTAAAGTATTTCGGTTGGATGGAAAGGATTATTATTGTTTGTATGGATTGAAATTCTGTGAGACCTTTGATTTTCTACATAACTGAAGCCATTACAACCTCTACAATAGGATTTCTTATCGATAAATACATTACATACATTTTTTTAGAATACATTTAAGTACTTCATATAAATAAAAAAAAAGGAAAATAACACCATTTGAAATTGCTGAAAACTAAGTTTCTAGCAGTATTTGCCATCCAAAAGAAACTTCCTGCCTTGCATTTTCCACCTCTGTGCTAGTAGATAGGGGAATTTAAAATTTTAGCTGAATAGAGAAACAATTTAATTAATACCTACTCCCCCTACCTCTTTCAGTACTTATCTGAAGCCTACCCCCACCTAAACAATGACTCACCTCCCCCCCTCATTATAGCTGATACGCAATTACATATCACCAAGTGTAGCCTATTTTCATTACAAATAAAGTGAATCAACTTGGTTTAATCCAGTACTGCCACCGTGTGGCATTACTTCTTTTGCAACTGGGAAGCCTAAAATATAGTTATTGGTACTTTTGAATCTATTAGCTTCTCAGAATTCTAAATTGATTGCAAATCGTCCTCTTCGGGGTAAAGTCGTAGTTTGGTGCCCTAAAATAGCAAGAAAATAAGACTTTCCCCTGGCCCAGTCTGTATGATCGCTTAAAAAAGAGCTTTAAATTCACGTTTGAATGAGCTCCCTCCCAATTATCTTGGACCTTCGGTTTGATACAATCACCTCTGTGAAAAACAAAACAAATAAACATGCATCGACTAGGTTTCTTCTGAAAAAAAAAAAAAATGCGAAATTCCACCTTTTGAAAATTGGAGCTTGAAACCTCTATGGTAAGGTTCTCTGATATGATGTATCTAATAAAGAGATTTTCAATAAGATCACTTGCTTTTCGGGGGGCGTTCCCCCTTTTTTGAAAACTCAGACACATTTTCTCAGATTTTCGGTTTTGGGTGGGTAACAATAAACTGAAAGACTTTTATATATTTAGAGGCAGCATAAAAAACAAGTACTTCCGGTGTAGCAATTGTCATGAGAATTCCATGTTTAGTTTTGGTGAATATTCGTCCAAGTCACTTTTTACTTCCAGTTTTTTTTTTTTTTTTTATCACAAACTATTCGATAAGATTCTTTTGGTGACAAATTTTTTTTTTAACCTGTTCATGTTATTTAGTTGAATAGGACACTAAAAAGAAAGAGGGATAATTTGGCAGCTGAATAGTAAGTTTAAATTTTGTTTTTCTTTCGCTATTCTATTTTTTATGTCTCAATATATAAGGGATTTAATTTTGAGGGAGGGAGAATTGTCCTGTTATGAAAGAGGTATATTTTACATGGCCGTTATAAAATCAAAACGTGGTATCTATGCAGGCAGGATGATTTTTGAGTATCTCCACTCCTTCTGTAAACTATTCTAAGGTGTAGGAAATTGCATAAAGTCAAGTCTACATATGTTATAATCTACGGAAGCAATAAATCTCTTTGTAATTTTGGTTTGAGTTTTGATTTTTTAAAATTACATGCATAATAATTAAATATATTACTGGTCAAATAAATTGATCCCCTTACCAGGAATCCTTGTCGTTTAAAATTTACTGTATTTTGTTTCGTTTTACATCCAATTTAATTACTCTTTTTATTTGAGAGTTTGTTCCTAAAAGTATTTAAAAATAAACTTATTCCTACGAAAAAAATTTCCTGAAACATATTTCCTGTCACCCAACCACCACTGATATTTTGGCACCCCCCCCCTCCTGGAAAATTTTCTGCCGGCGCCCTTGACGCACAAAATGGGCATATTATAGAAAAATACAGGAAATTACAGAGAAATCATAAAAATATTTAGATTTCAGAAGAGACACAATAATTTCTTCCCAAGCAAAAGGCTGCCACACAGCACAAATTTAATGTTAACTGTACAGTCAAAATATTGTTCATAACAATGTTGTGAAGAGGAGGCCATAGGGACAGTTACTTGCAATAAAGACGACATACTTGTACGTGCTAATACACTGTCATAAGCGTTATGACAGCAGTATTTAATCAGAAAGTGTTTAATATTAATGAATTTGGTGACTACTTTTATTGCTGAAAAGATGTTGCCATTACACCAGCAACACTGTTATCTGAGAGCTTGACAATCTGTGTTAAACTAATTAAAATACACATTTTTCTGTTGGAAGTAAAGAGAAAATGGAAACTTAAGACAGAATAGAATTATTTTATCTTAGAATATCCAACATAAATCCATAAAACTAGGCTAAATAAAAAAAGAGTTGAAATCAGAAAATCACCATATAAAAAGCAAGACTGTTGTTTTAGGAGCAGAAATGTCATTGTGTTACATGCAGATAATAATACGCTGATCAATAAGTCTCTCTATAACCTCGATAATGATCCTTCGAGCTATAATTTTAGTGTTTTGGCCAAAATAAGTCGTTTCACATTACTAAACTTAAAAGAAATACCTTTATAAACGACCTAAGCTTTCAATCAAATCTAGGAACCTAAATAAAACTAATACCAAGTTTCTGTATAAGGAAAATGGTTTATCAACTATGAGTGAAGAATTGTCTTGCTAATTGATTATTTTCCAAATATTGAAACTTGTTTCTCACACACTTCCCAATTGGCAAGGAAATCCATCTAGATTTAGAAGCGTAGCTCGTGAATTTACAGATACCCGAAGATATATTTCCGCTTTGTGACCAGAAGCATCTCTACACCAACAAACCTGACTTTAGCAGTCAGGACACCTATAGAAACTGAACGATAGTTTGAACACAAATTAGACTCTCAAGTCACGACAGAACCAAGAATCTTAAATTCATTCTCAATTACTGGCCAGGATCCTCCATCCATTATAATCTGAGACTCAAACTGCCACTGAATCCTCGAAGTGTGGCAAATCACCAAGATCAGGCGGTACCATAGTGGAGCTATTAAATGTTGGTTCAGAAGATATTTATGATTTTTATCTCGATATCATATCAGCCACCTGGTCCGTTGGACATGTCCCGTAGATATGGTAGAATGCAGCATTAGTCCCTATCCACAAAAAAAGCTCAAGAAAGAATTGTTAAAATATAATATTGACGAGGGTTGTTAAACAGAAAGTCGTACAGCCTCCATTCTGAGTGAATATCAAATTGGTTTCTGACCAGGGAACTACTCAATTGGCTATATTTTCATCGTAGATACCTGATGGATCGGTTCATTGAGATTTGCAAAGGCCTGTGAATATAAACTTTTATTAAATTTCGACAGGCCTTTTCCCTAATCTAGAGGAAAGGCTTGTAGTACATTCTAAAGCACTATAGTGCATTACTGATCAACGAAGAGGTCTGAACACATCTCAAACGCCCAGACACAATTCTTGACAAAATAAAATAGTAGTAGTTGCAATAATTTGGGCATGCCGATTGAATCGGCTCTGACTGTTTTCCTTAAACCACATTCAAAGGAGCGATTGGTGGACAATGACCACGAAAAAGATCACGGAAGCGGTGGATTGAAAATTTCTAGTGCCAATGCGTTGTACACATTGAACGACATCCAGAGCGACACTATCCAGACGCTATTCAGACTATTGACGCTATCCAGAACGACACAAGACAGGCTTGTATATCGAGGCCTGGTTCATGCTCTATAGAAAGGAGTGGCCCCAAGACGTCCCGTGAGGATGGACGAGACTTAATCAATTATAAAAATGTTAAATCAACAATTTGTCCTGACACCCCTCTGTAACAACCATAATCATAATTTACACTAGTTGATACGTGCAGAAAAAAAGGACAATCCAGGTACTAACCTCAAGCTGATTATACCGATGTGGATCACCAAGGTCTCTACTTCCAATTTCAGTAACCATGTACCAGCCACTAAATGGAACAGCTGTATACTCAAGACCACCACAATCAAACTTCATGCTTGTTACTGCTGGTAAGGCATACCATTTAAGCCCAAGGTCCAGAAACCAGTCAAATCTAAAAAAACGAAAATCGAGATACAGTAAATAACAGATAGCACCTATGAAGTTATAGGTAAAGTATAGCACCTATGACCAGGGGCAGATCCAGGATTTTTTAGGGGGGGGGGAAAGGTTGATCCGATAAACTTGCGTTAGGAGCAATTTTAATTAACGCAATCTTGCGTTAGTTAAGTAAATTAGACTATTTTAGACTATGTTAGGGGAGTGCTCCTCCCCCCTCCCCCTGGATCCGCCACTGCCTATGACTGTATGACATTAAACACTGGTTATGTTATTTTTTATTTAAATGCAGTAAACTTTTGTCAATTAGGGGATACCTTTTTAGAAAGTGGAAAGATGAGTGATTTTTTTCAATAGTACAGTCAACTTCTCAGAGTATTATAGTATTATTTGGTAAGTTTATGAAAATTCTATCTTTATTCTGTTCTTCTGTTAATTCTGGGAATATTTACTCTTCGGAAAATACCTCCCCCCTCCCGGAAAATACCCTCCCCCAGAAAATAAACCCCTTTTGAAGTAACTTGGAGTTTAGTAATTTTGTTTATTTAAATGCTTTAATACTTTTTTTTTAATATTTTAGTTATTTTTTTCTTTTATTATGCTTCATTCTAGAAGAACTTTTCCAGATTTTTTTTTGAACATTTTTGCGTTTTCCATCGTCTAAAGCATCTTTCATGACTCGTTTCAAAGCGAATATTCTGTTATTATGCTTCATTCCAGGGCAACTTTTCCAGATTTGTTTTTGATTTTTGGTGAACATTTTTGTATTTTCCGTCGTCTAAAGCGTCTTTCATGACTCGTTTCAAAGCGAACATACTTTAGCTATTCTATTAAATAGGTTCGGGTAACGAACCTAATCAAAAGAATTGACGTATGTTGCTGATTTCAAATATATAAGTTTCATTAACTTTAGTCTTATCAATCAAAGGCTACGAGCCTGAAAAAATTTGCCTGATTTTCAAAAAAAGGGGGAAACAGCCCCTAAAGGTCATAGAATCTTAATGAAAATGACACCATCAGATTCAGTATATTAGAGAGCCCTACTTTTGTTTATTTGTTTTTTTCCAGGGGTGATCGTATCAACCCAATGGTCCTATATCAGGAGAGGGCTCATTCGAACATAAATTAAAAGTTCTAGTGCCCTTTTTAACTGACCAAAAAATGGAGGGCTATAAAAATTGGAGACCAAAAAACTAGGCCCCCTCCCACACCCCTCTTTTCTCAAAATCGTCCGATCAAAAGTTTAAGATAGTCATTTTTTTTCAGCATAGTTGAAAGACCGGATAGCCTAACTATGTCTTTGGAGATATCATGATCCCCCACATCTCCTGGGGAAAGGTCCTTAAGCAATAAAATGTGTCCATCGTTTAGGTATAATATTTGTTATTGGGAATTGTCCGGGGTACATTTTCACAAGGATTGAATTGTCTAGAAAATATATCCGTGGAAAGAGGGATTTTTCCATGGAGGTGGAGCCAGATTTCCTGGCGTTATTTAGAAAAACATTCAGAAATTAAATAAAAAAAACAAGTTTTTTCAACTGAAAGAAAAGAGCAACATTAAAAATTAAAACGAACAGAAATTATAGAGTATATAAGGGGGGTTGCTCCTCCTCAACACATCGCTCTTTATACTAAAGTTTGAATTTTGTCCCAATTTTTTAAGAACGACTCCTGAAACACAAGGTTCGTTTAATTAGAACAATAAGAAGTTTCTTTTTAAGTGCTTAAAAAACTTTAGCGTAAAGAGCAAGGTGTTGAAGAGGAGAAACTCCCCTCATGTGCATAGTAATTTCTCTTCGTTTTAAGTTTTAATGTTGCTCCTTACTTTCAGTTGATTTTTTTTTATTTAATCTCTGCAAAATCAAGCATCCGTCCGTATCCCTAGGTGTCTCTGCAGGTGTGCATGTAACTGAACCACCGTGTAACTGAACCCCAAACAACTGAATCCCTGCAACTGAGCCATCGTGCAACTGAACCCTCGTGCTACTGAACCAACATACAACTGAACCACATCTAACTGAACCCTCGTGCAACTGAACCACCGTGCAACTCAACCCCATTTAACTGAACCCCTGTGTAACTGAAACCCCATGTAACTGAATCACCGTGCAACTGAACCACCGCACAACTGAACAGCCGTGCAGCTGAAACCCCGTGCAACTGAACCCCCGTGCAACTGAACAACTGGACTCAGTTTTTCAGTTGGCTATTCTAAAAATATGAGGCAATATCATTGGGTAAAACATATGTTAGAATCTTTACATGTTCAACCTTTTTGGAATTGTTTGTTTTTTGAAGTCATTATATAAACGCCTGTCAAGATCATTCATAAGAAGGTGTTTTATTTTCGCAAAAAATAAGAAGATCAGTTGTCACAAACCATTAAAGCAGGTTTATTTCTCTTTTTCAGATGAATCAGACCTTTCTGAACGTTGAGTAATAAATATTTGTCTTGAAAATATTTGAACTTTCAGAATCTAGATAACGAATTTTGATCAGATATCTATGAGTAGATTGTAGCTAAGAAGGACATGGGAGAGGGACTGGTTACATTCCAGCCTTTTTTCAACATTCCTTCAGCATGCCCTGAAAGTTTAAACTTCATACCCTCAGGTGTATATCCTCAGCTGTTGTCGACACATTGCAGATCCGTCTTCTTGTAAAACTGTATGCACATAGAATCTTTTGATTTAGTTGTAGATGCTCCTAAACATTTTCCGAACGATGTGACGGCTGATACCATCAACCGTTCTAGATATTGCTGGTATTTCCTTTTAAAAAATAAAGGAAAAATGTTTTTTTTTGTGGTTGGCATTCTCCTTGATATTTCTTTAAAGTTTGACCTTAATACTCCATGTTTCTATTTTATTTCTAGGATCAAACACACCCTCCTTTCTTGAAAAAAAAAAAAAAAAAAAAAAAAAAAAAAAAAAAAAAAAAAAAAAAAAAAAACTTATATATTAACAAGAGGAATCTTGCACAGCTTACAACCCTTGAACCAGAGGCTGATGGTTATAAACCCTGGAGGCATAGTTATTTTAACCTTTGAACTATTTTGAATAAAATGGCTGTTTTAGAATTTAGATCAGATGTATTTGGGAAAAAAATAGCGTGGGGGTGGAAGCCTTCCGAACACTTTTGACTCTTAAAAAGTGCACTGGAACTTTTTATTTCTAATCGAATGAGCCCCCTCCAAAGTTCATACAAAAATCCTTTCCATAACAATCTTATGTGTTAACAATGAGCAACTAGCTTAACTTACAGCCCTTGCCCCGAGAGCTGCTGGTGGTGCTGTTAACCTCAGAGGCATGACTATTTGCCCTTTAGACTATTTTGAACAAAATGATTTTATTTTTATTTGGATTGGATGGATTTTGGGAAAAAATGGCGGTTAAGAGGGAGAGGCTGATAGTCCTCTGATTACCTTTGATTTTTTAAAATTGAAATTAAACTTTTGATTTCCAATCGAATGAGCCTCCTCTGTTTGTACGACCACCCCTTCTATAAAAACCTTAAATTTTAATAACGGGGAACTTGCAATAATCTACAGCCCTTGCCCAGGGGACTGTGGGTGTTTTTGTCAATCGCGTTTATTGATCAAGTTTTATTACTCGATTGGAAAAGTGAAAGTTTTAAGGCCCTTTTGAAAAGTCAAAAGTGATTGGAGGGCAACCAGCCGCTCCCCTACTGTTTCTCCAAGCGCATGCGATACAAATTTTTAAGATACCATTTTGTTCGGCATGGTTGAAAGGTCCAGTAATTATGTCTTTGGAAATGTCCACCCCAGCCCTCAGGGCAATGGCCGTAAGTTAGGCAATCCGTCCATTGTTTACACATAGTATATTTTATTGAGAAAGGTGAGCTTGTTTGACCTTTACTTTCAAAAAAGACGAAGGGCAAGACGAAGGTGATTTTCAGAGAACGTTGAGAGGACTGTTGATCTAAATCGAAACACGAATGTTTGAAGAAACGTTGAGGGAAAAGTTGAAATAAATCAAAACACACTATGTGCATATACATTGCTGATACAGGCGTATCAGCAATTTTTTTGGAACGGCTTAGCGTATCACGATGAAACTTCTGGGGCATCATGAGGGAGATGTTCAACTGACCAAAAGACAACAAGTACCTGCTACTGCTGCTATTAATGCTGCTGCTACTACTGTTACTGATACTACAAGTACAGCACTATTATTGCTACTACTGCTCCTACTCCAACCTCTACTACTATGACACTAGTATCAAGGCTACGCATATGTTGGTGAAAATTTGACTGAATTTTGATGGGGAATTTGAACTAAATCAAAACACAATATGTGCAACCAGATTGTGAAAGGAAGTATCTCAATTTGGGTGTTAAGCTGTAACTTTCAGAGGATGCTTAATGGGGAAGATCAATTGACCAAAAGGCAATATGTGAATTTTAACGCTAACACTACTACCGCTGCTACTTTTATTACTACTATTAAACTACTACTTTAATTGCAACTACTTGCAAGGCTAAGAGCATTAAGATTAAAAGGGAGTCAAGAGGGGTCAAAAGTTAACCTCAGCGATATGCTTGGGACGGCTTACAACATCAAGAGGAAACTTCTGGAGTATCATGCGGGGATGCTCAAAGGACCAAAAGGCAACAGGTACATGCTACTACTATTATTATTACTGCCGCTACAACTGTTACTACAACTACTAATACAGTTCTATTACTGTTACTACTTCTCTTACTACTACTGCTATGATACTAGTACTGTTAAGGCTAAGAGCATGAAGGCGAAAACTTAAGAGCATATTGAGGGGTAATTTGAACTAAATAAAAAGACAATGTGTGCATGCAGATCGTCAAAATACCGTATCTCGAAAAGAGATTTGGGTATTAAGTTGGAACTTTCAGAGTATCCTTAAAAGGGAGGATCAATTAACCAAAGGGAAGTTTTTGCACGCTTAGGCCTGAATTTACCACTAGACCCCATAGGCTCGGAACTAGGGGCCCATAATGCCAGGGGAAGCAATAAATTATCACTGAGTGATTTTTTTCTTGACAAAAACTGGACTGATGTGATTTATCGTCAAAGTGCCAGGTGCATTCTGCAGCCACGCTGCCTATTCACAGAAAAGTTACTTGAAAACAACACAGGAATTCCATGGTCACTTATAAACTGTCAGGTCACTTATAAACTGTCACATAGGGTAGCCTTTGGTCCATGCTCCCCCTCTGATATTGTGATATTTCTACTATTTGCCGTCATATATTTTACTGTATTTCCTACAAAATTTGCAAATTCTTGTCGTTTTTTTCTGGAAGATTGGACCCAAAAATATTCAGGACACGTACTTGCCTGTTCATACTCCAAATGATTATTTATGGAAAATATAATCTGAAGATTGGGAAGAAAAAAAGAAAACGCTAGTTATGAATTAAATTAACTAGCATTAGCGCACTCATTATGATTATAAAATAGTTATTATAGGTTAGCCCTTTTCATAAGATTTGACAGAAAAAAAAAAGAAAAAAAAATTAAAACAATTTGAACTATAGCGATTCTATGTGTCAAGTATCCTTTATCATGAGTTATAAGATCCTTTTCGGCAAGTATATTTTGTCTCTTCTAGTTATTAAAATAATTGATATAAGAAAAATGTTCACGATTTTATCGTTGGCATAGCTGAGTTCCCAGATAATTTACCAGTTATGTCTCCTAAAAGTTATCCTAAATTCAAATTTTTTATTCCTCAACACGTAATCATATGTGAAGCAAAAATATTCAAAATTAAATAGTTTTTTTTTTAATCAAAGCAACAACAAAATTGACACCTCTCATAAATGGTTGTATAAAGCTTAAAAACCAACGACAAAGGTCCTGGAATTCTATTAAAAGCTAGTTCGTTTGTTTTTCTTACTGCATAAAATATTTTTTTCTATATTATTCCCCTCAAGACACTTCTCTAAGTGTTGCCTTTATTTGAATTGAAACGTCACTTCACAATCAACTCCAAGCCCCTTGACATAAGAGTCTGATGCAGAAGCGATATTTCGATCCTTCGAACTTCAAGTCTTCTAGAGATTTGTTAGAATGATACTGTCATAGAATGCTCTTAGTATCGCTCGACTACACTGACACTCTGCTTCTATTCTAGCTGATTGAACAATTTTTATCCAGCAAATTGGGTGCTAAGTTTAGCATGAAATATGAAGACAGGCAGATCAGGTTAACGAGCTCTTTTCATGGGGAAAATTTCAGACAAAAATGAGGAGAAAAAAGTGTTTAAGAACGACGTTACAAATAATGACTTTCAATTAGCGTTGAAGACCTTACAATAATCTTGTGATGATTTCAAACCTGAAAAGGACACAAGTTTTTCTCTTTTTAGAAAAAAAGCCAGATAAGAACCTGAATACCAGAGGAAAACAGCCTACCAGACAAGGAAATTCTCTGATGTTCTATCTCGGGAGAAGGAGACCTTTAGTCTACGGAACACTTGAAGAACAAGAGAATAAATAAAAGTATGATTAAAGCCTTCTCTGAAAACCACTAAGACGAAGACATGAGAAAAAAGCAGTTCAAGAAGGAAATAAGACAGACTTATCAATGGGAGGAGATCAGAAGAGGGGACATGTGACCTTAGGCTTCTTTGCCCACCTAGATTTTGAACAAATACCTTTTTAGGGACATTTTCATTGAAAATGCCCCTTTTAGGTATTTTAACTATGAAAATTGAAGAAAAACAACAAGTTATCTCCTCCTCCCTGAGATTTAGATAAACATATCCCCTCTCCAAAAATTCTCGAATTGGTGCCGGTATAATAAGTGACGGGAAATGATGATTACTCTCTGTTACTATTTTCCACTCAATTCCTTGCTATGAGCCTTTGTCATGAAAATGAAGGGGAAAAAAGACTTCATATTTTGAAAAGAAAATTTTTAGTTTGATTCTTCAGTTCGAAGAAAACTTCCAGCGCCAGAAAGATATTGATCATAAGTTCCGAGGTATCTAGCAGATTCAAAACCATGAATAAGTCTGTAAAAAAAAAAAAACACAAGTTTCAATGGATATCTCGTGCCACCCGGCATGTAAAAGCAAACAACAGTAGTGGTATATTCTAAGGAGATCAAGTGAATGTTTTTAGGGTAGGGTGAGTCTAAGACATTGAAAATTATTATTTAGGCTAAATTCTTGCAGCTTCTAATGTGAAACAGCTTGTAGCTTGCCACAGTATAGACAATTTAGACAATTAGTGCTGATTGTGGTAGCCCTTACATGTTGGAAAAACATAAGGTAATGGTAAATATTATACTCACATGCATCCCTATAAATATGGGAGGAGAAATTTCCTTCTTTTAAGATTACCCGAAAGAGTCCTACTAAAAAATAAATAAATAGAAAAACAGAAACAGGGGGAAAACAGTTTATAAGTACAGCGATTTTGACCAGCCTTTCTTCTCTTTTTATAATAAAAGTTTAAACCCAAATTTATAAACACAACTTGTATAGCATTTTCTTCGACAGTGGAAGCTGCGGATCCGTTTAATAACATTTTCATTTAAGTAAAATATAAAGTAGATAAAAAAGAAATAACATTCAATTTATGATCCGTTTAAGATAACACAAAACCAGTTATAAACCATTCAAGAGCTCTTATTTTAGCTAACACTAAATAAACATACAGCTCTGCGAGAGGAAAAGGGGGTTAAGGGGTAACAATTACCACACCCTGGTCATATTCATTTAACATGTGACTCTATTACTGTTCTAATACGAAATTTTGGTCTTCTCGTACTCAATCAAGGAATAAATGAAACCGACATGCATATTTGAATAAAAATTATTACACAAACGCAATTGTTCTTAATTGTTTCAATAACTACAAAACTTTTAAAGACGTACTCCATTTTAGCACAAAGAGAGGTAACTGAAACGTTATTTAAGAAAAAAATTTTATGCCTTAAAAGTAACAATAAAAATTTAAAACAATTTTTCACCTCAATTTTACCATTACACATAGCCGAAAGAGTAAAATTATGTCCCAAAGAGACCCAGCATAGCTATACCATACCATACCTCCTTGAAATTTTATTCATCATAATTTGTATAGTTTGATGGAGGTCAACCTTCCTCCCAGAATCTTCTGGGGTCTGGAGTTCCAGGAAGTCTTGGTTGAAAAACCTTAGTTTAGAGAATGAATGTGCTAAATTAGCTGCATTTGGAGCAAATACCAAATTTTCACGGTCTAATATATTATCATTTTTTTCACTTTAATGGAAATAAATCTCTTCCCAAAAATGTGAAATCAAAAGAAAATTTGAATTATTTAATATACTATAAGGGGTCCAAAAAGCCGATTTGTCCGAAATTACAAATGATTTGTTTTTAAAGTGAACTTTGGCACTATTTATTGCAAATGAATAGAAATATTTCTGAAACAAAAATGAAAGAAATTTTAATCAGAATCACCCTCTCTCTATCCCAATTACTATCATTAGCACGTCTTCTCAATGCGGCCCACTTGCTTAACTCCCTTGATGATTTTTCCTAAGAGCTAACAAGTCAATAATTAGTTAATGAGCTTTTGTCTGCAGGTCTCCGTAATACTAAAAAAAACTTGTTGTAAAGTTGCTTTACAAATAAGTAGATTAAATAATCACTCCAAAGTCAGTAGATTAGGTCCTTTGAATTCTAAGGGGCCCCCGTACCAAACAGGTTTTTAGTATGTTAACTTATACTTTGAGGACTTTATGTTCCATCCTGTTTTATTTGCGGCCTACAGGTCATGACACAATTTCAAAGTTCACTGCCTTTTTGGTGATAAGCCCAAAAAACCAGCACAGGGTAATTAGTAATTGGAAAATTTTTTAATGCTTTTACAATCGGAGATGTTTGATTAACCATTGCAAAAAGGGGTAATGGGATATGCAAGCATTTGCAAAAAAGGGGTAATTAATGTTGAAAAGGGTAATCACTTCTTTAGTTTACGAGATTTGCGAATTTTTTGCGAAAAGATATTTGGTAAAGGTATTGCAATGGTTAAGAATAGGTCATTACACCTTTTTGCCAAGAGGAATGAGTATAATTTTTTATGGAAATGGTTCATTTTTGAACCAAAACTATGCTTTTCTGACTGAAGATACACATTTGAATCAGAAAAGGTGAAAATGTACACATCTAAAACAGAAAAGTGTGTTTTGACTATATTTTCTATAATTTAGTCTGAAAAAATAGGAGTTACGCCTTTTCATTTTAAATTTTATTACTGATCCGAGTAAAACCAATATCATTATACCTCATTCCCTTATTCTAACTTAACTTGTATGAATAGAACTTCTAGAATAAAGCTTCATTCCCTCGACTAAATCAGTTTATTCATGTATACATCTATATATAATGAAAATAAGACTATTAATTCTCCATATTCTCCTTCTTCTTATTAAGCACATACGTCTCCCTCTCACTCGGAGTCAATTTCCGTCTTAATATTCGATAGAAATTACAAATGCTGCCATTCGTCCTCCAAACCTCATAAAATCCATCATGGGTGATATAGTGTAAATCGTCAAACCTAGGTTCCCGATCTAAAAGAGGAAAAATTAAAAGGCTTAAAATATATGAAATTTGTATAACATGTAATGGTCAAAAACTATTGCTTCCCTTTCAATCTGATATACATAAAAAAAAATAACACCTCGACCACAGAGATTTTAACTAAGTTGGAGTTTAGTATGCTTTTAAAGAGGCGCAATCGTGTATCTTCCCCAAAAAATACTTTTCAGACAATCAACTTCAGACTAACAAGAATTTTTTTTTTTTTAACTGAAGTGGAATATTTTGATATTATTTTGGGAAAATAGAATTGATCAATAACTTATTTCATTTTCATTAAGAAAATTCAGAATCAAAGTTGAACTTTTCTTCTTCCAGGAAAATATTTGGAACAGAACTTTAAATTTTTTCATACCTTTGAGAAAATTTTTAGAGTTTCGGTAACTATTGAGTCGTGTTGCTCCTTACTTACAGTTCGTTAGCACAAACACAAAAAATGTTATCACTCTTAACATTTAAATCTTGGCAAATCCAAAACACCTGTGCAGTGATTTTTGCAAGTGCGTTTAGGTGTTAAATTCCAATTAATAGGCACGTAACGTATCTAAAACAGAAAAGTGTTTTGACTATATTTTCTATAATTTAGTCTGAAAAATAGGACTTCACACTTAAAAAGTTCTATTAAGAGCTTTTTTTTCCGCTTTTATTTCAGCCAATTGTGTTTTTGATATTATTTTGGTTGAGCCGTGTCGATCCTTACTTACAGTTCGTTACCACGAACACAATAAATTGTTTCAGCCAATCGTGTATCTCCCCCAAAAAAATACTTTTCAGACAATCAACTTCAGACTAATCAGAATTTTTTTTTAACTGAAGTGGAAAATTTTGATTTAAGAGCTATTTTTATGGAAATGGTTCATTTTTGAACTAAAACTATGCTTTTCTGACTGAACATACACATTTGAATCAGAAAAGGTGAAAATGTACACATCTAAAACAGAAAAGTGTGTTTTGACTATATTTTCTATAATTTAGTCTGAGAGGACCTGTTTGACTAGTTGCTTTACAAGTTTTTTGATAACTTGATAGGTGATTAGGATTTGAATAATGACTTCAGGAAAGAGTTTGTTACTTGCTTACAATAGAACTATTCTAAAGAACAAGGACGGGTTAAGCTTAAAGATATTTATTGCTTAAATGTATTAACAGATAGCAACACAATAAATTGTTTCAGCCAATCGTGTGTCCCCCCCGAAAAAAATACTTTTCAGACAATCACTTTCAGACTAACCAGAATTTTTTTTTAAGTTTCGGTAGCTATTGAGTCGTGTCGCTCCTTACTTACAGTTCGTTAGCACAAACACAAAAAAATGTTATCACTCTTAACATTTAAATCTTGGCAAATCCAAAACACCTGTGCAGTGATTTTTGCAAGTGCGTTTAGGTGTTAAATTCCAATTAATAGGCACGTAACGTATCTAAAACAGAAAAGTGTGTTTTGACTATATTTTCTATAATTTAGTCTGAAAAATAGGACTTCACACTTAAAAAGTTCTATTAAGAGCTTTTTTTTCCGCTTTTATTTCAGCCAATTGTGTTTTTGATATTATTTTGGTTGAGCCGTGTCGATCCTTACTTACAGTTCGTTACCACGAACACAATAAATTGTTTCAGCCAATCGTGTATCTCCCCCCAAAAAAATACTTTTCAGACAATCAACTTCAGACTAATCAGAATTTTTTTTAACTGAAGTGGAAAATTTTGATTTAAGAGCTATTTTTATGGAAATGGTTCATTTTTGAACTAAAACTATGCTTTTCTGACTGAACATACACATTTGAATCAGAAAAGGTGAAAATGTACACATCTAAAACAGAAAAGTGTGTTTTGACTATATTTTCTATAATTTAGTCTGAGAGGACCTGTTTGACTAGTTGCTTTACAAGTTTTTTGATAACTTGATAGGTGATTAGGATTTGAATAATGACTTCAGGAAAGAGTTTGTTACTTGCTTACAATAGAACTATTCTAAAGAACAAGGACGGGTTAAGCTTAAAGATATTTATTGCTTAAATGTATTAACAGATAGCAACACAATAAATTGTTTCAGCCAATCGTGTGTCCCCCCCCGAAAAAAATACTTTTCAGACAATCAACTTCAGACTAACCAGAATTTTTTTTTAAGTTTCGGTAACTATTGAGTCGTGTCGCTCCTTACTTACAGTTCGTTAGCACAAACACAAAAAAATGTTATCACTCTTAACATTTAAATCTTGGCAAATCCAAAACACCTGTGCAGTGATTTTTGCAAGTGCGTTTAGGTGTTAAATTCCAATTAATAGGCACGTAACGTATCTAAAACAGAAAAGTGTGTTTTGACTATATTTTCTATAATTCAGTCTGAAAAATAGGATTTCACACTTAAAAAGTTCTATTAAGAGCTTTTTTTTCCGCTTTTATTTCAGCCAATTGTGTTTTTGATATTATTTTGGTTGAGTCGTGTCGATCCTTACTTACAGTTCGTTACCACGAACACAATAAATTGTTTCAGCCAATCGTGTATCTCCCCCAAAAAAAATACTTTTCAGACAATCAACTTCAGACTAATCAGAATTTTTTTTAACTGAAGTGGAAAATTTTGATTTAAGAGCTATTTTTATGGAAATGGTTCATTTTTGAACTAAAACTATGCTTTTCTGACTGAACATACACATTTGAATCAGAAAAGGTGAAAATGTACACATCTAAAACAGAAAAGTGTGTTTTGACTATATTTTCTATAATTTAGTCTGAGAGGACCTGTTTGACTAGTTGCTTTACAAGTTTTTTGATAACTTGATAGGTGATTAGGATTTGAATAATGACTTCAGGAAAGAGTTTGTTACTTGCTTACAATAGAACTATTCTAAAGAACAAGGACGGGTTAAGCTTAAAGATATTTATTGCTTAAATGTATTAACAGATAGCAACACAATAAATTGTTTCAGCCAATCGTGTGTCTCCCCCGAAAAAAATACTTTTCAGACAATCAACTTCAGACTAACCAGAATTTTTTTTAAGTTTCGGTAACTATTGAGTCGTGTCGCTCCTTACTTACAGTTCGTTAGCACAAACACAAAAAATGTTATCACTCTTAACATTTAAATCTTGGCAAATCCAAAACACCTGTGCAGTGATTTTTGCAAGTGCGTTTAGGTGTTAAATTCCAATTAATAGGCACGTAACGTATCTAAAACAGAAAAGTGTGTTTTGACTATATTTTCTATAATTTAGTCTGAAAAATAGGACTTCACACTTAAAAAGTTCTATTAAGAGCTTTTTTTTCCGCTTTTATTTCAGCCAATTGTGTTTTTGATATTATTTTGGTTGAGCCGTGTCGATCCTTACTTACAGTTCGTTACCACGAACACAATAAATTGTTTCAGCCAATCGTGTATCTCCCCCAAAAAAATACTTTTCAGACAATCAACTTCAGACTAATCAGAATTTTTTTTAACTGAAGTGGAAAATTTTGATTTAAGAGCTATTTTTATGGAAATGGTTCATTTTTGAACTAAAACTATGCTTTTCTGACTGAACATACACATTTGAATCAGAAAAGGTGAAAATGTACACATCTAAAACAGAAAAGTGTGTTTTGACTATATTTTCTATAATTTAGTCTGAGAGGACCTGTTTGACTAGTTGCTTTACAAGTTTTTTGATAACTTGATAGGTGATTAGGATTTGAATAATGACTTCAGGAAAGAGTTTGTTACTTGCTTACAATAGAACTATTCTAAAGAACAAGGACGGGTTAAGCTTAAAGATATTTATTGCTTAAATGTATTAACAGATAGCAACACAATAAATTGTTTCAGCCAATCGTGTGTCTCCCCCGAAAAAAATACTTTTCAGACAATCAACTTCAGACTAACCAGAATTTTTTTTAACTGAAGTGGAAAATTTTGATATTATTTTGGGAAAATAGAATTGATCAATAACTTATTTCATTTTTCATTCAGAAAATTCAGAATCGAAGTTGAACTTTTTCTTCTTCCGGGAAAATATTTGGAACAGAACTTTAAATTTTTTCATCTCTTTTGAGAAAAATTTGAGTTTAAACTATTGAAGTTTCTATAAATTTAAGTTAAAAAAAAAGCTGCTCACCAAGTTTAGCGAAATAAAAACGTCTATTTGCAGCATTCCCCTTCATCTTCCAAATTGTAAGAAGGAACTGAATGTATATCATCTCATTCTTAAGGTATTTTATACCTTATATCTTGGAAATTAAGTCTCTCTCTTCCTATCAGATTCAAACGCTTAATACCCACAAGCATATGCGGGTCAAATTTCATCTTAAAGTGCCAACGTATCTGATAGAATAATTTAAGTCTTATGATCAATTTCATAAAACCTATAATTTTCACCTTTTTCTCCATTAAGCATCAATTACTTCAAGAAATTAATTCCACATTTTTGCAGATAGGAGCTTGAAACTTCCGAAGTAGGGTTATTGGTTTTTAGACTTTTTAGTCTTCGCGATTTTTGTATTAACCATGAGTTTTGTAACAGCAAGCGAGCAAGCTATTAATTGGTTTTTAAAATTTTATATTATTTTAGGAAAATAGAATTGATCAATAACTTATTTCATTTTCATTGAGAAAATTCAGAATCGAAGTTGAACTTTTTTAGTCTTCGCGATTTTTTGTATTAACCAGGAGTTTTCTAACAGCAAGCGAGCAAGCTATTAAAGCTGATAGAACATTACCAATTCTAAAATTCGCGCTCGACTTATGTTAATTTCTGCTCGTTTTGAGTCTGACTCGGTTAAACCACTGTTTGCAATCCATTTCTCCGTTGAGAGGACCTGTTTGACTAGTTGCTTTTACAAGTTTTTTGATAACTTGATAGGTGATTAGGATTTGAATAATGACTTCAGGAAAGAGTTTGTTACTTGCTTACAATAGAACTATTCTAAAGAACAAGGACGGGTTAAGCTTAAAGATATTTATTGCTTAAATGTATTAACAGATAGCAAAAATAACATCAAATAATCTACCAATCGTGAAACTGTCACAAATCCGCATCGATAAATAAATGAAACCCAAAATGAACATACATTTTTTTTTTTTGAAGGGGGAGGGAGGGATTTTTCCGTGGAGATGGGTATTTCATTTTTTAAGGTTCATTTAGACGAGGTTACGCGCGTAACCTCGTCTAAATGAACCTTAAAAAATGAAATACCCATCTCCACGGAAAAATCCCTCCCTCCCCCTTCAAAAAAAAAAAATGTATGTTCATTTTGGGTTTCATTTATTTATCGATGCGGATTTGTGACAGTTTCACGATTGGTAGATTATTTGATGTTATTTTTGCTATCTGTTAATACATTTAAGCAATAAATATCTTTAAGCTTAACCCGTCCTTGTTCTTTAGAATAGTTCTATTGTAAGCAAGTAACAAACTCTTTCCTGAAGTCATTATTCAAATCCTAATCACCTATCAAGTTATCAAAAAACTTGTAAAAGCAACTAGTCAAACAGGTCCTCTCAACGGAGAAATGGATTGCAAACAGTGGTTTAACCGAGTCAGACTCAAAACGAGCAGAAATTAACATAAGTCGAGCGCGAATTTTAGAATTGGTAATGTTCTATCAGCTTTAATAGCTTGCTCGCTTGCTGTTAGAAAACTCCTGGTTAATACAAAAAATCGCGAAGACTAAAAAAGTTCAACTTCGATTCTGAATTTTCTCAATGAAAATGAAATAAGTTATTGATCAATTCTATTTTCCTAAAATAATATAAAATTTTAAAAACCAATTAATAGCTTGCTCGCTTGCTGTTACAAAACTCATGGTTAATACAAAAATCGCGAAGACTAAAAAGTCTAAAAACCAATAACCCTACTTCGGAAGTTTCAAGCTCCTATCTGCAAAAATGTGGAATTAATTTCTTGAAGTAATTGATGCTTAATGGAGAAAAAGGTGAAAATTATAGGTTTTATGAAATTGATCATAAGACTTAAATTATTCTATCAGATACGTTGGCACTTTAAGATGAAATTTGACCCGCATATGCTTGTGGGTATTAAGCGTTTGAATCTGATAGGAAGAGAGAGACTTAATTTCCAAGATATAAGGTATAAAATACCTTAAGAATGAGATGATATACATTCAGTTCCTTCTTACAATTTGGAAGATGAAGGGGAATGCTGCAAATAGACGTTTTTA
This sequence comes from Artemia sinica, assembly GCA_027921565.1. Classification (NCBI taxonomy): domain Eukaryota; kingdom Metazoa; phylum Arthropoda; class Branchiopoda; order Anostraca; family Artemiidae; genus Artemia; species Artemia sinica. Next base: position 51,252,060 of record CM051265.1, read on the forward strand.
TTTCGCTAAACTTGGTGAGCAGCTTTTTTTTTTAACTTAAATTTATAGAAACTTCAATAGTTTAAACTCAAATTTTTCTCAAAAGAGATGAAAAAATTTAAAGTTCTGTTCCAAATATTTTCCCGGAAGAAGAAAAAGTTCAACTTCGATTCTGAATTTTCTGAATGAAAAATGAAATAAGTTATTGATCAATTCTATTTTCCCAAAATAATATCAAAATTTTCCACTTCAGTTAAAAAAAATTCTGGTTAGTCTGAAGTTGATTGTCTGAAAAGTATTTTTTTCGGGGGAGACACACGATTGGCTGAAACAATTTATTGTGTTGCTATCTGTTAATACATTTAAGCAATAAATATCTTTAAGCTTAACCCGTCCTTGTTCTTTAGAATAGTTCTATTGTAAGCAAGTAACAAACTCTTTCCTGAAGTCATTATTCAAATCCTAATCACCTATCAAGTTATCAAAAAACTTGTAAAGCAACTAGTCAAACAGGTCCTCTCAGACTAAATTATAGAAAATATAGTCAAAACACACTTTTCTGTTTTAGATGTGTACATTTTCACCTTTTCTGATTCAAATGTGTATGTTCAGTCAGAAAAGCATAGTTTTAGTTCAAAAATGAACCATTTCCATAAAAATAGCTCTTAAATCAAAATTTTCCACTTCAGTTAAAAAAAAATTCTGATTAGTCTGAAGTTGATTGTCTGAAAAGTATTTTTTTGGGGGAGATACACGATTGGCTGAAACAATTTATTGTGTTCGTGGTAACGAACTGTAAGTAAGGATCGACACGGCTCAACCAAAATAATATCAAAAACACAATTGGCTGAAATAAAAGCGGAAAAAAAAAGCTCTTAATAGAACTTTTTAAGTGTGAAGTCCTATTTTTCAGACTAAATTATAGAAAATATAGTCAAAACACACTTTTCTGTTTTAGATACGTTACGTGCCTATTAATTGGAATTTAACACCTAAACGCACTTGCAAAAATCACTGCACAGGTGTTTTGGATTTGCCAAGATTTAAATGTTAAGAGTGATAACATTTTTTGTGTTTGTGCTAACGAACTGTAAGTAAGGAGCGACACGACTCAATAGTTACCGAAACTTAAAAAAAAATTCTGGTTAGTCTGAAGTTGATTGTCTGAAAAGTATTTTTTTCGGGGGAGACACACGATTGGCTGAAACAATTTATTGTGTTGCTATCTGTTAATACATTTAAGCAATAAATATCTTTAAGCTTAACCCGTCCTTGTTCTTTAGAATAGTTCTATTGTAAGCAAGTAACAAACTCTTTCCTGAAGTCATTATTCAAATCCTAATCACCTATCAAGTTATCAAAAAACTTGTAAAGCAACTAGTCAAACAGGTCCTCTCAGACTAAATTATAGAAAATATAGTCAAAACACACTTTTCTGTTTTAGATGTGTACATTTTCACCTTTTCTGATTCAAATGTGTATGTTCAGTCAGAAAAGCATAGTTTTAGTTCAAAAATGAACCATTTCCATAAAAATAGCTCTTAAATCAAAATTTTCCACTTCAGTTAAAAAAAATTCTGATTAGTCTGAAGTTGATTGTCTGAAAAGTATTTTTTTTGGGGGAGATACACGATTGGCTGAAACAATTTATTGTGTTCGTGGTAACGAACTGTAAGTAAGGATCGACACGACTCAACCAAAATAATATCAAAAACACAATTGGCTGAAATAAAAGCGGAAAAAAAAGCTCTTAATAGAACTTTTTAAGTGTGAAATCCTATTTTTCAGACTGAATTATAGAAAATATAGTCAAAACACACTTTTCTGTTTTAGATACGTTACGTGCCTATTAATTGGAATTTAACACCTAAACGCACTTGCAAAAATCACTGCACAGGTGTTTTGGATTTGCCAAGATTTAAATGTTAAGAGTGATAACATTTTTTTGTGTTTGTGCTAACGAACTGTAAGTAAGGAGCGACACGACTCAATAGTTACCGAAACTTAAAAAAAAATTCTGGTTAGTCTGAAGTTGATTGTCTGAAAAGTATTTTTTTCGGGGGGGGACACACGATTGGCTGAAACAATTTATTGTGTTGCTATCTGTTAATACATTTAAGCAATAAATATCTTTAAGCTTAACCCGTCCTTGTTCTTTAGAATAGTTCTATTGTAAGCAAGTAACAAACTCTTTCCTGAAGTCATTATTCAAATCCTAATCACCTATCAAGTTATCAAAAAACTTGTAAAGCAACTAGTCAAACAGGTCCTCTCAGACTAAATTATAGAAAATATAGTCAAAACACACTTTTCTGTTTTAGATGTGTACATTTTCACCTTTTCTGATTCAAATGTGTATGTTCAGTCAGAAAAGCATAGTTTTAGTTCAAAAATGAACCATTTCCATAAAAATAGCTCTTAAATCAAAATTTTCCACTTCAGTTAAAAAAAATTCTGGTTAGTCTGAAGTTGATTGTCTGAAAAGTATTTTTTTGGGGGGAGATACACGATTGGCTGAAACAATTTATTGTGTTGCTATCTGGTAACGAACTGTAAGTAAGGATCGACACGGCTCAACCAAAATAATATCAAAAACACAATTGGCTGAAATAAAAGCGGAAAAAAAAAGCTCTTAATAGAACTTTTTAAGTGTGAAGTCCTATTTTTCAGACTAAATTATAGAAAATATAGTCAAAACACACTTTTCTGTTTTAGATACGTTACGTGCCTATTAATTGGAATTTAACACCTAAACGCACTTGCAAAAATCACTGCACAGGTGTTTTGGATTTGCCAAGATTTAAATGTTAAGAGTGATAACATTTTTTTGTGTTTGTGCTAACGAACTGTAAGTAAGGAGCGACACGACTCAATAGTTACCGAAACTTAAAAAAAAATTCTGGTTAGTCTGAAGTTGATTGTCTGAAAAGTATTTTTTTCGGGGGGGACACACGATTGGCTGAAACAATTTATTGTGTTGCTATCTGTTAATACATTTAAGCAATAAATATCTTTAAGCTTAACCCGTCCTTGTTCTTTAGAATAGTTCTATTGTAAGCAAGTAACAAACTCTTTCCTGAAGTCATTATTCAAATCCTAATCACCTATCAAGTTATCAAAAAACTTGTAAAGCAACTAGTCAAACAGGTCCTCTCAGACTAAATTATAGAAAATATAGTCAAAACACACTTTTCTGTTTTAGATGTGTACATTTTCACCTTTTCTGATTCAAATGTGTATGTTCAGTCAGAAAAGCATAGTTTTAGTTCAAAAATGAACCATTTCCATAAAAATAGCTCTTAAATCAAAATTTTCCACTTCAGTTAAAAAAAAATTCTGATTAGTCTGAAGTTGATTGTCTGAAAAGTATTTTTTTGGGGAGATACACGATTGGCTGAAACAATTTATTGTGTTCGTGGTAACGAACTGTAAGTAAGGATCGACACGGCTCAACCAAAATAATATCAAAAACACAATTGGCTGAAATAAAAGCGGAAAAAAAAAGCTCTTAATAGAACTTTTTAAGTGTGAAGTCCTATTTTTCAGACTAAATTATAGAAAATATAGTCAAAACACACTTTTCTGTTTTAGATACGTTACGTGCCTATTAATTGGAATTTAACACCTAAACGCACTTGCAAAAATCACTGCACAGGTGTTTTGGATTTGCCAAGATTTAAATGTTAAGAGTGATAACATTTTTTGTGTTTGTGCTAACGAACTGTAAGTAAGGAGCAACACGACTCAATAGTTACCGAAACTCTAAAAATTTTCTCAAAGGTATGAAAAAATTTAAAGTTCTGTTCCAAATATTTTCCTGGAAGAAGAAAAGTTCAACTTTGATTCTGAATTTTCTTAATGAAAATGAAATAAGTTATTGATCAATTCTATTTTCCCAAAATAATATCAAAATATTCCACTTCAGTTAAAAAAAAAAAAAATTCTTGTTAGTCTGAAGTTGATTGTCTGAAAAGTATTTTTTGGGGAAGATACACGATTGCGCCTCTTTAAAAGCATACTAAACTCCAACTTAGTTAAAATCTCTGTGGTCGAGGTGTTATTTTTTTTTTATGTATATCAGATTGAAAGGGAAGCAATAGTTTTTGACCATTACATGTTATACAAATTTCATATATTTTAAGCCTTTTAATTTTTCCTCTTTTAGATCGGGAACCTAGGTTTGACGATTTACACTATATCACCCATGATGGATTTTATGAGGTTTGGAGGACGAATGGCAGCATTTGTAATTTCTATCGAATATTAAGACGGAAATTGACTCCGAGTGAGAGGGAGACGTATGTGCTTAATAAGAAGAAGGAGAATATGGAGAATTAATAGTCTTATTTTCATTATATATAGATGTATACATGAATAAACTGATTTAGTCGAGGGAATGAAGCTTTATTCTAGAAGTTCTATTCATACAAGTTAAGTTAGAATAAGGGAATGAGGTATAATGGTATTGGTTTTACTCGGATCAGTAATAAAATTTAAAATGAAAAGGCGTAACTCCTATTTTTTCAGACTAAATTATAGAAAATATAGTCAAAACACACTTTTCTGTTTTAGATGTGTACATTTTCACCTTTTCTGATTCAAATGTGTATGTTCAGTCAGAAAAGCATAGTTTTGGTTCAAAAATGAACCATTTCCATAAAAAATTATACTCATTCCTCTTGGCAAAAAGGTGTAATGACCTATTCTTAACCATTGCAATACCTTTACACAAATATCTTTTCGCAAAAAATTCGCAAATCTCGTAAACTAAAGAAGTAATTACCCTTTTCAACATTAATTACCCCTTTTTTGCAAATGCTTGCATATCCCATTACCCCTTTTTGCAATGGTTAATCAAACATCTCCGATTGTAAAAGCATTAAAAAATTTTCCAATTACTAATTACCCTGTGCTGGTTTTTTGGGCTTATCACCAAAAAGGCAGTGAACTTTGAAATTGTGTCATGACCTGTAGGCCGCAAATAAAACAGGATGGAACATAAAGTCCTCAAAGTATAAGTTAACATACTAAAAACCTGTTTGGTACGGGGGCCCCTTAGAATTCAAAAGACCTAATCTACTAAAGTCTATAAGCAATATAGACTTTAAGCAAACTATAAGCTAGATCCAAAGATATGCTATTCTAGTACTTTAGTATTTATTACCCAACGAATATCGATGTGATGCCTAACGAGGCTATGAGGGTCAGAGACGTCACTTATGGGCAGGGCGTCCTTCTAATATATTAAATAAAAAAAACAAGTTTTTTAAACTGAAAGTAAGGAGCGACATTAAAACTTAAAACGAACAGAAATTATTCCGTATATGAAAGGGGCTGTCCCCTCCTCAACGCCTCGCTCTTTACGCTAAAGTTTGACTCTGTCTCACAACTTTATTTTTTAAAACAATAAAAAACTTTAGCGTAAAGAGCGAGGCGTTGAGGAGGGGACAGCCCCTTTCATATACGGAATAATTTCTGTTCGTTTTAAGTTTTAATGTCGCTCCTTACTTTCATTTTAAAAAACTTGTTTTTTTTTATTTAATTTCTGATCGTTTTTTAGTTAATGCAGGGGATGTTTCCCCCCTCTTTAAAAAATCGAGTAAATTTTCTCAGGCTCGTAGCCTTTGATGAGTAATACTAAACTTAATAAAATTTATATATTTAGAATCAGCATTATAAACACATTCTTTTGATACATTTATTGACATCAAAATTCCGTTTTTAAAAGTTTCGATTACTATTGAGCCGTATCGCTTGTTTTTTTTATTGTTTTTTTTTTATTACGTATATGTTATTACGTATATTAGGGGGTTCTCCCCTTAGTCAATACCACGCTCTTTACGTTAAAAGTTAAAAAAAAATTTGATTCACAAACCCCTGAATCACAAAGGCCGTTTAATTAGAATAGATAGCTCTTTTGAAAGCACTAAAAAAAACTGTAGCGTAAAGAGCGAGGTATTGACTTGGGGGAGAACCCCCTCACATACGTTATAATTTCTGTTCTTTTTAAGTTCTAATATTCCTTCTTACATTTCAGTTGAAAAAAACTTGTTTTTTTTTTATTTAATTTCTGATCGTTTTTTAAATAATGCTTGGAAATCCGGCGCCCCCTTCATAGAAATGTCCCTTATCCCAAAGAAACATCCTCCACGGAAATATTCTCCAGATTAACCCCCTCGTCTAGCCCCCCCCCCCCTCCAGAAAAAATCCTTCCTGAAAATGGTTGTATACTTCCCAATAACCAATAAATAATGCTGGCAAGTCCGGCGCCCCCTTCATGGCAGTTTCCCTTCCCCCATGAAAACTTCCTTCATGAACAGATCCTCCGACATAACCACCGACCCACCCTTCCGTCCCACTACGAGAAAAAAAACCTCCTGAAAACTTCTGTATACTTCCCAATAACCAATACTATATGTTAACATTGGGTAAAGTTCATAACTTTTAGCCCTCCCTCTGGGAACTTCGGGGGATTAAGTCATCCTAAAAGACATATTTATCATATTTTCGACCATTCTGAACAAAATGGCTATCTCAAAATTTTGATCGGGTGACTTTGGGAAAAAATAAGCGTGGGAGGGGGCCTAGTTGCCCTCCATTTTTTTTGGTCACTTAAAAAGGGCACTAGAACTTTTAATTTCCGTTCCAATGAGCCCTCCCACGATATTCTAGGACCACTGGGTCGATACGATCACCCCTGGGGAAAAAAAAACAAAAAACAAACAAACAAACAAATAAACACGCATCCGTGATCTTTCTTCTGGCAAAAAATGTAAAATTCCACATTTTTGTAGATAGGAGCTTGAAACCTCTACAGTAGGGTTCTCTGATACGCTGAATATGATGGTGTGATTTTCATTAAGGTTCTATAACTTTTAGGGGGTCTTTCCCCCTTTTTTTGAAAATCAGCCAAATTTTCTCAGGCGCGTAACTTTTGATGGGTAGCACTAAACTTGATGAAAGTTATATATTTGAAATCAGAATTGAAATCTGATTCTTTTGATATATCTATTGGTATCAAAAACCCGTTTTCTAGAGTTTCGGTTACCATTGAGCCGGGTCGCTCCTTACTTACAGTTCGTTACCACGAACTATTTGATTTGAAGACTTATAGTCTAGTATGGGTAAAGAAATGAGTCTTTAAACTCACGGTGCAAAGCAACGTAGTTCTTCAGGCAGACAAAACTAACTTCAATAAATGTCAAGAATAACATTGATAAGAGATCAAATGAATCAACGAAGATAAAAATGCTGACATGAAAATCACTAAAATCTGGACATGTCAATATATCGTTTTCATCTTCATAAATGCAGCAGTTATGTCAGCTCAATTTCTAAATAAGGTGAAAAGGTAAATAATTACAAAAATGATAAGATTAATCAAAATATACCAAAATTATGAGAGAATATTTTCTGCTATCTTGATGATGTTCGGTACTTATAGCAGCTTTGCTGGCCCAAAAAAAACAGTTGATTTTATGAAAAATATAAGATTTGGTAGGAACTACTGGTCGGCAGCAACTCGTTGGGGTTGATTTAAAGCGCAGAACAACAAATTAGCAAAACAAAATTAATATCTGAAGTTTTAAGATAAATGTACTAAAAATAAAGTGCTCGATAGGCGTATCAAATAGTCCGTGATAATGCAGTGCAGATAAGCAGCAACTCGTATTAATAGAGGCAAAAATTCTAAAAAAAAAGATTCAAAGAAAAGTAAAGATCCCAGTTAAGTCAAAAATGAGCAGAAATGAAGTAAAATAACCTTCCAAGCCTGAAACTATTACAAATCACCATCATTAAATAAATGAAACCCAAAACGAACAGAAATTACAATAAATAATCAAGCCAAACTCAAAACAAACAGAATTTAGCATGAGTACTGTTGAAACCCCTCATGCCTTGTCTTCTTTAAGACCAGAACATAACCTGCACTTTACTGAAAACAAAATACATATTTTAAACTTTAATAGATACAAAATTATTCATACTTTAAAGAATAGATATCAGTATATGCATATTAAACTATCAATCCAAATTCTTTGTTTATTTGAGGAAAGTGCAAATTATGTTCTGGTCTTCAGAGGGCATGGGGAGGGGGGTCAGCCTTACTTAAGTTAATTTCTGCTCGTTTTTGGGTTTCATTTATTTATTGATGATGATTTGCGGTAGTTTTACGCTTGGAAGATTATTTCACTTTATCTTTGCTCATTTTTGGTTTAAAGGAGCTCTTTACTCTTCTTTGAAAACGTATTTTGAGGAAAATGTTTTCTAAATTAATTTATGTTCTTTTATTATTGACATAGTCTTTTTCATAGAAAAATAAAATAGAATTTTTAATCTGATTTTCCTTGCTTTTTGTATATTGTAAAAAGTTTTTCAACAATTTTTAACAAAATACATCCTTTTGAAATTCTGGACACAAATTGTATTGTTTAATTATTTTTTTACCTTCTCAAGTTGACCTGAAAAATTAAGGGCACCCTTCTAATATTTTTTAAGAATTATAATCTAGCATAGGTAAAGAAATGAGTCTTTAAATCACGGCACAAAGCACCGTAGGTCTTCAGGCAGCCCAAACTAGCTTCAATAATAGGTAGCGCAATAGCGCTGCCTAAGTAAAGACCGATGTTGGAACTATGTATTATTTATTTTTTGTTTCTTTTTCTTTAGAACAGGGCACTTCGTATCGAAGTATTTGTCGTAGAAACTTCGAGAAGGGCTCTTTCGTCTGGAAATCGAAAGAGCTAGTGCCCTTTTTAATAGTCAAAACGATTGGGGGCAACTAACACCGCTCCAGTACCCACCAGCGCTATAGAATTTGTCCGAAAATAGAATAGAAATATAGAAATATAGAATAGGTCCTAAAATTATGTCTTTTTGGGTGACCCCCCCCACAGACCTCAGGGCAAGGGTTGTAAGTTCTGCCCTGGGGGCATATAAGTTTTATTATAGAAAGCTTTGTCGTAGAAACTTGAAAAACGGCTTATTCGATTGGAAATTGAAAGGGCTAGTGCCCTGTTTAATGGAAAAAAAGTGATTGTAGGCACCTACCTCCCCCCACCCTCACGCCCACTATTTCCCAAACACACCCAATCAAAATTTTGTGATAGCCATTTTGTTCAACGTAGTTGAAAGGTCCGGAAATTATCTCTTTGAGGATGACTCTCCATTCACAGCCCTCAGGGCAAGGGTTGTAAGTCATGCCCATGGGCAATGTGGGGTTCTTATAGAAAGCTTTGTCGTACAAACTTCAAAAAGGCCTCATTCGATTGGAAATTGAAAGGGCTAGTGTCTTTTTTAAGTGTCGAAAGTGATTGGAGGGCAACTAACCCCTCTCACACGCCCACCATTTCCCCAAAGACATCCAATAAAAATTTTGAAATATGGATTCTGTTCAACATAGTTGAAAGGTCCGGAAATTATGTCTTTGAGGATGACACTTTCCCTACAGCCCTCAGGGCAAGGGTTGTAATTTATGCCCTGGGGGCATATAAGGTTTTTTCTTACAGAAAGCGTTGTCGTAGAAACTTCCAAAAGGGCTAATTTGATTGGAAACTGAAAGGGCTATTGCTCTTTTTAATAGTCGAAAGTGATTGTAGGGCAACTAAACCCCCTCTCACACCCACCATTCCCCCAAACACGTCCAATAAAATTTTGAGACATGCATTCTGTTTAACGTAGTCGAAAGGTTCAGAAATGTCTTTGAAGATGATTAGTCGAGAAAACTTTTTGCACAAAATAATTTTTTCAAAAAAGTAAAGAGCTCCATTAAACCAAAAATAAAAACAAATAGAATCAAATAATATACCAGGCATACAACTACCACAAATCAGTATCAATAAATAAATGAAACCCAAAACACACAGAAATTAAAATAATTCAAACTCAATCTCATACATAGCACTAATCATTTAATGTATTTGTCTGGTATACCATTCAAGGATAAGACCTTCGCTAAAGCTTTTCTAGCAACAGAATTGAATGCTTTCTTATAATCTATAAAATTAAGGACCAAAGGTGTTTGATAATTCAGGCACTTTTTAATTTTCAACCTAAAAGTGAAAATTTGGTCGACACATCCTCCACCTTTTCTAAAATCGCACTGTTGTTCTCTTATAACTTTGTCTACATCATCTCCCAGTCTAAAAACTATCATATTATTAAGTAATTTGCTACCAACAGCGTTCAGACTAATGCTTCGATAATCCCCACAATACTCTTATCACCTTTCTTACAGAGTGGTTTAATTCTGGCTTTCCTACAACCGCTAAGTACTTCCCCCCTTTTCAAAATCATATTCATAATCTTCAGTAACTTATTTCTAACTTCAGAGCCACCTTGTTTATAAACTCATTTACCACACTATCAGCACCTGGAGCCTTATTATTTTTTAATCCTTTTAGAACTGTCACTAATTCTTCTTCACAAAACAAATCTTCCTTCACATCCAAAGTATCGCAAACTTTTTCATTTTCCTTTATATTTTTCCTGCGACACTCTCTCGGTTTAGCACATTCTCATAATATTCTGCCCATCTCTCTTTAACTCTTCCCTTATCACTAATTGTGGCAACGTTCCTATCTTTAACTGGGACAAGTCCGGATCGACAGCTCCTTCTCAATTCATTAACAGGAAAGTACAATATTTCACTATTATGCCCTCTAGCTGCATCTTTCAGATCCTCGACAATTTTATGCATGGCCTCCACTTCACATTGCCTTGGTTCATATTTTGATGCTTTCTCTACTTTCTTTACATTCCTTCTGTTTTCATATGATCTATCACTCAGATAATTCTTATACAAGCCTCATCTCCTCTCTATTAAACATAAGGCATTTTTACTAATATTCCTAGCTGCACTCCTAACTTTTTTCTCTAAGACACCATCAGCAGCTTCACAAATTGTTTTCCTAAAATTAACCCATCCATCTTCCATATTCTCAATCTCCCAAAGCAAGACTTCCAGTGTAAAATCCACCCCCCAATGAAAAGTGTCCCCTAAAAGTTCACCCCCTTGGAACTTCCCTCCCCATGAAAAATTCTCCCTGTAGAAAACCTCCATACAGAAATTACGTTTCACCCCACCCAAAAAATGTATGCATACTTCCCAATAACAAATACTATACGTAAATAATGGGCAAATTTTATAACTTAGCAACTTTTCCCTGGGGCTGTGGGGGGTCTTTTTATCTCTAAAGGCATGGTTATTGGGCCTTTAAACTATGTTGAACAAAATGATATCACGAAATTTTGATCAGACGATTTTGGGGAAAAGGGGGCGTTGGAGGGGCCTAGTTACCCTCCAATCTTTTTGATCACTTAAAACGGGCAGTTGGGACCTTTAATTTCCGTTTGAATGAGACTTCTTTCAATTTTCTTAGACCACTGGGTGAATATGATCACACCTGGGGAAAAAACAAAACAAAAACAAGCAAAAAATTAACACGCATCCGTGATTTTTCTTCTGGCAAAAATACAAAACTCCACTGTTTTGCAGATACGGGCCTGAAGCCTCTCCAATAGGATTTTCCGATACGCTGAATCTGATGGTGTTATTTTGATTAAGATTCTATGACTTTTAGGGTTTTCCCCACCTTTCTTGAAAATCAGGAAATTTTCTTAGGCTTGTAGCCTTTCATGGGTAACACTAAACTCAATGAAACTTATATATTAAGAATCAGCATAATAAGCCAATTTTTTTGATACGTCTATTCGTATCAAAATTCCGTTTTTTAGAGTCTCGGTTACCATTGGGCCGCGTCGCTCCTTACTTCCAGTTCTTTACCACGAACTGTTTGATCTACATGCATGTTTATAGACAATAGGATTATTTTTGCAGATAGTATTTGAGTTTGCAATTCTTCTTTAGTTTATATGATATAAAACAACAGAACTTATGGAAAATACTGATAGATGGATGAGGTTGGTAAAAATGACCAGCAAGCTGGTAAAATTTACTACCCACTTCAAATATTTTGGCTAGTGAAGCTCCTGGCAGGGTTAGATGGAGTTTTGAACAATCGGGATTGCCCTCCAAAATAAAATTGAGGATTTTGTTTTCTAAAAGAAGTTTCATAGTTTGATGTTCAATCATTACTCCCATCCGGAATAGCCTTAGATTTGCCAAAACAGAGCTAAATAAATATATCAACCGAGACAGAAAAGGAAACAAAGAATAAGAAGGAAAAAAAAATAGAGCATTTGGGACCGCTGAAGAGAAAAAGAGAGAACTCGTAGACAATATTGTGACTTAAAAGTTTGTGTTCTTTTTACTTCGTTAAACCACCGTATAAAAGAACCCATCAGTTTTGCGTTCTCTTTACTGGCTCAAGATACGATGTAGCGACAAGGATAAAAAAAAGACAAGTTGATTTGGTTTTCTATTTTGCTATATGCACACTATTTAACACGTAAATATAGAATTCATCTTTCTTTTTCTCTTTAATATTACCTAATGCCTAATGGTATTGCACTTCACCGAAACACACACAAAACACTATATTTTACATCTTTTTTACTCTGTAACTTAAGGAATGTTCCACCTTTCCATATACTTAATGCAGTAAAAAAAGAAAAAAAAAAACACGAGGAAAACTGTTTTTCTTTTTCAGAGCCAAAACTTTGTTATTGAAGTCATGTTTTACATACATAGAAAAAAGCAATCAAGTGAAAAAAAGGTGGAGATTAATAATGTGTTCCGAAACATGCAACTACTCATTTTCGTTGATTGATATTTCGTTCACCCTTACATATAGGATTATAGCCGGCTATTCGTAGCAAAGTACTGAGTTAGAATCATAAAAAGTAATCCCACCGTTACTACTATTATTAAATAAAAAAAACAAGTTTTTTTTTAACTGAAAGTAAGGAACGACATTAAAACTTAAAACGAACAAAAATTATTCCGTTTATGAAGGGGGCTGTCCCCTCCTGAACGCCTCGCTCTTTACGCTAAAGTTTTTTTATTGTTTAAAAAAATAGAGTTGTGAGAAAGTCAAACTTTAGCGTAATGAGCGAGGCGTTGAGGAGGGGACAGCCCCCTTCATAAACGGAATAATTTCTGTTCGTTTTAAGTTTTAACGTCGTTCCTTACTTTCAGTTAATAAAAACTTGTTTTTTTTTTATTCAATTTTTGAACATTTTTGAATTAATGCAGGTTTTGATTTTGGCTCACCGTACATGAATAATTAAAAAAAAATTTGCATATTAATTTTACTTTTATTTGGTTAGATGGCTTTCTCGAAACTTTTTTAACTTTATTTACGAACGTTTTTATTAGTAGTAAATATACGTAACTTACGAATTAACTTACGTAACGAACTTCTATATTCATATATTTTTAATAAGTATATTAGGGGGTTCGCCCCCTAGTCAATACCTTGCACTTGCAGCTTAAGTTCGAATTTTTTTCCAATTCTTTAAAAATGACCCCTTAATCACAATCAGTTGATCAGTTGAAATCAGTTGAAAAACTTGTTGTTTTTTTATTTAATTTCTGATCTTGCTCTTTAATAATGCTGGGAAATCCGGCACCCCTTCATAGCAATGTCCCTTCCCCCATAAAAACTTCCTTCGTGGAAAGATCCTCCCGACCCACCCCCACCCCCCACCTACCAGAAAGAATCCCCCTGAAAACGTCTGTATACTTCCCAATAACCAATACTCTATGTTAACATTGGGTAAGTTCATAACTTTCAGCCTTCCCCCCGGGGACTTCGGGGGATTAAGTCATCTTAAAAGACATTGTTATCATGTTTTCGACTATGCTGAGCAAAATGGCTAAATCAAAATTTTGATCGGGTGATTTTGGGGAAAAAATGAGCTTGGGAGGGGGCCTAGTTGCCCTTCATTTTTTTGGTCACTTAAAAAGGGCACTAGAAATTTTAATTTCCGTTCCAATGAGCCCTCCCACGATATTCTAGGACCATTGGGTCAATACAATTACCCCTGAAAAAAAAAAAAAAAAAAAAAAAAAAAAAAAAAAAAAAAAAAAAAAAAAAAAAAAAAAAAAAAAAAAAAAAAAAAAACGCATCCGTGATCTTTCTTCTGGCAAAAAAAATGCAAAATTCCACATTTTTGTAGATAGGAGCTTGAAACCTCCATAGTAGGGTTCTCTGATACGCTGAATATGATGGTGCGATTTTCATTAAGGTTCTATAATTTTCAGGGGGTCTTTCCCCCTTTTTTCTAAAATCAGCCAAATTTTCTCATAAAATCAGCCATTTTAACTTTTGATGAGCAAGACTAAACTTGATGAAATTTATATATTTGAAATCAGCATTAAAATCTGATTCTTTTGATGTACCTATTGGTATAAAAATTCCGTTTTTTAGAATTTCGGTTACCATTGAGCCGGGTTGCTCCTTACTTACAGTTCGTTTCCACGAACTGTTTCATACGAAGTTGACGCAAAAGTTATACGAAAAAAAATGATAATACAGACATTATTAAAACATCCGGTGAGCATGATTTATGGCTATTAAAATCATGCAATTTGATAAATAAACATTTAAGTATTTAAAGGAATATTTACTAAAAATAAAGGTTGTGCAGAATGTATTCCATATGTAGATAAGCAGTCTACATTGTGAAACCAATTTAAAAATTGTTCATGGTGGCTGTGTATCCTATTTAAAGGAATTCGACGCCTTAAAAATTATTTTGCGACTTTCAGTGTTGACTGACCGTCACAAAGACAAAGGGCCCAGTAGGGAATTTTTCCAGCACCCAACCGAACTTCCGAACAAAAAATTGATAGGGTATCTTAAATGTGTCTACAGTTTGAAAAGCTAACTAGAGGCTAGTTTAAAATAAAATAAAAAATATAAGCTACGCATAACCACAAAAAGGAACTTCCAAAGCTGTCTAATTACTCACTCATATGATACTTCTTGTGAGCTGATTTCTATCAGCCCGCCCGAATGCTTCGACGAGCATTGGCTGAGTATAAGAGGTCTGAGCTGTTCCAGTGGTGTCATCTCGTTTGGGGTCTTCGCTTCGTCATAACCTCATTTCTCCGTCTCTACCCCTGACGGGGAAATCGTGTTTGCGGTGCCTCATAGTGGCAGTAGGATGGAACTTCCACGAGTTTTCCAAACCAAAACCGTTACCGCTAACGCCTCTGCACGGTGACATTGCCCCTCAATGAAATTCTAGTAAACGACACAGCATTTGCATTGAATTCTGATTAACGACTGATTCTCCTGGGTTTGGTCTAGTGGGCCTTCTGGGCTAAAAATCTTTTCCTAGCTAATTTATCTCATTAAATATTATAGTAGTATAATATTTAATGAGTTGTACCTAGTATAGCATTTAATGGGTATAAAATTTTCTGAATATTTTGAATGTTGTGAACTCTTGTACTCAAATTTGTAAAAATGTTCTAAAAATTTAAACGTGATGTGCATTTTCAGTCACTTACCTATTGATATCAAACCATTTTAAATGCACACCACGTTTAAATTTTTAGAACATTTTTACAAGTTTGAGTAAAAGAGTTCACAACATTCAAAATATTCAGAAAATTTTGAGGTATATATATCAAAAGTATTCCTTAGAACCGAAACATTTATTTTCCCCTTTAAAGCGTGGTTTAAAAAAAATAAGAAAATACATGTTAAAATAATAAATTTACAAATCAAAAAAAAAAAGTTAATAAGTTTTTTAGTTGTATTGAAGCACAAAACAATATTATCTTTTTTGGTTTCGTATTGTCTTTAATTGGTTAAGAATTGCTACACATGAAAACTTTGGTGAATTTCAAACACTGTTTATCACTGTAGTATTGAATGTATTTTAATTTCAGACTGTTATTTTGATATATTAGCTTCATGTTGTACTTAACAAGCTAGAAGATTTTCAACTACCATCTCTGGTCAAAGTCAAACACAACATGTGAAATATGTACTTAATGTGGTTTGATTTTGGATATTTGTTGCAATATTAGACTCAGAGTTGTCACAAGGATCAGACATCATTAAACACCAACCTTGGTGGATATTACACACTATTAATTAAAAAACAACAAAGTTTTTCCAAGGGAAGTAAAGAGCGAAGGTGAAACTTAAAACGAACAAAAATTATTACTTCACAGCCTATCTAACATACAAATCAACTGGTGATATTTCCCTATGTTTGTAGGATTACAGAAAACTAGTGCTTTAATGAAAACACAAAAGCCAAGTATAAAAAACAAGAATTTTGATTTAGGAGTCAAAAGTAAATACGTAGCCCCACAAAAACAAACTAATCTAAAATGCTTTTCGTAGTTTTACAGGAGCTGTGGTATCAGTAACTTTCAGTATACAATTAAAATTGTTTTAAAAACCTAGGCATAAAATAATAAGTTTACAGTCATTAAACAGCATAAAAAATAATGGATTGATTTATAGGGTAACATCTTGGTCTCACCTAGTATTACGCGAAATGAAGAGCACATCAACCATAAAATGGACTCTGGAGATCCAGTTATTTATCGCTATAAGACGGCGAATTTCAAGTTGTAATACAATTTCTAAAGCGAGTTTGTAGTGTTAAGGCTAATAAGATTCCTTCACTTCGAACTTGTTTACAAAATAATCATGAAATGTCTTTTTCAGATCCAAAATGACAGTCAATCACTAAACTGGGCTCATTGTGAGTAGAAAGGCCTCATGAGCTACAAGGGGGAGTCCATATATGGGCATAGAGTCCCTAGGGAGATGGTTTTTGTCACTGAGAATGAAAAAACAGGAATTTTCTCACTTTTATGGATGTTTCTTGGACGGTTATGAGTGTTAGTCAATTTATTTGTTGTTTTTCATGGATGTCAACAGCAATTTATGTCTGTTTTATGGTTTTTGTCAGTGAGAATGAAAAAACAGGATTTTTCTCACTTTGATGGATGTTTTCTGGATTATTGAGTCTAACAGGGACAGGGTCAATGACACTTCGTTCAAGATCAATTGATTTGTTGTTGTTGTTTGGCCAAGTGCACGCTAGGGGCGAATGTTATGATCTAGGAATAGGAAACAGTTAGATCACGTGTTTCCTTCTCAGCCAATCAGAGACTTGCTTACATATTAGCGGCGGAGGTTTGCAGAGAATATGAGGAAAGGATTTTTGCTATAGTTTTATTAGTCTGTGAATAGAATTTAAAGGAGTAAGAACAGTTTGACTTTACTCATTTGGATATATATATTTGTGTGTTGATGAGTGGAATGTTTACCCTATTAGAAGTTGATAGTGGAGTTGATGGCAATAATACAAGAGCACCAAACATTGCGGTGGAAATCACGAGAGGATCACGACTTTGTCTGGAATGGGATGAAGTATATGCAAGATATGTGATATCCTTGAGCAAATTTAAAATGGAGGATCAATTATGTTTCGCTGCAAAAGTTGATATAGCACATGTGAATAGACTTCAATGTGCTTTAAGTGCATTAGTGAAACATATTGAAGACAATAAACTGTATCGCTAATTGTACATGCTTAGTATTGTTGTTGTTGTAATTATTCAATAAAATTGTTTCGAAATCAAAAATGTTCCCTTTCTTCTCTGGCTAGGTTAGATTAGGGCTAACGAATCAGGGTCAGTCTAGAGTCAGCAGTCAGAGTGAAAGGATTGAAAAATGAATAAATTTGAGAAAGAGAGAATTAGATCAAATCTAGTGTTTATGGAAAAACATTTGATTTTGGATGACGATTTTCTCTAGTTATCTCTTCAACGCAGGATATTCTCTCGGGGAACACTTGACAATATAATGAGGACTGATTCTCCCCCATTGGACTATTGTATGAAACTTTTAAAAAGTGACTCAAATGCTTATAGTCAATTTATTGATATATAAATTGGAATAAAGCAGAATCATATCGTGGATATACTTTTGAAAACATTGCCAATGGATTCAGTGTAGATGGCTCCACCATTCGAAAGAGGTGACATCACAGAACTACTCCTCTCCACATTCCTCCACCTTGAATTTATCCGTCGGCAGGAACGATCAGTTTCGTTTTAGCTGTGAGAGAGTTGACATTGGAAACCAAAAAATGTTCTATACATGTCCACTGTGCATGTACACTCTTGGCAGTTGGACTCAATGTGAGAATTGTACAATTATTGATGACTATAGTGAAAAGTGTAAATTATGTAATTGAAAAAACGGGATTTTTCTCACTTTGATGGATGTTTTCTGGATTATTGAGTCTAACGGGGACAGGGTCAATGACACTTCGTTCAAGATCAATTGATTTGTTGTTGTTGTTTGGCCAAGTGCGCGCTCGGAGCGAATGTTATGATCCAGGAATAGGAAAACAGGATCACGTGTTTCATTCTCAGCCAATCAGCGAGTCGGTTACATCTCCTTTCTCAGCCAATCAGAGGCTTGCTTACATATGGTTTTCCCCGTTACATAACAATTCGCCCTTGAGATTTCGTATATAACGGACATGCATTGTGATTAAATTATCAGAAAGTATTGTGACACAATGGATATAACACTAAATATTATTGATGAGGTTGAAGCCTTGACAGCCACAATTAGCAATGTGAGTACATTTTTAGTTTTTATTTTCAAAATAAAATTATTTTCCTTGGTCACCCTCCAGTATATCTAAGTCCCCCCTCCCCCACAATACAAAACACCCCATGCTATCTTTATACTCACTAGAAAACGTAAAAATATGTTCTTTTTACCACATAAACCTAACCCCTCCCCCACTGTTTTACAACGATAATTCTCGCAATAAAAATAATTCTCTTTTTCGATAAATTTTGGCTTTTCTGTATTGTAATCTTTTCTCTAACTGACATCCGTCGCTCTGTTGTTATTAAGCCGCTCTGGTTTTGACATAAGGCTCTCCAGCGGGGGGTTAAAATTAGCTGTCACCCTTTTTAAAGCACTTCCTGCAAAAGGTTTCTCAGATCAAAATGGTTTGTTTTTCTCGACGGATTAAAAACAGTTTCGCGTTGGAAAGAGATTGTTGTTGATTAACCTATGTAAGGCTACAGGCTTTTGCAAATTCTATGTTGTATGGAAGTAGGGAAACGAATTATTTCCAAAATTAATGTCTAACAAATATTTTTAGGACATTATGTAAAAGGGGGAGGGAGGGGGCAATGCCTCAATTCTATCGCCATCATTGTAAAATGAAAACAAACTGTTTCTTCGTATGAAAAGGAAGGGGGGATTTGTTGTGTAGACATGTACACCCTTTGACAAAAAAAATAATGTGTAAATATATGCGTTGTGTCTCTAGGCATGTTTTTAATTTTTTTCAAGCTTTCTTTCGATAAAGTTTCTTTTATATTCCCAGGAGGGGGGGGGGGGTGAAAACTATGATTTTTAACTTTGATATGCAATGCTAGAAAGAAAAGTCTTTAGGAGTTGCATGAAGCTTATATTATGCGTAAATTGAATAGCATTTTAACCTATGTTTGCAAAATTTAGGCCTATAGGCTGCTGGGTTAACGATCTTTTTTTTTTATCTAATTTAAAGCCTATAGACTGGAACATTTAATTTTTTTCTAAGTGGTAAAAATAGAAACATTGATTTCTATCCTAAGGCTACAGACTACTGATTGTCATGATTTATTTTTTCACAAGTTGTGTAATAAAAACGTTTGATTTCTAAGCCTAGTATATTTCGCGAAATTTTTACTTTTTGCCTAACAATATTTTTTAGGACATTGGTGAAAGGGGGGGAGGGGGACATGCCTCAATTCTATCGCCATTATTGTAAAATGAAAACAAAGTGTTTCATTGCATGAAAAGTAAGGGGCTGGGATGTCTATGAATAAGCTTTTTTAATTAATTAAAATAGCATTTGATTTCTGAGTCTAGTAAATTTTTACTTTTTGCTTTACTGAAAATGCTATGGGAGGGGGCTTCCTAGTGATAAATGCTTTTCTAGACAAAATTATGGTTAGGAGTGGGGAATACTAATTTTCCTTCTGTGAAAAAGAGGAAAATTATTTTCCATACTAACTTTTTTCTCTTCTTTAAGGCAAATTGTGAAGAATGTATACCTCCTCCATCTAAGAAAGCAAGAGGTAATAATGCGCCCCCTGCGAAGGCGACAGTTAAACAATATGGCCGTTGGCCGAAACCCTCCAGCGCCGTGTTGACTGTCAAAGTCCCATCCACGCAGGCTGCAATGCAGCCAGGCCGAAAATTAAAGAGCGAGTGGATGGCTGCTTTCCATGTACCTTTAATACCTGCCCCGTCTACACAAGAGCGTGATGTTACCGCACCGTCCAACCTCCAACACGCACTACCCGGACCATCTGGCACCCAAGTGCAGCCAGGATTTGCAAATGTGAGCATTTTTACCTCTAGTTATAGAAATATATATCTATTTCTTCCAATGTTTTTTTTTTAGTCTTTTCTTTTCACTATTTTTCAATACTGTAAAAGTGTATCTAAGAGATATTAAAATATTAACCCCTCGCCCCCAACCATTGTTTTAAATTTCTCTGCTCCCCCCTCCCTCAGAGATATCTAAATATAATGTAATTTTTTTTGCTTGCATGTCAAAAGAAACCGCTCTTTTTCTAATCTTTGCTATTTTCTCTGTCCCCACTGTTGCTATCTCTTCGATATCTCATAATAATATTTTTAGGTAACATTCTAGTTTACTGCTATCTCTTCACTATGAAACTCAAAATGCTATTTTTCACAATTGAATATTATAGTTTTAAGAGAAGGACAGAGATTATTCCCATTTATCTATTGCACATATGGATTCTAATTTGCGTAATATTTTTGACAGCTTTCAACCTTACAACTTGCCAAGATTTTAGGGGGAAACATTCAATAAGAGTTAACGGTTTCCCATTTAATTGTATTTTCCTGCTGAACAGTCTTGGAACAGAACAGATGCGGCTTACAATAATTAAGCTAATGAGTCCTAGACAACCTGAATGGAATTAGAGAGAAACGACTTATGGTCTAACATATTTTTTTTTTGGACATTATGTAAACGGCTGGGAGCCGCGGAGCCCGGGAAGCGTCGGTGGGCCCGAGAAGCGCTGAGGGGAAGCGCCGCGGGAAGCACCGTGGGAAGCTCTGCGGGAATCGCTGCGGGAAGCGCCGCGGTGGCCCGCTGGGCCGGCTCGCAGGGGGGGGGCATTAAATACTGTAAATTGAGGGGGGGGAGTTGTTTGAACAAAATCAAATTGTCAATTCTATGTAATGTGTTTTAGATTGTAAATATCTTATATTAAGTTGGAAATTGGAACTTTCAGAGTATCGATAGTTGTGGGGGAACAGTGAATTAACCAAATGCTACTATGTGCATACTGCTACTACTACTACTAAGCGCGTTTTAAATAATACGTAAATAATAATCCAAATTTTAAAAACTGTAGGGGTGATTTGAACACTTTGAAAATAAGCTATTTTTCATTTATAGGTTGGACCATTGGTCCCATACTCGTCGTCATCATCATCATCATCATCATCATCCTCATCAGTTGGAGAAGGAGAGGACGTACCTATGGGGCTCTCCAACAATTCACCATGGAGCGACTCTGTACTGGAAATTCCAGATAATATTGATGAGTTTTATAGAAAATTTTTTAAATGTAGATAATAGCGCAGTTGGGCAGGGGGACTTGAGTCCTAAGACACTACAGCTTTTGGAGGATTTTACAAATGAATTAACTGGGAACACTCCCCCAAATGATTACATTTCCCCACTTCAAACAACTGAAGTGGCTTCCCATACCCCAAATATTGAACAATGTGGAGGGAGTGTTGATAATATACAAGACGGGGAGGGGGGTAATGTTTCAATTTACACCATTTCCAGACTTTCAGCTGTCCAACACAATATTAAATGCAATAGTTGTCTACACTGCGACTTTTGGGGACCCGTTTAATTCACTTATGGGGGGAAATTTTGTGTTTGACCCCATAGAAATTGTGCATGACTATGTAGATAAAATTCGTGCACTGCTGGAGAACCAAATTCAATTATGGGGTGGGGGAGGGATTCAATTAAGGTTTCTATTGTTTTAAAGGTGTTCTATTTAAATGAGGGGAAAAGCGAAGTTTACCACCACTATATACACTCCGAGATGCGCGTGATTTATCCGAATTTAGAAAATTATGAGGGTGTTTTCATGGATTGGATAGGTCATATTATAGCGCATCTTGAGAACTTTAATGAAAATGGAAGCGGCTCTGTAGTTTTATTTGTTGAAAATTTAAGTGTTAATATCTGTAAATTTAAGGAAGATTTTATTTTAAGAGGGGGGCATAGGGATGAGGGTATAGTTTTAAAATATAATCCAGATTTAGTAGGTTGTCGTGGTGTCCAGAAGATCTGTTTTGAAACAGGTCAAAAACGTTCCAGGTATGCTTTCCTCATGTCAGCTTTCCGACCATTGAAAGATGCAGCCTCAAAGACGAATTTAGATCACTGGGCTGTACATGGGAAGGAAGGGTCAAATTTCCCCATTGTAGATTTCTCTTGTTTAGAAGGAATATACCCAGTAACGCTAAGATCTATTGATATTTTTGAAAGGGCTAATGCCTATTTAAATATCGGCGTTACTGTGGCTCAGTATGAAACTGAATTTGAAGATGGGGTTCGTTTAAAAAAGAAGGGGGTGGTTTTCCCAGTAAGAGGCCCGTCAATTGAATTAGTCAAACACTGGGTTTGGTTGTTGTATACACCACCTAGTGACCTTGCCAATTCAATTGGCCATTTTAACCCGATCACAGACATCAGTAGAGTTCTTGGGGAGGGTAAGACTAGGGGGACCCGTTTCTACTGTCCGACATGCCTCTCTCGATTTTGGACTTAATTAAAGTTGCAAAATCACACGAGGCATTGTAGACGGCATGGCTACCAGACAGTGGAAACGGTTTCAGGGGATAGGGGTATTTTACGTTTTAAAAATTTCCGAAACACCCTCCTCCAGTGCAAAAAAATATCTTTGGATTGTGAAGCTAAGCTGGTGGAGGGGAACGATCCTCGATTTCCAAACCGAGTCAAAGAACATCAAGCTATTGCAGTGTCCTATGCTCATGCCCAAAGAGACAGTTCTAACACCATGCGGTTGTTAGAAATAGTAGAAACATTGGATGAGGGGGAGTGCTTGGTCAAGGATTTGTTGTTTTTCATGGATGTAAACAGCAATTTATGTCTGTTTTATGGTTTTTGTCAGTGAGAATGAAAAAACAGGATTTTCCTCACTTTGATGGATGTTTTCTGGATTACTGAGTCTAACGGGGACAGGGTCAATGACACTTCGTTCAAGATCAATTGATTTGTTGTTGTTGTTTGGCCAAGTGCACGCTCGGAGCGAATGTTATGATCCCATAATAGGAAAACAGGATCACGTGTTTCCTTCTCGGCCAATCAGAGACTTGCTTACATATTAGCGGCGGAGGTTTGCAGAGAATATGAGGAAAGGATTTTTGCTATAGTTTTGTTAGTCTGTGAATAGAATTTAAAGGAGTAAGAACAGTTTGACTTTACTCATTTGGATATATATATTTGTGTGTTGATGAGTGGAATGTTTACCCTATTAGAAGTTGATAGTGGAGTTGATGGCAATAATACAAGACACCAAACATTGCGGTGGAATCACGAGAGGATCGCGACTTTGTCTGGAATGGGATGAAGTATATGCAAGATATGTGATATCCTTGAGCAAATTTAAAATGGAGGATCAATTATGTTTCGCTGCAAAAGTTGATATAGCACATGTGAATAGACTTCAATGTGCTTTAAGTGCATTAGTGAAACATATTGAAGACAATAAACTGTATCGCTAATTGTACATGCTTAGTATTGTTGTTGTTGTAAATATTCAATAAAATTGTTTCGAAATCGAAAATGTAACTTTGTGAGTGTTCAGTAAAAGTATGTTAGTATTAAAGTAAAATATCGTTACTTTGATGAGAATGTTTGTTAGTATTAAGCAAAACTTGCTACTTCTGACAGAAAAGTTGTTATCACAATCAAAAAATGTTACTTCTATGAAAAAATTTGGTATCTTTGACAGAAAACTTGCTAGTTCGAAGAGAAAAAGTGTTATCACTGACGAAAAATATTATTTCTAAGAGAAATTTGTGTGTGTTCAGTAAAAGTATGTTAGTATTAAAGTAAAATATCGTTACTTTGATGAGAATGTTTGTTAGTATTAAGCAAAACTTGCTACTTCTGACAGAAAAGTTGTTATCACAATCAAAAAATGTTACTTCTATGAAAAAATTTGGTATCATTGACAGAAAACTTGCTAGTTCGAACAGAAAAAGTGTTATTACTGACGAAAAATATTATTTCTAAGAGAAATTTGAGTGTGTTCAGTAAAAGTATGTTAATATTAAAGTAAAATATCGTTACTTTGATGAGAATGTTTGTTAGTGTTAAGCAAAACTTGCTAATTTTGACAGAAAAGTTGTTATCACAATAAAAAAATGTTACTTCTACGAAAAAATTTGGTATCTTTGACAGAAAACTTGCTAGTTCGAACAGAAAAAGTGTTATCACTGACGAAAAATATTATTTCTAAGAGAACTTTGTGAATTTCAGTAAAAGTATGTTAGTATTAAGGTAAAATATCGTTACTTTGATGAGAAGATTTGTTAGTGTTAAGCAAAACTTGCTACTCTGACAGAAAAGTTGTTATCACAATCAAAAAAGTTACTTCTACGAAAAAATTTGGTATCTTTGATAAAAAAATTGCTAGTTCGAACAGAAAAAGTGTTATCACTGATTAAAAATATTATTTCTAAGAGAAATTTGTGTTTGTTCAGTAAAAGTATGTTAGTATTAAGGTAAAATGTCGTTACTTTAATGAGAAGGTTTGTTAGTGTTAAGCAAAACTTGCTACTTCTGACATAAAAGTTGTTATCACAATCAAAAATGTTACTTCTACGAAAAAATTTGGTATCTTTGACAGAAAACTTGCTAGTTCGAACAGAAAAATTGTTATCACTGACGAAAAATATTATTTCTAAGAGAACTTTGTGTGTGTTCAGTAAAAGTATGTTAGTATTAAGGTAAAATATCGTTACTTTAATGAGAAGGTTTGTTAGTGTTATACAAAACTTGCTGATTCTGACAGAAAAGTTGTTATCACAATCAAAAAATGTTACTTCTACGAAAAAATTTGGTATCTTTGATAGAAAACTTGCTAGTTCGAACAGAAAAAGTGTTATCACTGACGAAAAATATTATTTCTAAGAGAAATTTGTGTGTGTTCAGTAAAAGTATGTTAGTATTAAGGTAAAATATCATTACTTTAATGAGAATGTCTGTTAGTGATAAGCAAAACTTGCTACTTCTGAGAGAAAAGTTGTTATCACAATCAAAAAGTGTCACTTCTACGAGAAAATTTGGTATCTTTGGTAGAAAACTTGCTAGTTCGAACAGAAAAAGTGTTATCACTGACGAAAAATATTATTTCTAAGAGAAATTTGTGTGTGTTCAGTAAAAGTATGTTAGTATTAAAGTAAAATATCGTTACTTTGATGAGAATATTTGTTAGTATTAAGCAAAACTTGCTACTGACCATGAAATATTGTTTTTTTTGTTGTTGTTCTTGTTAATGTAGATAGATCTATTGGAAAATTATTACTGCTACTACTTATTCATTGGACACGTATGATTTACAGTTAGTTATAGTCCAAATGTTGTCAGCAGCAGCAGCAGCAACATTTATCAATATAAAACAGCCTTCAGATCGTTTCTGTGTGGTCCCTCAATGTCGGGGAAAACAACACTCTTAACTAAAATAATTAAAAATTGCGGATAAAATGTTTTTTGGAAAAGCCGAAAAAAATCTACTATTGCTATAGTATTTGGCAGGAGTCCTATGATCAAATAAAAGCAATTGCCACAACCATACCAATACAATTCATACGGGGACTTGATGTTTTCAATAGTATTGAACCGAACTCGTGGTTGATTATTGATGATTTGGCTGAATACATAAAAACAGTTCTCACAGGAAATGCTACAACTGTTCACTTTTCGCTCCCACCATGAACACATTTCCATAACCCTAGTTCTACACAATCTGTTTCATCAGAGCAAATGTATGCGAACCCTTGCTTTGAATTGCACTATCTATATTATCTATCGAGTTGTTCGTGATTCTAGCTCAGTCATAACTCTCAATAAACAGATGTACCCCGGCGCCCCTAAATTTCTGTTGTCAGCGTACACTCGGGCGACTAATAAACCTACGGTTACATTTTGTTGGATCTTAGTCAGAGCACACCCGAGGATCTACGTGTAGTCACCGACATTTTCAACAATGAAATTACAGTATATCTTCCGGTGAACAGTAGAAAAGGCTATTAGTTGCCATTATGACACTGAAGAAACTACACGAACAACGGCATTTTTTTTCCGTTTTAAGCACTTCAAAACCCTTGCTTAGGAAGGCCATACTCAAACATCGTGTTGACAATGATTTCATTAATCTAATATCTGAACTTTGTTTAAATTTAACTGAGGGTAATGTTCAACTGCCAGAAGGTGTTAGACAACAGACAAAGCAACATCGTTCCACTGTACGCGCCTTGGCTTGTAAAAACAAGGGAAAAAAATTTTAAAAGAAAACGGCTCCTTCAAGCGGGCGGTAGCTTTTTCACACTTTTACTACCAATAATTGCAGGACTTGTAAACAGTTTTCTCTAGAGAATGGCAACAAAACCCTATAAATTGACACCATTTGAACTTGTCCTCTCGCCCGTCGAACATTTTGAAGACAATCTAAGCAAATTCATTATTAATGAGAATATTGCCGATGACAAAAAACTGCTTTTACTTCAAGATGCATTGCGATGTGTGGACAAACATAAACCATATCGTGAGAGACCCACCGCCGCCACTGTTACCAATCCCTCCAAACAGGAAACATCTCCTCAAGATTCTGCACAATCAAAGGAGAAGGAATTGAATTCGATTGTATTGAAAATTGGAAACCTATTGCCACTGACCTATCGAGAACAGAGTAAAAGAGTATTATCATATCTCATGTTGGAAACTGGTGGTGATCAAGTTCAAGTCGATAGCACAGGGAAACGAATTATAATTTAGGGAAAAAGTTATAAAATTAGTTGATTTAATTTGTGATATGGTGACGAATCGTAAAGGACTTTTATCATTTGACAATAATCTATACACCTTTCTAAGTGTATCAAACTTTCCCAAAAGTCTTATTGGCAATAAGCAAATTCTAAAGAAACTAAGAAAATATAGTCCTCCAACAACACCAACACCATTTAAAAAAGAAGAAGATTCAATATTTGAAAATACTAGCAGCAGCAGCAATGATTTTACAACACCTGTGGCTGCTAGTCAAAAGCGAAGACGAATTGATTCATCCTCCAGTGTGCAAAAGGGGAGTGGACATTCCACTACGTTTTTACGTTCAAAATGGATGAAGTTCTGAAAGGTGTCTATGAAAATATTGGTGAAGCGGGGAGTTTAAGTTCTCCCAAAACGCTTTCTAAAGTTGTCTCCGGCAGCACATTGAAAAAAGCAAAAGAGTATCTAGAGAATGAACCGAGTTACACACTGCATCGGAATCACAGGCTTCGTGGCAAACAATATCGACAAACTAAAGCCTTTTTCCCTCTGCATATAATGCAAACGGATCTTTTAACTTTAGACGCTGTTCAACAGCGTCACAATGCACCCTACAAATATATTCTGGTGGCAATCAGTGTCTTTAGTCGCTATGCCTATGCCATTCCATTACGGTCAAAGAGAGGTGTTGAAGTTGCTCGGGCCATTGAAAGTATTCTTGAACAGGATTCGTATAGAAAATTCAATCGGATCGTGGCAGTGAATTGTTAAACCCCATGTGCAAAAAGGTTCTATTGAAATATAATACAACACTTTATCATAGTCACAGCCCGATAAAGGCTGCATTGGCTGAACGATTAATAAGAACGATTCGTCTATTAATTTCAAGATATTGTACACTGAAAAATACACCAGCTTTTATTCATGATTTGGATAAAATCATGCAGATATACAACCATCAACCTCATCGATCTCTGTGCAACTCAAGCCCTCGGGAAGTTCATTACAGTGAAAATACATTTGATGCTTTTCTAAAGCAATATTCCAATGGTGAAAAGAAAAAAAAATGTGAAGAAGAAATTCAATGTTGGTGATACTGTTCGAATTAATAGAACCACCATATATTGTTGAAAAGGGGTATTATTTATGGAGCACTAAACTTTTTAAAGTGTCCAAAATCCTGGACACCGAACCCACGACATATCGACTGCGAGACACCAAAGATGATGAGATTCTCGGCGGTTTTTATGAATATGAACTGCAAAAAGTTAGAAACACTAGTGAAATTTATCAATTGAAAAGATATTAAAGAGTCGTACTCGTAGTGGCAAGAGACAGTTGCTTGTTCGTTGGCTAGGATACAACTCAGATTTTGATTCTTGGATCAGTGCTGAAGATATTAACAATGCCCAATGATTTCTATGTGAATTTCATGTCCAATGTTTCTGATCCTCTCTACAATGACTTGAATAGAACAAGTGATTTTTGGACAAAACTCCCCCACCATTAAATTCGACGACGGAAAGTATGAAGTGGCTCTTGTTGACTGTATTCTCAAAAATACCTATGACATCCTGAGAAAGGATCGTAAATATGATATAAAAATTAGACCCTATGATTGGCCGCCACCACCTGCAGGTGATCAAGAACAAATTCAAAAAATCAATTGGATGGATTATCCATATATTGAATTACCCTACGAGGAACTCACCTGTATGAATGATTTATGTCGTTCTATTAATAAAAGAATTTCCGCTCGTAAAAAGGGAGCTTTTCATTTCAAGTATTCAAAGGAGGAGGGCAAGATCTACATTAGTTCACCTATTGCCAGCGAAAAGGTTATTCTCAATGATAACCTAAAGGATGTTCTTGGCTTTAAGCTCAATATAATCAACGGTAAAAGTGCCGGAAACACTAATTTCATTTTTGCTGACTACCAGCCTGCCTTCTCCATGGGCACTTGTATATTTCTCTACGCTTCATTTGTGGAAACATCTCGGGTTGGTAATTCAAATCTTCCCCTCATACGAGTTCTTGAACAAAAAACCAATCAAGAACATATTCACCACTACAATATAAAGCATCTTCAATATATTCCTGTAAACACTTCCTATTGGAACTCTGTCAGTTAACACTACGAACTGAATTAGGTGATCCCATAGCAATTTCAAAAGGTTTGGCTGTGATTACATGCCATTTTCGTCCCATCGTTCAACAACAAGATGTCTAATAGAAAAGTGGTATTCATTTGTCATGATATTGACTGCTTTGTTAATACTCTTGGTCCAAGACAACAGGGCAATTGAATGGACTATTACAAGGTCACTCGTCAATGTCTGGCTCTGGTCTTGGCAGTCGGTTTGCTAAGCTGTTTCGCTCTGCACTACCTCTGGCTAGAAAATATATTGTACCGGCTGCGATACATTTTGCATCCTCTACACTATACGATTGGGCTCTGGCAAGGATTTTAAAAAAAGTGCTACGGAAAATCTTAGTTCTAGTGCGCGAACCCTTGGCGAGAGATTAAAACAAAATGGAAAAGGTTTAAAAAGGTCGAGAAACACTGCATCACTCATCAGTCTCCACTCAGGTCAGAAACGAAAGACATCACCACTCTCGTCAAAGAAAAGAAGGAAAAAGCCGACACGTAGTGTAAACAGAAGAAGAAGCCCCAGGAAGAGAATTGTTAGATCGAAACTAGATTTCTTCTCTTAAGATGTTCCTACCTACCACATAAGGATTCTCAACCTTCAATCACCTCATCATTGAATCTATTCAATGCAGAAAATCTTGATATGAGTGTCAAGCATGGATACTATGAACAATTTTTATCCTCAACAACCCCCTCTCCGATAATATCCACTTTCAAATTTATTCCAATGAAGACTACTTTATGGACATGTCTTCAACATTTATAGATTTACAAATGAAAGTCCGGAAATCCGATAATACAATGCCAATTCTGGCCGATGGAATATCCTATAAAAATTGTATATTACATAATCTATTTTGTCAAATCAGTGTCTACATCAATGGCACGCTGGTGAGCACAAGCAACAATCTCTCAAATTATACTAGCTATATGCAATTCATGTTGATGACACCCAAGTCATACAAGGAATTGAGAGGCACCTCCAATGGATATGAATATATTACTAATACTGATAGTACAGATGCACTTAAAAATGCTACAACTAGCGAATTACATCTAGTTGGAAAAATATATCATGAAATAAATTTAATATACCCCAATGGCTGCCGCCCAATGTTAAAGTGGATATAAAACTGACGCTTGCACCCACCAATTTTATATTGAGAAAAGAACTTGCTGCCAATCCTGATGTATGTCTCTCCCTCACCTCGGCAATACTTCATGTACGCAAACAACAGGTCATGAGTTCTGTTGCTTTGGCAGTGGAAAAACTGAGAGCCAATGGAAATAATATTAAACTACTTGTTCCTCATACAATCACCAATCAACGTCATATTGCCATGGGCTCACGCACCTTCACCGATTTCATCCTTTATCAATGGTGAAATTCCGTCAAAACTCGCTTTGGCATTTGTAAAAAAGCGCCAGTGCAATAGGATCGTGGACTGGATGCCTGACATAAATTCGAGATGTTTGGACTTTCATCTCTTGTGTGCAAAGTAAACGGTATCCCACTCTACAATCTATCTTTTGATAAATCTTATAGAACATTGTATGAGTTGACAATGCAAACCCTAGATCATGACTCTCAACTATTTGAAAATGGTATAACCTAAGAAATGTTTGCTAAAACACATGGTATCATTGTACTGGATTTGTCTGGCACACAGATATGAGTATAGTACGTGCGGGCAGTGTACGTTTTAGAGTGTACATTTGCCGATCCATTGGCTGAGAGTATTGCACTAATCTCACTAAATCAATATGAAACCTATCGGGAAATCACGCCCGAAGGCAGTGTTCTACTAGACTTGGCGCCATGAACACCAGTCAAATAATCAATGTATTTAATATGGACCCCTACATGTCCCAGTACAAATCCTATTCTCTACCCTCGGACTTTCTTGGAAAAATTCAAAGTGTCAACAATAGCTTAATTATTGTTAATAGCAGTCCGTCGACTGTGCTGACGGGTCATTGGCTGTGCATCTTTCAAACAATGAAGACGATTGAATTTTTTGATCCTCTTGGTCTACCCTATACATTTTACACACCCCACATCAGCAACTATATTGAGAGCAGTGGAAAAACTATTATTCAAAATCGGAAGAGGGTGCAGGATCTAACGACTAAAAGCTGTGGCTTCCATGCACTACTATATTTTGTGTTCCGATGTCGCGGCTATACTTACAGGCAGTTTCTCCACATTTATAGTGACAATCCACGTCTGAACGACTTTCTAGTGGAAAAATATCCTCTCAGACCTATACAGTATTGATTTCAGTGCCCTAAGAGTAAAGTGCTTAAAAAATGTTTGTGAATTTGTTTATTAATAAAATGCATATATATACAACAATGTCTTTAAATCTTCACTTTAGATTTTTCTTCTTCGATCTATAGGCAACTGTCGTGAACCACTAATGCTGGTAAATCATTTGGATTCACTGTATATTGATCTTGATTAACTGCAAAGTCAGGGTCACATTTTCTACAGTACAATGTTACTTCACTCTTGTCATATCTCTTTGTATAGTCAATGATACTATTTGCATTCATATTATGAAATTCATGAGTTTCAATCTGTCTATTTGAAGCAATATCACATACAGTGTTTTCAAATGGTGAATCACATTGGTAACTGCCAAATAAAAATCACTTGGTTTATAGTCATAATAGGCAGTGTCGTCACAACGATGACGTAGAAACCAAATTGTCTTGTTACCCCAACAGTTGAATCGTAGACCAGATTCCTCTTCCCAGAATAATTTAAATCCACGACGATACCAATCTCGTAGAAATAAACTAAAATCACGTTTGGGATTCTTTCCAATCATAGCGGGGTAAGTATTCTCCCACTGATCACATTTATCATAGTGACAATTGGAGCACAGGTGCCCTCTAGGGCGAGAGTCACAAATCTCCTCAAGACATGAATTACATCCTTTAATTTGAACTGCATAGCCTCTATGTAATTTACAAGGATTACATAATTTACACTTTTCACTATAGTCATCAATAATTGTACAATTCTCACATTGAGTCCAACTGCCAAGAGTGTACATGCACAGTGGACATGTATAGAACGTTTTCTGGTTTCCAATGTCAACTCTCTCACAGCTAAAAACGAAACTGATCGTTCCTGCCGACGGATAAATTCAAGGTGGAGGAATGTGGAGAGGAGTAGTTCTGTGATGTCAACTCTTTCGAATGGTGGAGCCATCTACACTGAATCCATTGGCAATGTTTTCAAAAGTATATCCACGATTTGATTCTGCTTTGTTCCAATTAATATATCAATAAATTGACTATAAGCATTTGAGTCATATTTTAAAAGTTTCATACAATAGTCCAATGGGGGAGAATCAGTCCTCATTATATTGTCAAGTGTTCCCCGAGAGAATATCCTGCGTGAAGAGATAACTCGAGAAAATCGTCATCCAAAATCAATGTTTTTCCATAAACACTAGATTTGATCTAATTCTCTCTTTCTCAAATTTATTCATTTTTTCAATCCTTTCACTCTGACTGCTGACTCTAGACTGACCCTGATTCGTTAGCCCTAATCTAACCTAGCCAGAGAAGAAAGGGAAATTTTTGATTTCGAAACAATTTTATTGAATAATTACAACAACAACAATACTAAGCATGTACAATTAGCGATACAGTTTATTGTCTTCAATATGTTTCACTAATGCACTTAAAGCACATTGAAGTCTATTCACATGTGCTATATCAACTTTCGCAGCGAAACATAATTGATCCTCCATTTTAAATTTGCTCAAGGATATCACATATCTTGCATATACTTCATCCCATTCCAGACAAAGTCGTGATTCTCTCGTGATTTCCACCGCAATGTTTGGTGCTCTTGTATTATTGCCATCAACTCCACTATCAACTTCTAATAGGGTAAACATTCCACTCATCAACACACAAATATATATATATCCAAATGAGTAAAGTCAAACTGTTCTTACTCCTTTAAATTCTATTCACAGACTAATAAAACTATAGCAAAAATCCTTTCCTCATATTCTCTGCAAACCTCCGCCGCTAATATGTAAGCAAGTCTCTGATTGGCTGAGAAGGAAACACGTGATCCTGTTTTCCTATTCCTGGATCATAACATTCGCTCCGAGCGTGCACTTGGCCAAACAACAACAACAAATCAATTGATCTTGAACGAAGTGTCATTGACCCTGTCCCCGTTAGACTCAATAATCTAGAAAACATCCATCAAAGTGAGAAAAATTCTGTTTTTCATTCTCACTGACAAAAACCATAAAACAGACATAAATTGCTGTTGACATCCATGAAAAACAACAAATAAATTGACTAACACTCATAACCCGTCCAAGAAACATCCATAAAGTGAGAAAATTCCTGTTTTTTCATTCTCAGTGACAAAAACCATCTCCCTAGGGACTCTATGCCCATATATGGACTCCCCCTTGTAGCTCATGAGACCTTTCTACTATTGTGCAGAAGTGATGCCAAATTAAACGAAAAAAAATAAATAAATAAAACAACAATCTAAAAATGCTTTACTTTTATACTGTTAAAAGTGCCCTTCAATGTTTATTTTTACCGTACCAAAACTCTTATATTGGTTTGTGTTTTCAGTAAAGCGCTAGTTTTCTGTAATCCTACAAAACATAGGGAAATGTCACCATTTGATTTATTTGCACTAATAATTTTTGTTCGTTTTAAGTTTCAACTTTGCTCTTTACTTCCCTCGGAAATACTTTTGTTTTTTTTTTAAAATTAATCTTTTCTAGTTTTTGATTAAAATTTAGTTTAGACACAACAATGCCATGATCTTTTTTGTTTTACGGAATAACTTCTGTTCATTTTAAGTTTCAATGTTGCTCCTGAGTTTCAGTTCAAAACTATTTTTTATATATATAGTTTCCAGTCATCTCCAATCTAGGGAAAAATAGATAGTGTCGTTTTCTTTCTTTTTTTTTTTTTTTTTTTTTTTTTTTTTTTCTTTTTTTTTTTTAAGAAGAAATAGGCCTTTAATTCTTTGTTTAAAAAAATTAATTTATTAACACTTAAGAAAGTAGCTCCAGGCGACTAGCTTCGACACAAAAGGTTAACTAAGCGGACAGGTTTGCATATCGACCTGCTTGTGGGAAATTTTGCTAGCTCAACAGATATGTGCCTTTTGGCTAAGGGAATTATTTGACCTGTCCCTAAATAGAAAAGCCATTCATTACTTACAAATAAATCGACATTTCAAAAAAGATCATTTCTTGTGTAGGTACGATAAATGGTATTATATACTAAGTTGGTTTTCATTCCAAAAATTTTGGAAAGAATTACCTGAATTCTACTACAGAACTGTTTTCATTTGTTTTTCTTCCTCTTTGGATGGCACAATCTTGCATATGGAGAGAACATTACAGCGGAATTTTCAAGTAAATAATTTGAATAAGTAACTATAACAATAACTAATGTTATTTTAATATACAACTTTGAGTGGTTCCAGAACCACATGCCTACACTTCTCCAACCACTAAGTGGCAAGGGGTTGGGGTCAGGGAGCGTAATTTCCTATGGGACAGAGGAAGCAACTGCCTCTCCCAGACCTCAGTTTTCCCCCCCAGACCCCAGTTTCCCCCCCCCCCCAGATGAAATTTAGTTTCTCCAAAAATGTTGTCAAAACTAAGATAAGCCTGCATAATTCAGTGGCAGATCCAGGGAGGCGAGGGGGCGCGCGCCCCCTAACATAGTCTAAAGTATTGTAATTTAATTAATCAAAACAAATTTGCGTGAATTAAACTTGCTCCTAACGCAATGCTATCGGATAAACCTATTTTGCGCCCCCCCCCCCCCCCCCCTAAAAAAAATTCCTGGACCCACCCCTGGCATAATTCAAGCATCCACTGAAATAGGTCAGTTTTCTTTATTACATCTTTACCTTTTTTATTACTATATGGCTCGTTTTTAAGTTTTTTTCTGTCATTTTCACTTGATTTGGGAAAATTGGCTCCAGATTTTACACCCCCCACACACAGAAATTTTGACAAAATTACGCCATAAGTTGGGGTATGGATTTAGTGATCTACTAAGAATGTCGTTGCAAACCATGAACTGGATGACCTCTATTTCCTTTTGAATCAAAATGCTTGACAAAATACCTTCTCGGGACATGCTTTAAAAAATGAGTGCATCACATTTATAAAAACAGTGAAATCATCTGAAAATGATCATATAGATAGGTCCAAAACCGTGATTGAAAAAAGAATTTGGAATCAAACCCAAGACACTCTAATTTGAAGTCCAACACTGTACTAACAGAACCACGCCTCTAATAACCTGATGTGACTGCAAAATGAAAACTGATGGCAAAATGAAAAAATAATCTGATTAAAACTGCAAAAATGTGGAATTTTGTATTTTTTTGCCAGAAAAAAGATCACGGATGCGTGTTTATTTATTTTTTCTTTTTCCCTGGGGTGATCGTATCGATCAGTGGTCTTGAAATGTTACAAGAGGTCTCATTTGACCGGAATTAAATGTTATAGTGTCCTTTTTAAGTGACCAAAAAATTGGAGGGCAACTAGTATCACTTTTTACAAAAAACTGCATTTTCATGTACAAACAATGCTCAGCATTCTACCATCGGAGACTCTTGACTATTCTGCAGTAGCCACAGTAAAAAGCGCAACTTCATTTCTCGAGGGTGTACCGAATAATGAACAAGTACCACTTGATTATCGTATTTAGGTTTTTTTTTTCCGCAGCTAGTTAAAATAAAGAACGAATAGTAGAGCTTATAATAACTGAATATTACTAGGAGACTAAAAGTTTGTAATAAAACCTTATTACTTTTATAGAAACCAGCATCATTCACTTATAATTAACAGAAAAAGTTGCCCCGGATGAGGTTCGAACTCGACGCCTTGGGATTACAAGCCCTTCGCTGTTCTGACCAAGCCACCAATGCTTGTATATATCTCTTGCTAGGTTGGTAGGTACCGCTGCAACCCGGATGATGAAAGAATATACACTGAGACAATATCGAAAAAGATCCGGGTTGCAGCGGTAGCTAGCAACCTAGTAAGAGACGATCACGTCCAATGTTAAGAAATATAAAAACCCATAGCTCCTAAAAAAGGAGTCAGATCAAAACAAAAAGTACACCATTAGAACCGCCTTGTCCAAAACCCCTTTATAGGAAACTTTCTGTCCCTTGGCTTGAACAGCAAGGGAAATATATTGGCTTGAAAATCAAGAAAATTGACTTTAACCACGTTATTCTCCCCAAACGGGATATTTTTTTCTCTTTTCTTTGTATCCAGAGATAGCTTGGCACTGGAACATCGTAGAGGGTTGTTCAATAGCTCATCCTAAAGGAAATTAATTGGGTTAAAAATCTATAGTAACTAAAATAAATTATTTCTAAAAGAGAATAAATTTTTCCAATAAAAACTGTATTTTTGATGCAGTGACGTCATAATTACTATATAAGAAACGTCAAAACTGTAAATGGTCTCATTCATGAATACATAATGGTTAGATCAAAGCAAGCTACACGCAAGTTAAAAAATCAGTACTAAAAAATCAAGAAAAGTGGCAGCTACTACAACATTCTGCCTAAACGGGATATTTTTTTTCTCTTTTTCTTTGTTTCCAGAGATAGCTTGGCACTGGAACATCGTAGATAGTTGTTCAATAGCTCATTTTAAAGGAAATTAATTGGGTTAAAAATCTATAGTAACTAAAATAAATTATTTCTAAAAGAGAATAAATTTTTCCACCAAAAACTGCATTTTCGATGTCTTTTCACACTGCAGTCTTTCAAACATAATCGCATACCAGCGGTGAGATTTGAACCCACGCCTCCGAAGAGACTGGTGGCTAACACCAGTGCCTTGGACCACTCGGCCAGGCTGCCTCTCATAAATAAATATATATGTGAATTTGGGTTGCAGCGTAGCTAGCAACCTAGTAAGAGACGATCAGTCCAATGCTAAGAAATATAACAAAACTCCTAAAAATAGAGTCAGATCAAAACAAAAGTATATCATTAGAACTACCTTGTCTGAAACCCTACTAGACAAATAATGAATGTCATCATAGTTTTTATTAGAGCTATGACGTGAATAGAAAAACACGAAAATATATTGTTGTTTCTGATGACGTCATGAAAGAATATCATTGCGCCATGACGTCAATAAAATCATTACGCCGTGACGTCATAATTACTACTTAAGAACGAAAAAGATGTAAATTCTCTCATTCTTGATTAGATAATGGTTAGATCGAAGCAAGCTATACGCAAGTTGAAAAAACAGTACTACACAAACAACAGAGATAGTATCTTGAAAAGAAAAAAGCAAAGGTATTCAACCGACCAGGCGTATCGAGAAGTAATCAAACAAAACAGCAAGATGTGTTATCACAATGATGAAGATTATAGACATGCAAAAATTGAGACAGCCAAACAAAAGTTCAAGGAGAGTTATCACAATGATGAAGATTACCGCATCAAATATAAGAAAAACCAAAAGCAAAGGTATTCAACCGTCCAGGTGTATCGAGAAGTAAAAATTAAGACAGCCAAACAAAAGATCAAGGAGCGTTACTGGGGTGACAAAATCTATAATGAAAAAATTAAATTCTCTTCGAGGTTGTACCGAAGAACGCATAAGGACAAAGGGAAAAATTACATTCAGAAATACAAGAAGATGGCAAAAACGCAGGCTGATCTTTGTAAATTGAGAAACATTTTACGCATGTTTTATCGGGATCACGAAAAGTATTCAAAATTACAGATTAAAATTCTCTTTGAAAGAGCGGATGCTGTTGAAAAGTCGGCTAGAAATTCTTTGGCAAAGCTTCATAGTAATATCCAAAAGAAATGTTGTCAGTTTAACGAAAAGCTCCAAGGTATGGATTGGCAACTGCGGAACAGTTTATAGATGCAATGGAAAATGTTCGAAAACACAGTGAATATACGGAGGCGTACTTCTTAGAAAATTCGTATATTAATTTTGGAAGGAGCAATTGCAGTTTATGTAGCAGCAATAAAAATATATATACAAGCATACCTATCAACAGCGAAGGAAAAGCAATGTTTTTCAATTATGGCGAAAACGAGCCTGTTAGGGTTATTAGTAAATGTGTTTGTAAGACTAATGATTTAGAACAAATTCCTGGAACACCGACTCAAGAAAAAAGCATTTTCTAACTGTGTTTTAAACAGTTCTTTTAGTTCTACTGAATATTTGGCAAAAAATTCTCTGTGTAGTAGAACAAACTGTCCTGAAAAGTACGAGACAACTATTGAAAAATGCTCTAAAACTAGATCTGACAAGGAAATTATGATGGCTGAAGTCACCTATAACAATCTGAGTAAACATTCAAAACCAAAAATTGGGCAGCAGGTTACTTGGCAATGTCACCCTGATATCTACTAGCTCTATCCGACGGATATTGAATTATGTCAAATTCTTTTTGATATCCTTGAAAATAATATAGCATTAAAATTTTCAACTGACAAAGTGGTTAATTTCTACCTTGGCGGCTTGGATTATTGTGAAATCAATTACAGGGACACAAGAAAGCATGGGCATTCGTTATACTGTAGCCCAAATGAGGGATGTCAGAGCTATTTGCGTTCTCTAAGGGCACTAGCTCCACATTTTCCTGTCTTGAACTGTTTCATTAATAGCGTGTATAAGGCAGTATCAAAATGTAAGATTATACAACATATTAATCTACTAAAAGTCGAGGGCTCGTACAAGGAACTAAGTCATTACATAGAAGAAGTGTCAAGTAGACTCTGTCGTAATAATAGTCAAGACTTCATTTACGGTGATAGCAATATTAGAGTTTCTGTGGATGAAAATACAATAATAAAATTATTTGGTGAGAGCCTTGATAAGGTAGCTAACATCAGGGATGTATACCCCACAATGCATTGTGACAGTAGTGAGCAGATAAAGACAAAATACCAATTGAAGAGTCTAAGATCCCTTTCAAATAAGAAAGGTTTTGATGTAATGATGGCCACGATTTTAGAACACCTACAACAGGACATACCCAAAGATGACAGAGAACAACTAATTCAATGTACAGGTTGGAAAGAGGATGTCATAGATTCATTCTTTGTCTGTGATTACTGTGCTGGGAAAATGTTGAAAAGTCAGGAGTGTCCGATCAGTATTAAATAACCTTCATATAGACTGTACACCGGAATGTATAAAGTGTTTAAATAATTTTGAAATGGCAATGATTCGATTTGTAATGCCTTGTCTTACGATCGTCAGATTAGGGCAAGTAACTGCATTGAAGAGACCTAGAACAGAACTTGTTGACGCTCTTAAGGGGAGAATAGTATATCTACCTGTTGATGTGCAAGCAAATGCAGATATTCAGCCTGAAAAACTTCTTAACATTGATAGTTTTGTAGTCATTGTCAATGGTCAGCCTACTTACAACAAGAATGTTTGGACTGCACTAATAGATCTGAGAAAAGTCCATGAAGCACTGTTGTGGTTAAGAGAGAACAACAGTCTCTATAAAAAATACATGCATACACCCTAGAAGATTTAAATAAAATACTTGAAGCACGTCTTGCTGAAAAAAGCGGTTGGTGTTGATAATTTACCTGAAATACCGGAAGCTGCAATCCTTCAGAAACTGACAGAAAGCGCAAAATCTACATTGGTTGAACATTTTTCTGTCCAGCCTCTCAATTCAGCGGTTCCAAAAGACTTCATTGAAGATTTTAAGCAGATGAAAGATCTTGGTACTGACCAATTTCAAATCAAGAAACTAAAAGGTGAGAGCGAAGACTTATTTCAGGAAGAACTTGATCTAAAAGTGTTTCCAAATCTTTTCCCGAAAGGCAAATATGGCTTGTGTGACAAGGCAAGACCATTTCGGATTAGGAATGCAGAATATTTTAAATCAAGTCTTAGCAGACATACTAAGTTTCGTCTTGACAAACAGTTTCTTTTTCACAGCTTCCAATTGCAAGAATTCTCTTACATGTGTAATAGCGTCGGTCATATGTTGCGGACTGTGAAACCAAATCAAAATGCTCGTCAATTTATAGACAGGCTTCATTCCCGTGATGGAGAGATGGAAGCGACTTTGTTTTCTGTTCAATCAAAAATCAGAGGATCTCAGCAGTATTTTCAATCTCTTTCCTATAAAGTAAAGTCAATGATTGAGCAATTGGGTCCACCGACTTTGTTTCTGACAGTTTCATGTGCTGAGTGGTACTCTCCTGAATTTATTGACTATTTACGGACTGTCCATAAGAACTTACCTGGTGTGGCAAAAATGACCCCAGCAGAGTTGACGTGTCTAGATCCAATTGCAGTTTCCATGCACTTTGACAAAAAATGGACACCTATATTTAATGAGCTAATTTGTTCAAAGACAAATCCTTTGTTTGGTAAAACTAAGGATCATTTCTGGCGTATCAAGTATCAGAAACGAGGTGCGCCTCATGTACACTGTGTGTTGTGGATTGAAGATGCTCCTATTATTGGGAAATCAACAGCGTCTGAAGTGATTCAGTATATCAATAGTATTATAACTTGTGAAATACCAAATAGATTGACTAGTCCAACTCTTCACAAACTGGTCAAAGACCATCAAGTGCACCGCTGTAATAAATACTGTCAAAGAAAATATAAGAGAAAAAGAGGAAGATGGGTTACGTATTGTAAGTTTGGCTTTCCTCGTCCTACAAAGGACGAACAGAATTATATGACATCCTTGACTGCTTGGACTCATGGTACAAACCGTAAAAAGCCAAGAAAAAGAATATATCATCTGCTTCGAAGAGATGACGAGCGTTATATAAATGACTATTCTCCTGAGTTACTTATTGCTAATCAAGCAAACATTGATGTTCAATATATTGGCCATTTGGGCTCTAAATTACCGTATTACATTACCGATTACATGACAAAAGCAGAGAGTGTCGAAATAGAAGCAATGTGGGAGG
This sequence comes from Artemia sinica, assembly GCA_027921565.1. Classification (NCBI taxonomy): domain Eukaryota; kingdom Metazoa; phylum Arthropoda; class Branchiopoda; order Anostraca; family Artemiidae; genus Artemia; species Artemia sinica. The sequence goes on from CM051265.1 coordinate 51,293,201, forward strand.
AAGTAAATAATGCATGCAAAAGTCTTGGTCAACGAACTATGTCCTACTTGTTGAAGTTCATAAAAACCCGTCAAGTTGGAGCAGTTGAAGCTGTTGATAGGCTTCTTGGTACTAAATTGTATAGTATTTCTAGGCAATTTAGATATATTGACCTTGCGAAAAAGAGCGAGGTGAAGAGGACACTGAGAAGGTATGAGGAGCTTGAAAAGCTTGCTAAAAACGATCCACAGAGTAGTGATTTGTACATTGCCCACTGGGTTATTGATATCTACCCTAAAAGACCGGAACATATGGAAAATATCAGTCTTTTTCAGTTATTGTCTTGGTATGAACGGGAGCGTAATGGTACTGATGATAATATGATGTTAACTGACGGGTCCTTCTACCTCAGAAAAAGGCTTTTTAAACCGTATATCATACAGCACAGAAAGGTAAACCCATTTGAAACTGACGAGAAGAAAAATGCTTACTAGGGAGATCTTTTAAAATTGTTTAAACCTTGGAGAAATGAAAATGAACTAGTAGTCAGTGGAAATAGCAACTACGAAACCTACTGTGTTGAAAGTGTAAACTATCCCGACATGGTAGCTTACCACGAAAAATTTGTTGTTAAGAGGAAAAGCGATATAGAATTTGAAGAAAGGGTCCGAGAACGTGCAAAAGAAATTCTGAAGGCAGAAAATATTGATGAAAACATTGAAGATGACCCAGAAAATGCAATTCAGGGAGGAGTCATTGACAGAGCAGCAGATGCTATGGAGGATTTGTTAGACGCAAACAAACAGATTTTAAATGGTGACACCGAAGACAGGTTGAAAAATGATTATGAGTCGCTCAATATTGATCAAAAGAGAGTTGTTGACAAAATTTTAGACTCAGTTACCAAGCGCAATGGTGCAACATCTTTGACAGTCCGTAAATAGTCAATAAATCAGGAGAGTACCACTCAGCACATGAAACTGTCAGAAACAAAGTCGGTGGACCCAATTGCTCAATCATTGACTTTACTTTATAGGAAAGAGATTGAAAATACTGCTGAGATCCTCTGATTTTTGATTGAACAGAAAACAAAGTCGCTTCCATCTCTCCATCACGGGAATGAAGCCTGTCTATAAATTGACGAGCATTTTGATTTGGTTTCACAGTCCGCAACATATGACCGACGCTATTACACATGTAATAGAATTCTTGCAATTGGAAGCTGTGAAAAAGAAACTGTTTGTCAAGACGAAACTTAGTATGTCTGCTAAGAAGCCTTGATTTAAAATATTCTGCATTCCTAATCCGAAATGGTCTTGCCTTGTCACGCAAGCCATATTTGCCTTTCGGGAAAAGATTTGGAAACACTTTTAGATCAACTTCTTCCTGAAATAAGTCTTCGCTCTCACCTTTTAGTTTCTTGATTTGAAATTGGTCAGTACCAAGATCTTTCATCTGCTTAAAATCTTCAATGAAGTCTTTTGGAACCGCTGAATTGAGAGGCTGGACAGAAAAATGTTCAACCAATGTAGATTTTGTGCTTTCTGTCAGTTTCTGAAGGATTGCAGCTTCCGGTATTTCAGGTAAATTATCAACACCAACCGCTTTTTCAGCAAGACGTGCTTCAAGTATTTTATTTAAATCTTCTAGGGTGTATGCATGTATTGTTTTATAGAGACTGTTGTTCTCTCTTAACCACAACAGTGCTTCATGGACTTTTCTCAGATCTATTAGTGCAGTCCAAACATTCTTGTTGTAAGTAGGCTGACCATTGACAATGACTACAAAACTATCAATGTTAAGAAGTTTCTCAGGCTGAATATCTGCATTTGCTTGCACATCAACAGGTAGATATACTATTCTCCCCTTAAGAGCGTCAACAAGTTCTGTTCTAGGTCTCTTCAATGCAGTTACTTGCCCTAATCTGACGATCGTAAGACAAGGCATTACAAATCGAATCATTGCCATTTCAAAATTATTTAAACACTTTATACATTCCGGTGTACAGTCTATATGAAGGTTATTTAATACTGATCGGACATTCTCCTGACTTTTCAACATTTTCCCAGCACAGTAATCACAGACAAAGAATGAATCTATGACATCCTCTTTCCAACCTGTACATTGAATTAGTTGTTCTCTGTCATCTTTGGGTATGTCCTGTTGTAGGTGTTCTAAAATCGTGGCCATCATTACATCAAAACCTTTCTTATTTGAAAGGGATCTTAGACTCTTCAATTGGTATTTTGTCTTTATCTGCTCACAACTGTCACAATGCATTGTTGGGTATACATCCCTGATGTTAGCTACCTTATCAAGGCTCTCACCAAATAATTTTATTATTGTATTTTCATCCACAGAAACTCTAATATTGCTATCACCGTAAATGAAGTCTTGACTATTATTACGACAGAGTCTACTTGAGACTTCTTCTATGTAATGACTTAGTTCCTTGTACGAGCCCTCGACTTTTAGTAGATTAATATGTTGTATAATCTTACATTTTGATACTGCCTTATATACGCTATTAATGAAACAGGTCAAGACAGGAAAATGTGGAGCTAGTGCCCTTAGAGAACGCAAATAGCTCTGACATCCCTCATTTGGGCTACAGTATAACGAATGCCCATGCTTTCTTGTGTCCCTGTAATTGATTTCACAATAATCCAAGCCGCCAAGGTAGAAATTAACCACTTTGTCAGTTGAAAATTTTAATGCTATATTATTTTCAAGGATATCAAAAAGAATTTGACATAATTCAATATTCGTCGGATAGAGCTTGCAGATATCAGGGTGACATTGCCAAGTAACCTGCTGCCCAATTTTTGGTTTCGAATGTTTACTCAGATTGTTATAGGTGACTTCAGCCATTATAATTTCCTTGTCAGATCTAGTTTTAGAGCATTTTTCAATAGTTGTCTCGTACTTTTCAGGACAGTTTGTTCTACTACACAGAGAATTTTTTTGCCAAATATTCAGTAGAACTAAAAGAACTGTTTAAAACACAGTTAGAAATGTTTTTTTCTTGAGTCGGTGTTCCAGGAATTTGTTCTAAATCATTAGTCTTACAAACACATTTACTAATAACCCTAACAGGCTCGTTTTCGCCATGATTGAAAAACATTGCTTTTCCTTCGCTGTTGATAGGTATGCTTGTATATATATTTTTATTGCTGCTACATAAACTGCAATTGCTCCTTCCAAAATTAATATACGAATTTTCTAAGAAGTACGCCTCCGTATATTCACTGTGTTGTCGAACATTTTCCATTGCATCTATAAACTGTTCCGCAGTTGCCAATCCATACCTTGGAAGCTTTTCGTTAAACTGACAACATTTCTTTTGGATATTACTATGAAGCTTTGCCAAAGAATTTCTAGCCGACTTTTCAACAGCATCCGCTCTTTCAAAGAGAATTTTAATCTGTAATTTTGAATACTTTTCGTGACCCCGATAAAACATGCGTAAAATGTTTCTCAATTTACAAAGATCAGCCTGCATTTTTGCCATCTTCTTGTATTTCTGAATGTAATTTTTCCCTTTGTCCTTATGCGTTCTTCGGTACAACCTCGCAGAGAATTTAATTTTTTCATTATAGATTTTGTCAGCCCAGTAACGCTCCTTGATCTATTGTTTGGCTGTCTCAATTTTTACTTCTCGATACACCTGGACGGTTGAATACCTTTGCTTTTGGTTTTTTCTTATATTTGATACGGTAATCTTCATCATTGTCATAACTCTCCTTGAACTTTTGTTTGGCTGTCTCAATTTTTGCATGTCTATAATCTTCATCATTGTGATAACACATCTTGCTGTTTTGTTTGATTACTTTTCGATACGCCTGGTCGGTTGAATACCTTTGCTTTTTTCTTTTCAAGATACTATCTCTGTTGTTAGATACTATCAATAGTATTATAACTTGTGAAATACCAAATAGATTGACTAGTCCAACTCTTCACAAACTGGTCAAAGACCATCAAGTGCACCACTGTAATAAATACTGTCAAAGAAAGTATAAGAGAAAAAGAGGAAGATGGGTTACGTATTGTAAGTTTGGCTTTCCTCGTCCTACAAAGGAACGAACAGAATTATATGACATCCTTGACTGCTTGGCTCATGGTACAAACCGTAAAAAGCCAAGAAAAAGAATATATCATCTGCTTCGAAGAGATGACGAGCGTTATATAAATGACTATTCTCCTGCGTTACTTATTGCTAATCAAGCAAACATTGATGTTCAATATATTGGCCATTTGGGCTCTAAATTACCGTATTACATTACCGATTACATGACTAAAGCAGAGAGTGTCGAAATAGAAGCAATGTGGGAGGAAGTAAATAATGCATGCAAAAGTCTTGGTCAACGAACTATGTCCTACTTGTTGAAGTCCATAAAAAACCCGTCAAGTTGGAGCAGTTGAAGCTGCTGATAGGCTTCTTGGTACTAAATTGTATAGTATTTCTAGGCAATTTAGATATATTGACCTTGCGAAAAAGAGCGAGGTGAAGAGGACACTGAGAAGGTATGAGGAGCTTGAAAAGCTTGCTAAAAACGATCCACAGAGTAGTGATTTGTACATTGCCTACTGGGTTATTGATATCTACCCTAAAAGACCGGAACATATGGAAAATATCAGTCTTTTTCAGTTATTGTCTTGGTATGAACGGGAGCGTAATGGTACTGATGATAATATGATGTTAATTGACGGGTCCTTCTACCTCAGAAAAAGGCTTTTTAAACCGTATATCATACAGCACAGAAAGGTAAACCCATTTGAAACTGACGAGAAGAAAAATGCTTACTATGGAGATCTTTTAAAATTGTTTAAACCTTGGAGAAATGAAAATGAACTAGTAGTCAGTGGAAATAGCAAAACTACGAAACCTACTGTGTTGAAAGTGTAAACTATCCCGACATGGTAGCTTACCACGAAAAATTTGTTGTTAAGAGGAAAAGCGATATAGAATTTGAAGAAAGGGTCCGAGAACGTGCAAAAGAAATTCTGAAGGCAGAAAATATTGATGAAAACATTGAAGATGACCCAGAAAATGTAATTCAGGGAGGAGTCATTGACAGAGCAGCAGATGCTATGGAGGATTTGTTAGACGCAAAACAAACAGATTTTAAATGGTGACACCGAAGACAGGTTGAAAAATCATTATGAGTCGCTCAATATTGATCAAAAGAGAGTTGTTGACAAAATTTAGACTCAGTTACCAAGCGCAATGGTGCAACATCTTTGAAGTTGATTGTATCTGGATGGGGGTACAGGAAAATCTAGGGTTTTCAGTGTCGTGAGAAGACTACTTTGCACAAGTTCAAGAATGAAGATTGTCCCGTTGTAGTTATGGCACCTACTGGTATTGCTGCACACAGCATAAATGGTTTAACAATACATAGTTGTTTAAGTTTAGCTATTGATCAGGAAAACACCACAAAATACACACCTCTCTCCACTGAAAAACTTCTTACTTTGAGAAAGACACTTAAGGAGACAAGACTTTTTATTATTGATGAAATTAGTATGGTTTCGTCTCTTCTTTTAACCTACATTCATTTAAGACTATCAGAAATATTGGCAGTTGATTTGCCAATGGGTAATGCTAACTGCGTATTTTTGGGAGATTTTCTTCAATTAAGAACAGTAAGTGGTAATCCTCCTTATATGCCTCTCACACGACTAGAAGTAAAAAACAGGATCGGATCAGTTGGTACTTTTAACCTCTGGCATCTATTTGAGTATGAGGAACTAAGCATAAATGTGAGACAAAAGATGGATAAGAGTTATGCTAATACACTTGCTGAAATTAGACAGGGGTTTTGCACTGGTGAAAATTTGAATAGTCTTTACAAGAAAAAAATTGGGAACTCCTACAGAGCTTCAAATGACGAAATAATAGATCTTTACTCAAAATTGTATGAAGAGGGAAATAGACCTGTCATTCTTATGCCCACCAATGAAAATTGTATGGTAGTTAACGATTTACTTCTTACAAAAAGCTGCTCAGACTACGTTAAACTTTCTGCAGTTGATCGACTCTCTTCAGCTGTTGACGACAAACGATTCGAAAAGAAAGCAGCAAACACTGTTTTAAACTTTGGCAACGACAAAAAAAGAACAGCCGGTTCTTTCATGAGCTTGTTACTTGCAGTAGGTGCACGTGTAGTGCTCCAAAGAAATATTTGTGTTGCTAAGGGGCTAGTAAATGGATCAATGGGAACAGCAACAAGCTTCAAGTTGCTACCAAACGGAGAAATAATTGGAGTTCTTGTAAAATTTGATGGACTGGAACTTCCGGTTGAAATTGGCAGAGAAACCGTGCGCTTTGAAGTTTTGAAGCAAGTCTTTTTTACGCGAAGACAGTTTCCTCTTCAACTGGCCTTTGCCATTACAATACACAAGTCCAAAGGACTAAGTTTACAGTGTGCAATTGTTGACGCAGGTAATCGTTGCTTCGGTCCAGGTATGATGTACGTTACTCTTTCCCGTGTGACCACTAGTGCAGGTTTACATCTAGTAGAATTTGATAAGACAAAGATTTATTGCGATGTTGATGCTTTAATTGAGTACAACCGTTTGAGACAAATTTATAGAACAGATCTTCCATTGTTTGAGTTCCCAGAAAGGCAACTCAGAGGTACACCAGATGAAGTATGTATAACAAATGAAGTAAACTCTAAAGGACAACAGACTCAAGGAAAAAAATTTCCATTGTTGGAGGTCCCAGAAAAATGAATGAGAAGCCCTTCAGTTGAAGAACCCTTATTATAGAAATTTATCCCAAAAATAAGAAAAGGATAACTAGTGTCGGACCGGTGGTGTCAACAAAAGAGAAAAAATTAAATATTAATGCGAAACTTGATCACAATGATATATTTCGTGTCATTCAACCGGCCCAAGATCGTCAAGAACAACACAAAAATGCTAATAATGCAAATGCACCAGCAAGTGCATATGTTACTCTTGATAGTAATAGAAAGGTATCAAGAATTATACATGCTGACTGGAATCAAGCAGAAGCTAATATATTTCTATCTGGATACGCAGGCAGCCAATGCTTTGCCATGGTACTCGCAAATATTGTCCGAGCTGCTATTATACCTCCAAGGCAATGGAATAAAAATATTCTGAACAGAAACATGATTGAAGGGGATACTATTTATGCTCTCATACGTGAAAATAATAATAATAGAAATCCAAGAGTTTTTCCGATTCCTCCTAGTGGCTATTTGGTATTGAAAAATTTAGATGTCATCAAGGACGATTTTCTAATGTATGACGCAGTATTTTCCCTAAATTATGACTATAATTGGTTGTGCAGCGGAAGCTTATTGGATTTTATAAATAATGGAGAATTAGGAATTACATTATTGGCTGCTTTAAAAAAAATTATTTAGAGAACATAATGCTGGAATAATAGTTGCATACTCTAAATCACTGGGTCTTATGCATTATTATGATGAAAAATACTATTTTACAGATTCTCACTCATGCGGACCCAGAGGAGCACCATTGCAAAATGATAATGGAAAAGCATGTGTCATAGAATGCGACACGATTGAAGAATTATATCGCATTACTCGAAGAGTCTTCAAAGCCAAAAATGAACAATTTACTATTCATTATATTGACGTTACAGTAAGTACATTAAAAGACGATCACTGAAATAACAAATTTACAGTAAATTTCGTATTACACAAAGGACCGATGCAGTTCATTATAAATGGGGCCTATGCTAGTTTCATCGGATATAGCTGAATACCTAGTAAAAAACAAAACACGGCACATAGTAACTAAAAGTTAAGATAACTACATAAAAGATCGATGTAAAATCATTTCGATGAATTCGTTTGTAGATTTTATTTATATGTTTGCAATATTTGCATTATCTACTTAAGAAGTAACACCAAAAGAGTTATTTTTTGTCATGGCGTAATTTGTTATGAGGTAGGGAGAACTGCCCCTCCGGCTCCCAGTTTGCCTCCCCCCCCAGACCCCTGTTTCCCTCCCCCCCCCAGCTGAAATTTAGTTTCTTCAAAAATCTTGTCAAAACTAAGATAAGCCTGCATAATTCAGAGAAACGGGCCAGTTTTCTTTATTAATTCTTTGCATTTATGGTACCATAAGAATTTTTTTTATATTCTCAGTGACATTTTCACTTGATCTAGGAAAGTTTGGTCCACCTTTCCCCCCATCCCTCCCCAAGGTTTTAGACGAAATTCCGCCCCTGTTTTTAGCGCTAGATCACACTTACGGATGGTAGAATTGATAAAAATCACGTAGATATGAGTAATAGCTTTCAAATGAGCTATTAAACATCACTCTAAAAAGTTCTGGTAGCCCAGTAGCCCCAACTTTTCCGCTTAAGACAAAGCACCCAAAATGCCCTTTTTAGTGCCATTTGGAACTCGCTGATGGTGGAATTTACAGGAAAGAAGAACGTTTATATGAGCATTAAAAATTGAGTATATAGCTACATCTTTTATATGAGCTGCTAAAATTTTTTTAAGATACAGGCGATACCAAAACGCCGAATAACAATACATTCATACCGATACGCGTGATATCGATACGTCCGATACCAATACAGCGAACCGCCCTTTCTCCAGGGACTGTGGAGGGTCATATCATCACTAAAACCATATATATCAGAATCTTTGAGCTCTGATGAACAATATGGCATCTCAAAATATTGACTGGATGACTTTGGGGGGAGGGGGCCTGTAGGAAGGGGGGCTAGTTGCCCTCCAATCTTTTTGGTCACTTATAAAGAGCACTTACAAATTTAATTCCCTTTCGAATGAGTTATTACACATCTATCTATTATGCTTTGGCCACCCCCTAGCCCTGCTAGAAAAAAAAGAAGAATAAAAAACGGGAGACGGATAAGTGCTACCAATGCAAAAAAAAAAACGATTTTCTTTGTTGTTCAAGGAGGGGGACAGAAGTTTCCCTTTAAAAGGTTTTTGATCATTCTGATTCCAATGGTACACTTTTCATTTTGATCTAACGTCATTTTGGAGGGGTTTCAGGCTTTTTTTCGGAATCACCATAAATTTCCTTTCGCAATAAATTTTTAATAAGACAAACCAAAATAATAGCTACCATTCCTGAATCAGTGTCAGATGGCAATTTTTTTTCACAAGGTAGTTTTTTTTGTGAATGCGATTTTCAACTCTTGGTTGCTATGGGCTGTGGTTTGCTCTTTACTAGGTTGTAGCTACTGCTGCAACCATGGTTTGGAACTTGCTGACTGTGGAATTTATAGTAAGGAAGGACGTATATATGAGCAATATCTTTTATATGAGGTACTAAGAATGAGGATACCAAAACACCCGATAACAAAACGCCCATACCGATACGCGTGATATCAATACGTCATATATTACAGCGTACAACCCTTTCCCCAGGGACTATGGAGGGTCATATCATCACCAAAACCATAGATATTGGACCTTTGAACTATGTGAACAAAATAGCTATCTCGAAACTTTGATTGGATGACTTTGGGGGAGGGGGCCTATAGGGAGGGGGGGGCTAGTTTCCCTCCAATCTTTTTGGTCACTTCAAAATGGTACTTACTAATTTAATTTCCTTTTGAATGAGATATTACAAATCTCTTTATGGTGCTCTGGCCACCCCCTAGCCCTGCTAGAAAAAAAAAGGAAAAAAAGGGAGGCAGCTCAGTGCTACCGATGCAAAAAAAGCGATTTTCTTTGTTGTTCAAGGAGGGTGATTGTAATTTCCCTGAGTAAGATTTTCGACCGTGGTGATTCCAATGGTACCCTTTTCATTTTGATCTGACACCATTTTCAAGGGGTTTCAGGCTTTTTTTCGAAATCACCATACATTTTTTTTCGCAATAAACCTTTACTTTTAAGATGAACCGAAAAAATAGTCACCATTCCTGAATCAGTTTCAGATGGCAATTTTTTTTTACTAGGTAGCTTTTTTCTAAACGCGATTTTTAACTTTTGGTTACTATGGGCTGTGGTTCACTCTTTACTAGGTTGCAGCTACCGCTGCAACCATGATCTGTTGAATGTACCCCAAATATGTTGCTACTTCGAACATCTGTACTGCAATATTATCTAAGGTTTGGAATGATTACGCTCAGAAAAACTTAAAAGCCATCTTCCGTTGAAATCAAACCCGATCATAGGCAGCGCACTATCGCTGCCTAAGTAAAGAACGATGTGGGCACAATATTTTTTTTTTTTTTTTTTTTTTTTTTTTTTTTTTTTTTTTTTTTTTTTTTTTTTTCAGCTGGGCACTTCGTATCGAAGGAGTTGTCGTAGAAACTTCAAAAAGGGCTCATTCGACTGGAAATTGGAGTGGCTAGTGCCGTTTTTAATAGTCGAAAGTGATTGGAGGGCAACTAGCCCCCTCACACCTATCATTCCCCCAAACACATCCAATCAAAATTTTGAGATAGCCATTTTGTTCAGCGTAGTTGATTTCCAAACAGAAAATATGCTATTGAGGGGGACACTCCACCAAAACCCTCAGGGCAAGGGTTTTTAAGTTATGCCCTGGGGGCATATAAGGCTTTTATAGAAGGTGTTGTCGTAGAAACTTCAAAACAGGCTCATTCGATTGAAAATTCGAAGGGCTAGTGCCCTTTTCAATAGTCAAAAGTGATTGGAGGGCAACTAGCCCCCCCCCCCCCTCGCCCATCATTCCCCCAAACACATCCAATCAAAATTTTGAGATAGTCATTTTGGTTCAGCGTAGTTGATTTCCAAATAGAAAATATGTTTTTGAGGAGGACACTCCCCCACAACCCTCAGGGCAAGGGTTTTAAGTTATGCCCTGGGGGCATATAAGGTTTTTATAGAAGGAGTTGTCGTAGAAACTTCAAAAAAGGCTCATTCGATTAGAAATTCAAAGGCCTAGTGCCCTTTCTAATAGTTGAAAGTGATTGGAGGGCAACTAGCCCCCCCCCCCCACGCCCATCATTTCCTCAAACATATCCAATCAAAATTTTGAGATAACCATTTTGTTCAGCGTAGTTGATTTCCAGATAGAAAATATGTTTTTGAGGAGGACACTCCCCCACAGCCCTCAGGGCAAGGGTTTTAAGTTATGCCCTGGGGGCATATAAGGTTTTTAAAGAAGGTGTTGTCGTAGAAACTTCAAAAAAGCTCATTCGATTGAAAATTCAAAGGGATAGTACCCTTTTTAATAGTCGGAAGTGATTGGAGGGCAATTAGCCCCCCCCCCACAACCATCATTCCCCAAAACACATCCAATAAAAATTTTGAGATAGCCATTTTGTAAAGCGTAGTTGATTTCCAGATAGAAAATATATTTTTGAGGAGGACACTCCCCCAAAAGCATCAGGGCAAAGATTATAAGTAACGCCCTGGGGGCATATAAGGTTTTTATTAAAATCTTTGTCGTAGAAACTTGAAAAAGGGCTCATTCGATTTGAAATTCAAAGGGATAGTCCCCTTTTTAATAGTCGAAAGTGATTTGAGGGCAACTAACCCCCTCTCACGCCCACCTTTTCCCCAAACACATCCAATCAAAATTTTTAGATAGCCATTTTATTCAACGTAGTTGAAAATTTTGGAAATTAGGTCTTTAAGGATGACAACCCCTCCCCCCACAACTCTCAGGACAAGGGCTGTAAGTTGTGCCCTGGGGCATATAAAGTTTTTATTGAAAGCTTTGTCGTAAAAACTTCAAAAAGCGCTCATTCAATTGGAAATTGAAAGGGCTAGTGCCTTTTTTAATAGTTGAAAGTGATTGGATAGCGACTAACGCCCCTCTCACGCCCACCATTTTCCAAAACAAATCCAATCAAAATTTTGAGATATCCATTTTGTTCAACGTAGTTGAACGTTCTGGAAATTAGGTCTTTTAGGATGATAACCCCCTCGGAGCCCTCAGTGCAAGGGTTGTAACTTATGCCCTGGGGCATATAAGATTTATATAGAAAGTTGTTGTATAAATTATAGGCAGCAGGACAGCGCTGCCTAAGTAAAGAACGAGGACACTCGAGAACGAGACAAGAAACAGGGACTAAGTAAAGAGGATGACATTCCCCCACAACCCTCTGGGCAAGGGCTTTAAGTTATACCCTGGGGGCATATAAGAACGATGTTGGCACAATGTATTATTTATTAATTTTTTCCTTTAGAGCAGGGCACTTTGTATCGAAGAAGTTGTCGTAGAAACTTCGAAAAGCGTTCATTCAATTGGAAATTGGAGTGGCTTGTGCCCTTTTTAATAGTCGAAAGTGATTGGAAGGCGACTAACATCCCTCTCACGCCCACAATTTTCCCTAAGACATCCAATCAAAATTTGGAGATAGCCATGTTGTTTAACGTAGTTGAAAGTTCTGGAAATTGGTTCCTAGAGGTTATGACATCCACCCTAACAGACCTTAGGGTAAGGGTTATAATTTATGCCCTGGGAGCATATAAGGTGTTTATAGAAAGTGTTGTCGTTTCCAAAAGGGCTCATTCGATTGGAAATCGAAAGGCCCAGTGCCCTTTTTAATAGTCGAAAGTGATTGGAAGGCTTGACATTTTTTAGTAAAGATCGAACTGGGTATAATGTATTCTTTTTTGTTGTTGTTGTTGTTTAGACCAGGGAAGGAGTTGTCGTGGGAACTTCAAAAAGGGCTCATTCAATTGAAAATAGAAAGGGCTGATGCCCTTTTTAATAGTCGAAAGTGATTTGAGGGCAACTAATCCCCCTTCCACTCCCACCCTTCCACGCCCACCCTCCCACGCACACCCTCCCACGCAAACCCACCCATTTCTGCTCTTAAAATTTAACCAAATCAAAATAGCGTAAGTGTATCCAAGCTATCAAAGAAATTAAACAGATTTTCTTGCGAATGATATCAATTTTTCCATTTCAGGTCAACTAGAGGAGGTATAAAACTAAATTAAACAGTACTATTTGTGTCCAGATTTTTTAAAAGGGTGTATGTTTTAAAAACTGCTGAAAATTTTTCTCCAGCATACAAATAGCAGGCCAAACTATAAAGTCTTTAAAAACGAAAAGATTTAAAGCATTATTTTCTTTTTCACTGAAAAGACTATGTCAATATAAAACGAACAGAAATCAATTTAAAAAACTTTTCCACAAAATAAGTTTTTCAAAGGAAAGTAAAGAACTTCATTAAACAAAAATGAGCAAAAATAAAATCAAATAATCTACCAAGCGTGAAACTACCATAAATCAGCATCGATAAATAAATGAAACCCAAAACGAACAGAAATTACAATAATTAACCGAGTCAAAATCAAAACGAGCAGAAATTAACAAAAATTGGGCGCAAAAACCCTATGCCTTCCCAAGGCCAGAACAAAATTTGCACTTTACTGAAAAAATACAAATGAATGTGCATTGTCAGTTTAATATACATATACTGATATTCAGTAATCAAAATGTTAATATTATTTGATTTATTAAAGTTAAAAAAGTAAAAACATTTATATTTTTCAGTATGGTGCAAATTTTGTTCTGGCCTTGGGAAGGCCTAGGGGTTTTGCGCCCAACTTATGTTGATTTCTGCTCGTTTTGAGTTTGACTCGGTTAATTATTGTAATTTCTGTTCGTTTTGGGTTTCATTTATTTATCGATGCTGATTTGTGGTAGTTTCACGCTTGGTAGATTATTTTATTTTATTTTTGCTCATTTTTGTTTAATGGAGTTCTTTACTTTTCTTTGAAAAACTTATTTTTGTGGAAAAGTTTTTTAAATTAATTAGTTAAAAGAGTCAAGAGGGAGCATTGACGTGTTGACCAAAGACAGTCGGAGATGGACTGTAAACACTGTTTACCAAAGGAGGTGGCAGACATAGCGTGCATACTGATAACAAAAAAGGGTGGAGGGTGGTCAGAAATGGAGCAAACGCAGCGTTGACCAAAGGAGACTGAATCTCTATTTCGGAAGACAATGTTACTGAGGTAAAACTCGTAAATTCAATATATGCCCTTAGCTCAGTAGTCTAGTCAAGGGATTTTGAGGGGTAGAGTAACTAAACGGAAAGTAGAATGCAATTTTCAAAAACAAAAAGAGAAAAGACTTTCAAAATTGTCAAGGTGAAAAGATCTTACTCAGGATGAGCTATAGGTACTTCTAAGACTAGATCACTTGGAATGTTAAATAGTTTTGGTTCACCGTCCGATCCTTGAAGTACCAGAGGTAAAACATCAAACCGCGTTCCTTGTCCACTCCATCCAAGTTTTTGGCACACCTGAAAGTACATACAAGTTATTTTCGTTGTCAATAGTCAGCTGAATTAAAGAGCAAAATAGGCTCTTATCCGCTTTCGCTTCTTCCTATAATGTACTAAATTATGTTTCACTTTTAAAAAATGTACTCCCAAACTGATGTAATGCGACCATAATATAAGTTAATCAAGAATATAAATTATTTTTAAATTTTTGGACTAAATTTGCCGTTTAGTCAAATTGTCATTTTATGTTACCTTTTATTAAGTTCGAAATTTTGATACTTGACACCCGCTCAGTTTCTGCATGATTGTCTTCTTTCTAGGAATACTACTTTGACTCGCAAATCGCCAAATGTCAGAACCCAAACTAAGGGACAATGTTTTTTAGCAACAAATATCCTATAAGTAAATAATAAAAAATAAGGAAACTTCAAGTTGTCAATGGAAAGAACGAATGTGCCTTGGTTTCAGTGAAATATCTTCCTTTCAGTCACCAGTTGAACGTTTAGAACATAGTCTCAAAGGAACAACAGCACCCCTGTATTTTTGGATACCTTTGGCCACTTTACGTTTTCGTATCTTTTTACTTTTATTGTTGATAAACAATTGGTTACGGTGAAGTAACTTTCAATACTTGTTGAATGGCAAGGTCAACCATTTTTAATTTTTCTTTTGAACAGTTCGTGGTAACGAAACTGTAAGAAAGGAGCGACCCGGCTCAATAGTAACCGAAACTCTAAAAAACAAAATTTTGATACCAATAGATACATCAGAAGAATCAGAATTTTATGTTCATTTCAAATGTATAGGTTTCATCAAGTTTAGTCTTACCCATCAAAAGTTACGCACCTGAGAAAATTTGCCTTATTTTCGAGAAAAAGGGGAAACAACTCCTATAAGTCATGGAACCTTAATGAAAATCACACCATCAGATTTAGCGTATCAGAGAATCCTACTATAGAGGTTTCAAGCTCCTATCTGCAAAAATGTGGAATTTTGTATTTTTTCCCGGAAGAAAGATCACGGATGCGTGTTTATTTTTTTTTTTTTATTATTATTTTCCCAGGGGTGATCGTATCGATCCAGCAGTCCTAGAATATCGTGAGAGGGCTCATTCGAAAGGAAATTAAAAGTTCTAGTGCCCTTTTTAATTGACCAAAAAATTGAAGGGGAACTTGGCCCCCTCCCACGCTCATTTTTTTCTCGAAGTCACCCAATCAAAATTTTGAAATAGCCATTTTGTTCAGCATAGTAGAAAATCTAATTAATATGTGTTTGAGGATGACTTCATCCCCCACAGTTCCCGGGGGAAGGGCTGCAAGTTATCAACTTTTCCCATTGTTTACATATAGTATTTGTTATTGGGAAATATACAGGCGTTTTCAGGAGGAATTTTTTTCTAGTGGGGGTTCGGGGTCGGAGTAGGGGTTTCGGAGGAGGATCTTTCCATGGAGGATATTTCCTTCGGGGCAGGGACATTTCTATGAAGGGGGCGCCAGATTTCCCAGCATTATTTAAAAAACGATCAGAAATTAAATAAAAAAACAAGTTTTTTTCAACTGAAAGTAAGGAGCAACATTAAAACTTAAAACGAACAGAAATCATTACGTATATGAGGGGGTTCGCCCCCTAGTCAATACCTAACTCTTTACGCAAAAGTTTTTTTTTGTAGTTTTAAAAGAGCTATCTATTCTAATTAACCGGGCTTTGTGATTCACGGGTTTTTGATTCGAACAAAATTCAAACTTTAGCGTAAAGAGCGAGGTATTGACTAGGGAGCGAACTCCGTAATATACGTAATAAAAACATACGAATATAGATATTCGTTACGTAAGTTAATTCGTAAGTGACGTTAAAACAAAATTTTGAGAAATAAATTGCCCGGGAATTAGACAGATTACTCTAGGGAGTATGCAAGGAAGTCGGTGAATTGAAATAAATTTGACTGATGGATTCACTGGAATTCGCATCCTGCCAGAATTAATTGCGAATATGATAAGAATTACTTTGTCGTTTTTATTTCTCACGAAAATATTGCTTTGCTTCTCCTACACATGATAGAGATTATCCCCACTTATGACGGTAGTCCTTAACTTTCAGCGCTAAATTCTCAATTTTGCTTTATTGGAAACAAAGAATAATTTCAACAGGTTATTCTTATATAGTTTTCTATTGTTGTTAGACACAAAAGGCAAGGCTCTGCAATGAAATTCAAGAGCTACCTTAAAGCTAGAAAGAATAAAAAGACACAAAAGGAAAATACACTGGAAAACAATTACACATAGTGAGTTCTGAAGCTTTTGTCAGGTAAACAACCTAGATAATTAGGATAATAATATTAATAGAAGACTAATATTTTTAAGTTATTTTCAAATAAAAGTTCAAATAGGGATAAAGTACTTTTAATAGACAGTGTTTCACAAACAGTGATAGAAATTCACAAAAAATACCAGATATTTCGGCCACATATGCAGTGACCGTCATCAGTAGTAAAACTACTGATGACGGTCAGGGTTAGTGCATATGTGACCGAAATATTTTTTTTTTTTTGTTAATTTCGATCACTGTTTGTGAAACACAGTGCCTATTAAAAGGATTTTATCCCTATTTGAACTTTTATATACCGTCATGGAAAGGCAGTGTGGTCTCCGAAATTATATAGGCTATTTTCTCTTCGAATGGTACCAAATAACAGTTCTGAGTCTAAAAAAGTATTGAGTCTTGAAATTAAACGAGAAGGGACTATGCCTACACAAATGAAGGGAGGAGACAACTAGCTTGTCTGGAATTGTGTTTCTATTATCAGTTTATATACAGTGGGTCCACCCAATTAATAAAGGGAGAGAGGAAGTTGGAGCCTTCTACACTTTGTTTTCTAATTTAAGAAACGATAGTTTTTCAATTATTTTAGAATGTCAATCTCGTCATTCGACGAACTACACAGATCTCTGATACTCAAAACTTCTTTGAATTTCCGGGCACCTAATCAAATTATCTGTTTTTTTTTTTTTTTTTTAAATTACCCTATCCCTTCAGAAGAAAATCAATTCATTTATGCCTTTCAAATTGAAAGGCTCTTTTTGAAACACTCTTTTGTCAGCAGTCGTCAGCGGTAAAAAAAAAAAGAAAAAATAGCCGAGTGTGTACACTTTCATTTAGTCGTAAGCCACCATCTCGGCGTAGGCGTTAAAATAAACGATCGTTTGTTTCGTTGTTTCTTTATTGTAGTGACAATGAACGGTTGCATTGCCTCCATCGACGTTATTTTACAGAGCGTTTTTTTTTTTTTTTTTTTTTTTTTTTTTTTTTTTTTTTTTTTTTTTTTTTTTTTTTTTTACCGCCCAATGTATACTTCGAAATACTATCCTATTAACTTCTAAGAAACGCTTGGTAAAACAAACGTTTGGTAAAAAACGCTAAGAGTACCTCGGGCCTAACTAAATCTGTTAGGGGTCTTAGGTGGATTTTCTAGATGCTAAGAAATTGTCTTTTCCGACTTTATTGTACCATAATGTTGCACCTAGACAATAACTTAATTTTTGAATAAGTACCAATTGAATTAGTTTTTTGTTACAGGACAATTTGCTCAAAAGCCTTTTTTTTCTATTTCGTTACTATGTGCCGTTGATTACTCTTTGCCGGTTGCAGCAACCATGATGGGATATTGATACGAAACGAATTTGTGTCAAACACAAATTCTCAATTGGGCTTTTCCATTGGTTTTCGAGGTAATTTCATGTTAAAAAAAGTTAGCACAAGCTTCGGAATAAAAACAGAATTAAAAGTTCTAAGAAAAGAAATGCAGAACAAGCTTTTTAAAATTCATTTGGTTAGATTCTTCTTAGGCTGTTTATTTTTAGCTATCTCCCCTTTAGTTTTACTAGCGAATAGATTATTTCAGAATGTCCTTCTTTTAAATCTTAATTTTCTCTTGCTTTCATTTATCTGAGTTATTTTTGGATCTGTTTTGCCACGAATAAACTAGTCGGGCAAATTTTTCAACGATAATCGAGTGTAATCTTTTAGTGTTTTCAGTGTTTTACCTTATTTGAAAAAAAGGTTGTATTCTCCGACAATATGGAAACACTTTATAGAAATTGTGGCAAATTTTTTTTATTGAACAAGTGACACTAAGAGAACTTTTTTTCAATTTGTCTGGAAATATGGAGATCGAGGCAATATTGACACACCTTAACTGTGTGGGATAGAAACCTCGTTGTGTATTTTATTATTCTTACTAATAAACTTTAGGGTGGTAACAAGCTATGAAGTAGGCTAAAGGTATTTGAGATAAGATTGGAGAAATTGCTACATAACTGATTTAAAGCTATGCAAAAGATAGTCTCAGCTTGTTTTTTCTTTCGTGACAAAATTTAGAAAAAGCCTGACCTAACTATGTGTGATCAAAACCCCGTGTTATTTATTACCCCAACTAACAAACCCTAGGGTGTTAACAAGCTATGAAGCACGTATTTGAATCTTCACATAGTTGATTTGAAACTGTGTAAAGAATCGTCAAAAATTGTTATTTATTTCGCTAAGTAATTGAGAGAAAACAAAGATCAAATAGGTGCAATCAAACCTCATAGCATTTCACTATTGCAGCTAATAAACCTTAGCAGTCATTGATCCCTGGCTTGCATCTAGATTAAATAGGTGCAATCAAACCTCATAGTATTTTACTATTGCAGCTAATAAACCTTAGCAGTCATTGGTCCCTGACTTCCATCTCTTAGATTAACTAGGTGCAATCAAACCTCATAGTATCTTAAAATTTCAGCTAATAAACCTTAGCAGTCATCGGTCCCTGGCTTGCATCTCTTAGATTACCTAGGTGCAATCAAACCTCATAGTATCTTAAAATTTGCAATAAACCTTAGCAGTCAACCTCAGATTAACTAGGTGCAATCAACCTCATTACTTAAAATTTCAGCTAATAAACCTCAGCAGTCATAGTCCCTGGCTTGCATCTCTTAGATTAAGTAGGTGCAATCAAACCTCAAAGTATTTTACTATTGCAGCTAATAAACCTTAGCAGTCATGTACCCTGGCCTGCATCTCTTAGATGAACTAGGTGCAAACAAAATTAATAGTATTTTACTATTGCAGCTAATAAACCTTAGCAGTCATTGATTCCTGGCTTGCATCTCTTGGATTACTACTACTACTACTACTAACAACAACTCACCGCAGCACCAAGCCGCCTGAGGCCAACACTGCTACGCACGCGCCTCCTCCACCCTAATCTATTCACAGCCTCCCTTTTTACACCCGCCCACGAAGTTTCCATTTCCTTTAAATCTTTCTTTATGACGTTCTCCCACCCCAGACGGGGAGGACCTGCTTTCCGTTTAGCCCTAGATGGTTGCCGAAAAGAACAATCTTCGGCAATCTGTCATCCTTCATCCGCACAACGTGCCCTAGCCACCTCAACCTTTCTTTCATTATAGCCCTAGAGAGCGGTATTGAACCACATTTTTCGTATAGCCTATTGTTTGAAATACGGTCAGTCAGCCGGATACCCAGAAACAATCCTTAAGCAATTTCTCTGAAAAACATCTAGCAAATCTTCATCCGCTTTCGGAGCGTCCATGCTTCTGAGCCATATTTGACCACTGTCATCACTGTAGCTTCTAATATTCTAATCTTGGTTTGCAGACTTATCTTCCTATTCTTCCAGACTTTTTTAACTGTGAAAAAAACACCCTGAGCCTTGGCTATTCTATATTTAACATCTTCACTGCTCCCACCATCTTTACTAATAATACTACCAAGGTAAGTGAAGTGTCCACCTGATCAATCTTTTCATTACCGAACGTAACCTTTTCATCTTCACTAATTCCTAGCCTTAGTGACTTAATCTTCCTAAAATTAATTTTCAAACCAATTCTAGCACCCTGAACTCGCAAAACCTCTAAAACTTCATTCATTTTTGCTCACACTTTCATCTAGGATGCTTAAATCATGGGCATAATCAAAGTCCAGGAGACTTTTTCCTTCCCATTTGATTCCGTGGTCTCCCATTGCCTTTCCTGTGCTTCTTAAAACAAAGTCCATCAAAATAATCCATACAAAGGGGGATAGAACACAACCCTGCTTAACTCCTGATTTATTACAAAACCAGCTGCTAACCTCATTTCCTACCTTGACCGCAGCAGTGTTATTCTCGTACATAGCACTAATCACTTTAATGTATTTGTCTGGTATACCATACAAGGATAAAACCTTTACTAAAGCTCTTCTATCAACAGCATCGAACGCTTACTCATAATCTATAAAACTGAGGACCAAAGGTGTTTGAAAATCAGGCACTCAGGCACTTCTCAATTATTAGCCTAAGAGTGAAAATTTGGTCGACACATCCTCTACCTTTTCTAAAGCCGCACTGCTCTTCTCTTAAAACTTTGTCTACGGGCATCTCTCATTCTATAAAGTATCATATTACTAAGTAATTTACTACCTACAGAGACTAGACTAATGCCTCGATAATTACCACGCTCACTTTTATCACCTTTCTTATAAAGTGATTGGTCCCTGGCTTGCATCTCTTAGATTAAATAGGTGCAATCAAACCTCATAGTATTTTACTATTGCAGCTAATAAACCTTAGCAGTCATTGGTCCCTGGCTTGCATCTCTTAGATTAACTAGGTGCAATCAAACCTCATAGTATTTTACTATTGCAGCTAATAAACCTTAGCAGTCATTGGTCCCTGGCTTGCATCTCTTAGATTACCTAGGTGCAATCAAACCTCATAGTATTTTACTATTAAAGCTAATAAACCTTAGCAGTCATTGATCCTTGGCTTGCATGTCTTACATTAATTAGGTGCAATCAAACCTTGTAGTATTTTACTATTGCAGCTAATAAACCTTAGCAGTCATTGGTCCCTGGCTTGCATCTCTTAGATTAACTAGGTGCAATCAAACCTCATAGTATTTTACTATTGCAGCTAATAAACCTTAGCAGTCATTGATCCCTGGCTTGCATCTCTTAGATTAACTAGGTGCAATCAAGACCTCATAGTATTTTACTATTTCAGCTAATAAACCTTAGCAGTCATTGGTCCCTGGCTTGCATCTCTTAGATTAACTAGGTGCAATAAAACCTCATAGTTTTTTTTTACTATTGCAGCTAATAAACCTTAGCAGTCATTGATCCCTGGCTTGCATATCTTAGATTAACTAGGTGCAATCAAACCTCATAGTATTTTACTATTTCAGCTAATAAACCTTAGCAGTCATTGGTCCCTGGCTTGCATCTCTTATACTAACTAGGTGCAATCAAACCTCATAGTATTTTACTATTGCATCTTTTAGTAATAAACCTTAGCAGTCATTTGTCCCTGGCCTGCATCTCTTAGATTAACTAGGTGCAATCAAACCTCATAGTATTTTACTAATGCAGCTAATAAACCTTAGCAGTCATTGGTCCCTGGCTTGCATCTCTTAGATTAACTAGGTACAATCAAACCTCATAGTGTTTTACTATTGCAGCTAATAAACCTTAGCATTCATTGGTCCCTGGATTGCATCTCTTAGATTAACTAGGCTCAATCAAACCTCATAGTATTTTACTCTTTTAGCTAATAAACCTTCAGCAGTCAGTGGTCCCTGGCTTGCGTCTTTTAGATTAACTGGGTGCAATCAAACCTCATAGTATTTTTACTATTGCAGCTAATAGACCTTAGCAGTTATTGGTCCCTGGGTTGCATCTCTTAGATTAACTAGGTGCAATCAAACCTCATGGTATTTTAATATTGCAGCTAATAAACCTTAGCAGTCATTGGTCCCTGGCTTACATCTCTTAGATTAACTAGGTGCAATCAAACCTCATATTATTTTACTATTGCAGCTAATAAACCTTAGCAGTCATTGTCCCTGACTGGCATCTCTTAGATTAACTAGGTGCAATCAAACCTCATAGTATTTTACTATTGCGGCTAATAAACCTTAGCAGTCATTGATCCCTGGCTTGCATCTCTTATATTAACTAGGTGCAATCAAACCTCATAGTATTTTACTATTGCAGCTAATAAACCTTAGCAGTCATTGGTCCCTGGCTTGGCATCTCTTAGATTAACTAGGTGCAATCAAAACTCATAGTATTTTACTATTGCAGCTAATAAACCTTAGCAGTCATTGGTCCCTGGCTTGCATCTCTTATATTAACTAGGTGCAATCCAACCTCATATATTTTAATATTGCAGCTAATAAACCTTAGCAGTCATTGGTCCTGACTGGTGCATCTCTTAGATTAAGTAGGTGCAATCAAACCTCATAGTATTTTACTAATGCAGCTAATAAACCTTAGCAGTCATTGCTTGCAACTCTTAGATTAACTAGGTACAATCAAACCTCATGGTATTTTACTATTGCAGCTAATAAACCTTAGCTGTCATTGCTCCCTGGCTTGCGTCTTTTAGATTAACTAGGTGCAATCAAACCTCATAGTATTTTACTATTGCAGCTAATAGACCTTAGCAGTTATTGGTCCCTGGGTTGCATCTCTTAGATTAATTAGGTGCAATCAAACCCACATAGTATTTAATATTGCAGCTAATAAACCTTAGCAGTCATTGGTCCCTGGCTTGCATCTCTAAGATTAACTAGGTGCAATCAAACCTCATAGTATTTTACTATTGCAGCTAATAGACCTTAGCAGTCATTGGTCCCTGGCTTGCATCTCTTAGATTAACTAGGTGCAATCAAACCTCATAGTATTTTACTATTGCAGCTAATAAACCTTAGAAGTCATTGATCCCTGGCTTGCATCTCTTAGATTAACTAGGTGCAATCAAACCTCATAGTATTTTACTATTTCAGCTAATAAAGCTTAGCAGTCATTGGTCCCTGGCTTGCATCTCTTAGATTAACTAGGTGCAATCAAACCTCATAGTATTTTACTATAGCAGCTAATAAACCTTAGCAGTAATTGGTCCCTGGCTTGCATCTCTTATATTAACTAGGTGTAATCAGACCTCACAGTATTTTACTATTTCAGCTAATAAAGTTTAGCAGTCATTAGTCCCTGGCTTGCATCTCTTAGATTAACTAGGTGCAATCAAACCTCATAGTATTTGCTATTGCAGCTAATAAACCTCAGCGGTCATTGATCCCTTGCTTGCATCTCTTAGATTAACTAGGTGCAATCAAACCTCATAGTATTTTACTATTTCAGCTAATAAACCTTAGCAGTCATTGGTCCCTGGCTTGCATCTCTTAGATTAACTAGGTGCAATCAAACCTCATAGTATTTTACTATTGCAGCTAATAAACCTTAGCAGTCATTATAAACCTTAGCAGGCTCCATCTCTTAGATTAACTAGGTGCAATCAAACCTCATTGTATTTTACTATTGCAAAAAATAAACCTTAGCAGTCATTGGTCCCTGGCTTGCATCTCTTAGATTAACTAGGTACAATCAAACCTCATAGTGTTTTACTATTACAGCTAATAAACCTTAGCATTCATTGGTCCCTGGCTTGCATCTCTTAGATTAACTAGGTGCAATCAAACCTCATAGTATTTTACTATTTCAGCTAATTATCCTTAGCAGTCATTGGTCCCTGGGTTGCATCTCTTAGATTAACTAGGTGCAATCAAACCTCATAGTATTTTACTATTGCAGCTAATAAAACTCAGTCATTGATCCCTGATTTGTATCTCTTAGATTAACTACGTGCAATCAAACCTCATAGTATTTTAGTTTTCAGCTAATAAACCTTGGCAGTCATTGGTCCCTGGCTTGCATCTCTTAGATTAACTAGGTGCAATCAAACCTCATAGTGTTTTACTATTTCAGGTAATAAACCTTAGCAGTCATTGATCCCTGGTTTGCATCTTTTGATTAACTAGGTGCAATCAAACCTCATAGTATTTTACTATTTCAGCTAATAAACCTTAGCAGTCATTGGTCTCTGGCTTGCATCTCTTAGATTAACTAGGTGCAATCAAACCTCATAGTATTTTACTATTTCAGCTAATAAACCTTAGCAGTCATTGGTCCCTGGCTTGCATCTCTTAGATTAAGTATGTGTTATCAAACCTCATAGCATTTTACAGTTGCAGCTAACAAACTTTAGCAGTCATTGGTCCCTGGCTTTCATTTCTGACCAGGCGCTTTTCTCGAGACCCCTAACGCTTTCCATGATTAAAATTATATGAAAATTATCGCTTGGAACAACTATTGTATTGATATTTTGACAAGTTAATTCTGACGTCTGTAGTGGACTTCTTAATAGTTGAACAAAGAAACTCGTTTTCTAGGTCAGGATAGACGATGATATGAACGTTGATATGATATACAGATGGTAGGTTTATACAAATTCTACCATCGATTAGATTTCACAGATTTCAATGCTAATTAGTTTCTTGCGAGAATTTGCAATGAACTCTTTGTCATGGTTGCAGTAGTAGCTGCAATCTAAATAATGATAGCTTTTATAACCAAAAAAAAATACTTATTTTCATAGTTTATATCTATTCTCAGTAATTGCCTAATCTACAAATCACACTTCTAGAAGTCCGAACATCCACAACTCTTGCTGAGTTGTAAAAGAACTCTCACTGTTAATTTATTAAAAACTGATAGTCCAGGGGCCAAACCCCTATAATGTGACAACTAGGTTATCAGAAAGACACAGTCAGTTTAGCAATACTTTCCTACTATATGGACAACGCTGAATCTAAATATGGGTGGTGGCAAAGGTGTAGGTGACGGCTTGACCTTCTAAAATCCAAAAAAATCCCTTTGTAGGCCTATGAAATGTGTACAGATTATTTTTTTTAAGGCTGTGCTATTCCAATTTAGTTGCGTGGCATCTCATATTACTCCTAATATGGTCGCTTCTTGTAATATGTTTGGTTTTCTTATATGCCTTGTATAGTCCAGGAGCTATAGGCTAATATATAATAATTTCCCTGAAAATATCAAAATACGAAAGTTTATTTCAAGGTAAAGCACGTATCTCGTGACTTAAAATATCTTTAAGGATTTTCATGTTTTACCAGAATTTGCCTTGGAAATTGAGCTTCACACTACCTGACATTTCCAAGCTCCAACTAGTTGGTGAAGCTACACCAATTTTTTAACGTATAATCCATATATGTATATGAAAAATATGACTTGACTTACTTGAGTCCTGTCCTGCCTTTGTGGCTGTGTTGGGCTTCTTCTCTTCTGAGCAAATGATGAGTGTGGCGACGGTAGTTCGATCTGTCTGGCACTAGATGAAGTAGCTGGGGGAGGCTATGGGCCGGGAAATTGTTGGTCAATCTCTTACGAGGTCGGCCCCTAGGGCGCATGCCGTGAACCCGTCCTTCGAATGTGATTTTTGGAAGCTGGTTGGCCGACATTCACTGGATATGGCCAAGCCAGCGGAGTTGTTGGCTTCTGACCCCATCCATGATGGTGAGGGACAACGGAGTAGTTTTCGGACGTCTTCATTTGAGACTCAGTCAATGTAGGTAATCCCCGCAATGCGTCTAAGGCATTTAGTTTCAAAGGCAGAGATTCTTTCCTCATCATCAGCCTTTATTGACCAAGTTTGACTTGAGTATAAAGCGATTGGGATTATGAGAGAGTTGAAGAGTCACACCTTCAGAGAAGTTTACAGAGTCTAGTTTTTCTGATCGGCAAGATGTTCTTGAAGCTGGCGCTTGCCAGGCCGAGTCTTCGTTTGATCGATTTCGAGCAGTAGTTATCAGAAGTTATGAGGCTCCCTAGGTAGATGAAGGAGTCAACATTTTCTACTGGCTCTCCTTTTATTGTGAGCTGCACGTTTCTTGAAGATGGGTCTCAAGACACCCCACACAACCTTGGTTTTGGCTGTATTGACGACCATCTCAAAGGCCTCGGTTGCTGACACTAGTTCGTCGGTGTCAGCTTGGAGTATATGCTCTTGACTATTGAGTTTCTCAATGTCATCTGCATATGCCAGTTTTTCGATAAGCCTCCCTCCAATCTCTGCACCGTCAACAGTTTCAGCAAATGATAGCGCTGCGTTGAGGAATAGGTTTAAGAGGTGGGGTAATAAGAGGCAATCTTGAAGAACGCCCACTGATGTCAACTCCTCTGTCAATCCCTAGGGCGTCTGGACTTGGCTGTCGAAATGTGAATACATGTCTCTTATCAGGATTAATATGTTTTCAGGGGCTCAATAGTGTAGCAGGATGTGCCATAATCTATCTTGCCATATCAAGTCAAAAGCCTGCTTGAAATCGATGAAGAGTAGTAGCAGCTCTTTCGCAAACTCGATATACTTCTCCATCATTTGCCGAGTGGAGAAAATCAGGTCTATGGTAGAGCGGTCTTTTCGAAAGCCTGCTTGGTATTCCTCTAAGATATGGTTTGTCAGAGATTTCAGACAGTCAAGGAGTATTTTTGTAAGAATCTTCACCGGTTGGCTAGTTAAACTTATTGGTCTGTAGTTGTTACAGTCGCCCTTTTCCGCCTTTTTAAAAAGGGAGACGATGGTGGCTTTCACCAAGATCTGGGAAGTGGCCCGTTTCCCAGACACTTGTTATGACTTTGTGATAGATGTCGACCAGTTCTTCTGGGTCTGCTTTTAATATTTCTGACTGAATACCAACCGGGCCTGGGGCTTTATTAATTTTTAGAGATTTTATTGCTGACAGTACTTCATCTCTTAGTGGAGGAAGGCTTGGGTCTATTGGGTACTGTGGTAGTGGGCAAGATAATAAGATTTTCGGGTCGGGCGTTATTGTGGGGTTCAGTTTTTCGCTGAAGTGATCCTTCCATCGTTCTCGTCTTCCCTTGGAGTCCATGATTGGGAGCCCGTGTTTATCTAACAGTGTAGAAGCGGCCGAGGACTTCTTTTTTGACAGTTCACGGACTTTCTTGTAAATGAAGTGGCTATTACCTTTTTTGAAAGGCTTCTTCACACTCACGACATTTGTCATTGACGTAGTGTCGTAGAGCTTGCCGGATTTTTCTTTTCTACTAGGTGCTCCATCCTCCTGTACTCGTCCTTGCTCTGTCGATCTACCTTGTTAGTATGGGCGCGCTTCTGCACGCATAAATCAATGATTTCGGGGCTGATCCACGGTTTATCGAATGGGTCTGAATTCCTAGGATTTCACTAGCAGTTTCTCTGATGATGATGAATGTGCTTTTGTCGAACAATCGGTCAATTCTTCTGCTGTTGGAGCTTCCATGGGTTGGATTCTCGACAACTTGTTTGAGAGTGCTGTTCTATACCTGTTCCTTGTTTCTATGTTTTCAGCAGGTCGAGACGATATCTTGGTAAGCTTTTCTTAGGCTGTTGGGGATCCCGAATGCACAAACGGAGCTCACCCATGACTAGAACGTGTCGAAGTCGTCACCGGCTATGGAGACTGTATTCAGTACTGATGATTTCCATCGCTTGCAGACAAGTATGTAATCAATCATGTTTGCAATGCAGCCGTCAGGAGATCTCCAAGTAACTTTCCTTCGTTCTCTATGACGGAACATGGTGTTCGCTATGAAAAGTTCGTTATCCCGACAAAAGTCGATGAGCATTTCACCCCTGTGGTTCTGCCGTCCATGCCCAAACTTGACCATGACGTTTTTAAGTCCATCATTTGAGTGTCCGACAATGGCGTTGAAATCCCCAATCACGAACAGAACGTTTTTCTTGGGAGCAGTGTCAACGTGTGCTGGAGTTGGCTGTAGAATTCTTCGGCTTCTTGGTGATTCTGGGACGAGTCTGGGGCGTAAACGTGGATTATGGTCGTATTGGCAATGGATTCTTTCAGACGAATGGTGATAATACGTTCAGAGACGGGATGGACGACAAGAAGAGACTGTTTGGCTCGCTTGGAGAGTAGGAAACCGACACCTTGGCGGTGAACTCCATCACTTCTTCAGACGTGGTTAGCGTGATGTCGTTTATTCTTTCTATTCCTGTGGAGGGACGGTGAGTCTCAGATAGTCCAACGATGCCCCAGCGGTAACAGTTCAGCTCGTTTAGGACTAGTTCCCTTTTTCCTGGTTTGGCTAATGTGCGTACGTTTAGCGTTCCTAGTGAGAGATATGTTTTTGGGGTTAGGATAAACGAAGTCTTCTCCGATTGGAGAGTCATTAAATCGGATAAATGATCGTCAGCTACCCTGGACGTGGTAACAAAATCATTTTCATTATCATCATTATCAATAATATCATTCTTGCAATTTGCAATTCTTGGTCTCATACCGTCGGTTACCCCGGACGCGGTAGCACGAGTTCTTACTTTCTTATTCGCCATTTTCATCATTTATATCTAAGAGAAGGAGTTTTCATGGCTAATTTGTCGGGGTAGTGGTAAGCCACTCCTCTCTAGCCCTAGCAGAGGCCTTTGTCCATGCAGCTAGATCGTCTGCCCTTCACAGTTTTTCTTCTAGGAAGGGATCCTTCCGTTCGGTGGTCTGCGACGCCGAACAATTTTTCCCATTACTGGGGGAAGGTTTGTAACCGCCGGGAATGTCCACACACCGGTGGGCCCTGCATGGTGTATATCAGAGGAGCCTTCTTCCTTCTCCGCCTGTATTTCAGACCCTCGGGCGAGGGTGTCCCAGTTTCAATTATGGACCTCCAGGAGCTTGGTCCCCCCTAGGTCCGCGCCTTTTATGAAGGTTTTCCTACATATCTGTAGGACGTTCCCCTTTCCGCCACCTGGGGACGCGCTGAGTGGCCTGGGGGAGGCTTCGTTTGTTATAGGCTAAATACTTATTTGTTGGCCTAGTTTTTTTTTTTTCTTTTAATGGTATTGCAGGCCTTCTTTTTATGCCACATTTTGACGCCGAGTCCAACGGTAGTGTTGACTTGGTAATCGTGTTTGAGTTTTAGTTGCTGTATGCTATTTAATTTTTGCTATAAGCTCTGATTTTCTCGCAAATATAGTTGTAAATCCAGATTACTCGTATAATAAACCTACGAAGCTTTGCAAGGCAGTAAACGGACACGGAAGAACCATGCTCGACAGAAGCTGAAAGCCGAAACCGGTAACATGATTAAGAGTGTTTATTATTTTAAGTACTCTACATCTATATAAAAATACTTGTGTAGAAATTAAATGAGTAAAATACAAGTAAAGCCTGTCAAAATACAATTCCTGCA
Source organism: Artemia sinica (assembly GCA_027921565.1). NCBI lineage: Eukaryota > Metazoa > Arthropoda > Branchiopoda > Anostraca > Artemiidae > Artemia > Artemia sinica. The sequence continues at coordinate 51,322,479 of CM051265.1, forward strand.
CATCCCAACGGTTTTCCCCAAACGTACGAAAAAATCCCACTAATCCTCGTCTGAATCGTCGTTGTCGGCACCACATCACCCATCACATGCGCAAAGAATATCCAATGGCTTTATCCCCAAACAAGGGCACTTTTTACCCCACTCAGTTTTACAGTAACAAAAGGTTGAAGCCTTTTTGACAGATGGAGGCCAGGGGGTCAGCGCTGAAGTCACTGGACTGACTCCTAAAATTTTTGTGATGGGTCCAGCCAAACTCAAGTGGATTGAGACATAGGGCTTAGGAATCACAGCCTGGAGAATAATGCTCCACTGAAGTATAGCTCTCTTGACGTGATATACGAAAGAACTATCTGTTGGGGGCAAGCTGTTAAGTTCTTTTTTTTTCTGGGAAATAAATGAATTCGGAGGCCATTGAGAGAATCAAATTCGAACTGTTTTTTGCTATGTACCGATACAGTCAATTTCGTACAGATACGTAAGATTTCGGGCTCGTACATAATGATATTTCGGATATCACTACTCACTTTCCGTGTAAGATCAGCAATTTCTTAAATGAGCTGTGATTTAACAGCAGATGTTGCAAATATGTTTTTGCCTTTCGAGAAGAAAAAACAGACCGTATCACATCCAATAATGCAATGTAGCAGCCATATTGACTCTACAACAGCCCACGGTGTCCTATTTACAATTTTATGGATCGGAAAGACTTTGTCACGGAGCTGAAACGGAGGGCTCGGGTTCATAAACTGAGTCACACCTGCAGAGGAATATTTTGAAATAGTTCTATAATAGAATGACCACAATATCTGTATCATTTGTTTCAAAAATTACTTGGGAACATCCATTTCTATAGCATCCAGCAACATGGAGAGCTACACTCGTGTCTGCTTCTTCAAGTATGCTGCAAAAGGTAGCTTCGTAGTCCAGGTTCAGATACAAAGTCATTTTGGATGGGACCAGTTTTAGCACCTTCATTCTGTCACTGATGCCGCCAGAGAGATAAAAGCCAAATCTTAATTCAGAAAGACAGTCATGGCTCCACAATTCAAAAATACATTTGATAAGTCTTTCCTTATTTTCTGACTGCATAAGCAAAATATCCCACTTTTCTTGCACCATGCTCTTCGTAACGATAAAAATCTTCGTCACTGTATTTCCTCTCCACTCATGACATCCACTACTGTCTTTTAGAACCATAGGATGCACGGACATGTTTACAAGGCCGAAAACTCCGTCATACCGATCAGCTACAAAATATAGCTCGGTTGTAGATTTTGGATTTCGATTTAATAGCCTTGCAAGGATTCACGTAGAGACATTACATAGTTAAATAAGGCAGGCATTAGGCGTCGTTCTGTTTCTATTCTTAGCTCTAACCACTAACAGTAGAGCTTCTCAATCCCACTACCAACCTCATGTTTTAGTCAGCAACAGAATTCACAACTTGTTTCTTTCGCGAAAGCTATTTTTATCCTTTTCGTCTTCTTCTTCCTACGAAATGCATACATGCGAAATTAGATGTCAAGATGGAGTAGTAAACAATTAGCGTATAGCAACTGAAGTTGATATTTGGGCTGAAAAGTAAAGTTCATATTCGGATGTGGCGTTAAATTTTAGCATAACAGATTTGTTACATCATCATTTTGAAAAATGTATTTTTGTATACATTTTTTGGCCTATACTTTTTCCAAAAATTCCAGACGGCTTCACCAAACAGTTTAAGCTTTGAACTTTACGGCAATGTAAAGCTAAATACGAAATACGAAACACACAAAAAATATAGAAAGGTCCAAAATACGTGGTTTAGCTGACAATGAACCTTTGAATTTGAGATTTCAGGGGAAAATTAATAAATATTAGCCTATAGCTCCTGGGCTATACAAGATATCGGAAAAAGTTTAAGAAATTCTATGATAAGACCATACTAGGAACAAAAATGAGATGTCACACCACTAAATTGGAGTGGTATAACCTTAGAAAAAAAAAATGTACAGTCTCTACGCGTTTTATAGGCTAAAAAAGGGTTGTTTTTTTGCTTTTACAAGGTCAAGCCGTGATCTCTAGCTTTGCCACTACCCATATTCGGATTCAGCGTGGTCGATATAGTTGGAAACTATTGTTAGACTAAAATGTGTTTTCTGATCACCTCAACTAAGAAATAAACGAGATACGCTTTAGTGGCCCCTGGACTATGAACTAAATACCATCCAGTCTTTCAACATCTTCAGGTTATTTATACGTTCTGAAGTTGAAAGACATTGGTTGGTAATAAAAATATTGTCGTTTTGTTTGAATCTTGTCATTATTAAAGTAGTATTTATCCTTCTTCTTCGAGCAGCGACGACTCTTGGGATGATGTCGCCAAGAAACAGACACTGACACACTTCTCCGGTGTGTTGGCGTCAATCAGCTTAAGGCCAAAATATACTGATTTGTCCTTTTACAGTCAGACTGTTGAGTTTTACATTCTTGTTCTTTTAGATTGTGGTGGTTGTTGTTTTCTTTCTCTTTTTCATCTCTGCCTTATTTATGGAAACTTTGGGTCAAATTTTTGGTTTGTGTTATGCTTTCATGTATAATAAGTAACATAATATTTGTTGTCTGCATAATATATAAGCAATAAAACAATAATTGCGTTGCTGCTCAATTGTTATGTTTGTGCTTGTGTTATACATTCTCTTGCTGAAATGCTTATCCCAATAAAAAAAAAAAAAAAATGAAAATACTGTATTTTGTTTGAAAGTATCTAGTTCATCTAATCTGAAGCTTGCTATGTTATGGACAAAATTTTTAGTGAATGCCGACATACTGCATCAACAGGAAAATTGACCACAGCTGATATACTGCAAACTTAATTAGCACAGACATTCCTGCACAAACGCTCCCTTTTAGTTAGGAAGCGGAAAGGTTGAGTGGATATTTAGTATGGTAGATGGGTGGTGAAGCAATATTAAAAAAAAAAAAAAAAAAAAAAAAAGAAGTCAAGTTTGCTATACAAGATATCGGAAAAAGTTTAAGAAATTCTATGATAAGACCATACTAGGAACAAAATGAGATGTCACACCACTAAATCGGAGTGGTATAACCTTAGAAAAAAAAATATACAGTCTCTACGCGTTTTATAGGCTAAAAAAAGGGTGTTTTTTTGCTTTACAAGGTCAAGCCGTGATCTCTAGCTTTGCCACTACCCATATTCGGATTCAGCGTGGTCGATATAGTTGGAAACTATTGTTAAACTAAATGTGTTTTTCTGATCACCTCAACTAAGAAATAAACGAGATACGCTTTAGTGGCCCTGGACTATGAACTAAATACCATCCAGTCTTTCAACATCTTCAGGTTATTTATACGTTCTGAAGTTGAAAGACATTGGTTGGTAATAAAAATCTTGTCGTTTTGTTTGAATCTTGTCGTTATTAAATAGTTATTTATCCTTCTTCTTCGAGCAGCGACGACTCTTGGGATGATTGTCGCCAAGAAATAGACACTGACACACTTCTCCGGTGTGGTGGCGTCAATCAGCTTAAGGCCAAAATATACTGATTTGTCCTTTTACAGTCAAACTGTTGAGTTTTACATTCTTGTTCTTTTAGATTGTGGTGGTTGTTGTTGTTTTCTTTCTTTTTCATCTCTGCCTTATTTATGGAAGCTTTGGGTCGAAGTTTTGGTTTGTGTTATGCTTTCATGTATAATAAGTAACATAATATTTATTGTCTGCATAATATATAAGCAATAAAACAATAATTGCGTTGCTGCTCAATTGTTATGTTTGTGCTTGTGTTATACATTCTCTTGTTGAAATGCTTATCCCAATAAAAAAAAAAAAAAAATAAAAATACTGTATTTTGTTTGAAAGTATCTAGTTCATCTAGTCTGAAGCTTGCTATGTTATGGACCAAATTTTTAGTGAATGCCGACATACTGCATCAACAGGAAAATCGACCACAGCTGATATACTGCAAACTTAATTAGCACAGACATTCCTGCGCAAAACGCTCCCTTTTTAGTTAGGAAGCGGAAAGGTTGAGAGGATATTTAATATGGTAGATGGGTGGTGAAGCGATATTAAAAAAAAAAAAAAAAGAAAAAAAAAAAAAAAAAAAAAAAAAAAAAAAAAAAAAAAAAAAAAAAAAAAAAAAAAAAAACAAGTCAAGTTTGCTATACAAGATATCGGAAAAAGTTTAAGAAATTCTATGATAAGACCATACTAGGAACAAAATGAGATGTCACACCACTAAATCGGAGTGGTATAACCTTAGAAAAAAAAATGTACAGTCTCTACGCGTTTTATAGGCTAAAAAAGGGTGTTTTTTGCTTTACAAGGTCAAGCCGTGATCTCTAGCTTTGCCACTACCCATATTCGGATTCAGCGTGGTCGATATAGTTGGAAACTATTGTTAAACTAAATGTGTTTTTCTGATCACCTCAACTAAGAAATAAACGAGATACGCTTTAGTGGCCCCTGGACTATGAACTAAATACCATCCAGTCTCTCAACATCTTCAGGTTATTTATACGTTCTGAAGTTGAAAGACATTGGTTGGTAATAAAAAATCTTGTCGTTTTGTTTGAATCTTGTCGTTATTAAATAGTTTTATTTATCCTTCTTCTTCGAGCAGCGACGACTCTTGGGATGATTGTCGCCAAGAAATAGACACTGACACACTTCTCCGGTGTGGTGGCGTCAATCAGCTTAAGGCCAAAATATACTGATTTGTCCTTTTACAGTCAAACTGTTGAGTTTTACATTCTTGTTCTTTTAGATTGTGGTGGTTGTTGTTTTCTTTCTCTTTTTCATCTCTGCCTAATTATGGAAGCTTTGGGTCGAAGTTTTGGTTTGTGTTATGCTTTCATGTATAATAAGTAACATAATATTTGTTGTCTGCATAATATATAAGCAATAAAACAATAATTGCGTTGCTGCTCAATTGTTATGTTTGTGCTTGTGTTATACATTCTCTTGTTGAAATGCTTATCCCAATAAAAAAAAAAAAAAAAAAATGAAAAATACTGTATTTTGTTTGAAAGTATCTAGTTCATCTAGTCTGAAGCTTGCTATGTTATGGACCAAATTTTTAGTGAATGCCGACATACTGCATCAACAGGAAAATCGACCACAGCTGATATACTGCAAACTTAATTAGCACAGACATTCCTGCACAAACGCTCCCTTTTTAGTTAGGAAGCGGAAAGGTTGAGAGGATATTTAGTATGGTAGATGGGTGGTGAAGCGATATTAAAAAAAAAAAAAAAAAAAAAAAAAAAAAAAAAAAAAAAAAAAAAAAAAAAAAAAAAAAAAAAAAAAACAAGTAAGTTTTATTTTGAAAACAATTTATAATACCTCTGTAAATTCTGCGTTTAATGGATCACCAACTATACTGCCATCAGGTTGTCGGTAACCTGCATACCCTATAAGCTGACTGTTCCAGATTCGAAAGTCACCTCTTCCTTCCAATCTTGGTTGGAACACAGTTATAGCGGACCTAAAATATACCAAAAAGTAGCGAATTTAAGGATAGGGTCTAATAGCCCTTCTATCCCAGCTATAAAAAAGACGTAAAGTTTTAGAAACCACTGATGGTTAACAATGAAAATTTTTGCGTAAAAAGCATCAGCAACTGCTATAACGTGATAAGTTTGATTCCAAAACCTATTATTTTTATTCTGTCCAGTATAATCTTAATGGTGCTCAGAAATAGACACAGAATTGTCAAAAAATACAATCTTTCGGGGCTAAATATACTTTAAAACATCTCTCACTTGAAAACACTTGCTAAACTTTTCTTTCTTTTTTCTTGCTATTAATAAGAAACGAATAACTGGCAAGAAGAAACTACTTCTTAATTTCCATCATACAATTTTATACAATACTTATGAAAATTATAAATTTAAATTTGCATTGAGATTTCCCCCAACGAATTATGATGTAAGCATCTGCACCAGAAAAACAGCACCAGATGGACAAGGTAAATTTTTATCATAATAAAAGTTGTTCAGATACTAATCAATTAAGCCTATAAAGCCTTGTGTTCGTTTGACTTTCATAGGAAAAGTCAGCCCCGTATATATATAATATATATATATATATATATATATATATATATATATATATATATATATATATATATATATATATATATATATATATTTATATATATATATATATATATATATATATATATATTATATATATATATATATATATGTATATATAAATATATATATATATATAGATATATATATATATATATATATATATATATATATATATATATATATATATATATATATATATATATATATATATATATGTATATATATATATATATATATATATATTATATATATATATATACGAAATAATACAAAGCAAGAAAGGACACTGTTAACCAGATAAATATATCATAGAAAACTAGGAGTATAAGCCAAGTATAAAAGCAATAAACAAACATTTCACAAAACAAAAGAAAATGAGAAAACTAAAGTAAACGAATGAGGCAGCTGTGGACAAAAAGATGCTTGTAAGTAGAACTGGGGTAATTTGCAACAAGCTCTGTAAGTTTCGACCCGACATCTGGGAAACTGTAAACAGGCACGTGGTTTCAATTTCTATACCATCTATGATGTCAAAATGTATAGCTAATCATGATGCACCCAAATAGGGCTATGGCCCCACGCATAAAAATATGCATTGATTGTCACCGATATTGACACTCTGCCTACATTACATGAAAAAGGCATAACAAAAACAGCAGAAAAAATAAAAAAAGGAGTACTGGTCTTAATTATATTTCATAATGATCAGATCTACAAAATATTCAGGATTTTTTCTCTAGAAATCAAGCATTTCCTCTGAGATTCGTATATTTGTGCTGGAGAAGTAACACTTCAGTCATTGAAAACGAATTATATTATATTTTTTACTTTTATATTTACAAAATTGAAAAATAAAATTATAGTGAAATAAAATCTTGAATTTTCTAGTTTTCAGCAATTAATATCATTATCAATCAATTCGTGGTAACGAACTGTAAGTAAGGAGCGACCCGGCTCAATAGTAACCGAAACTCCAAAAATAGAATTTCGATACCAATAGATACATCAAAAACAATTGAATTCTTATGGTGATTTCAAATATATAAGTCTTATCAAGTTTAGTCTTACCCATCAAAAGTTACGAGAAAATTTACTTTACTTTCAAAAAAAGGGGGAAACACCCCCCTAAAAGTCATAGAATCTTAAAGAAAATCACACCATCGGATTTTGCGTATCAGAAGAACCCAACTGTAGAGGTTTCAAGGTCCTATCTGCGAAAATGTGAGTTATTGTAATTTTTTTCTCCCAGGGGTGATCGTATCAACCCAGTGGTCCTAGAATATCGCGAGAGGGCTCATTAAAACAGAAATTAAAGTTTTTGTGCCCTTTTTAAGTGACCAAAAAATTGGAGGGCAACTATTCCCCCTCCCATGCTAATTTTTTTCCCAAAGTCACCAGATCAAAATTATGAAACAGCCATTTGGTTCAACATAGCCGAAAAATCTAATAGCTATGTCTTTGAGGATGACTTAAATCCCCACAGTCCCCAGGAGAAGGGCTGCAAGTTATAAACTTTGCCCATTGTTTATATATAGTATTGGTTATTGGGAAGTATATACACGTTTTCAGGGGGGATTTCTTCTGGTGGGGGGGGGGGGACCGGAAGGGGGTTACGCTGTAGGATCTTTCAATGGAGGGATTTTTCATGGGGAAGAAATTTTTTCCATAAAAGGACGCCGGATATCCCAGCATTATACTATTACACTGATAAAAGTGTTAAAATGGTGTAAGAAAATGGAAGGCTTTATTGAAATTGGAATATTTGCTGTTTTACAGAAAATTTGTATCATTAAAAATCGAAAATTGTAAAATTTTCAATGTTTTAAAAGTATAAACTAAAGAATATTTGATACATACGATATATAGGGTTGTAGAAACAATTTTTTATGGTCGATATATCGGAGGACACCTCTCCTCCGCCTCATAAAACTTAAATCTTCATGGGGGAGTCTCTTGCCATGAAGGCAAATAACCAAAACCTTAATTGAGATCCTGAATTTAGTAATTGTACCACCAGTGATATCAGTAGTAGTATATCCAGTGGGGCCAGGGAGACTGCGGGCCTTCAAGATTTTTTTTGGCACCCTCATTTGTAATTTCTCTTTTTTTTACCATTTTTAAAAAAAACAAACTTATCAATTTGGTCAATTATTGGCGCCCTTGTCAAAGTACCCCCCCCTCCCCCAATCAAAGTTTTACTCTAGATCTGCCTTTGAGTAACATTAAAGAGGCTACAACGACAAGAAGGACGTTTTCAAGAAGTAGCGAACTATTCTTTAAGGGCTAGTGTTTTATTTTTTATAAGAGGCAAGTTACAAAACTAATGAGACTTTCCCTCTTACTTTTTTAACCTTAGCAAAGGAAACAAAATTCTTCGTCAAAGTAGAGCGAGTTTGTTTGATGGTTTGTCCTGAGCAGTTTTTGAATCAAAGCCTTTGTGGACGTGTCGCCACGACTGAAAAGGCAGCAAGAGGTCAAGCAAACAAAGCTATAAAAGAGATGAGTAAAATCAACAAAACGAGTTGGTTCCCATTTGACATGAAGCAGGAGCAAGTTACCACTGACAGAATTTCAAAACACTCATAGGAAGAACAAGGTGCTCAAGGAACGCTGTGGAAAGACAAGAGTCAAACGAGTGACGGGAAGCAGGACAACCTCTAAATGGAGCTTTGAAATTCTCGAAAGTTCCCATGAAAGTATGATCAGCCTTCAGTCAGAGAAATCTCCCTCTTGTAACTGGATTCTCTGTCATGACGATTGGAGGTGTCCTCAGGCTGCATTATTAATAAAGGAGGAAATCTCGTTAACAGAAAAGTCCCCATGCCTCCTTAGCAACCACATAAGAGTTAGTTGCTTCTGGCTTCTTTTTATCCCAAAAGTAAAGAAGAAAATGGAAGGATATAATTCTTACACCGAGGGAAAAAATCAGCCATCCGTGATGAGATACCTTTAGAATATCCCTGGAAAAGAGTATAGACGGTCTTATGGCGAGAAAAAACGCAGGATCCTTTGAAATGCGAGAAACAAAAATCCTTGTCTTTATTCAAATATAAGAGTGTATTATCTCTTTAGTTACGTAGCACAGTATATAGGTAATTAGATCTTAGCCTCTTCTATTTTCATTTAGAAATTTAGGGCAAATTTCGTAAGGCTGGCTACTTTTATGACAATAATTTAAACCAAGAAAATAGAGAAAATTAGAAAGCTGGAAATACGACGTCTTGATAATAAGCGTACAAGAGCCGAATCCCCAAGCAACGCTAGAACTGAGCCATTAGTAAAAGAATAGAAAGTAGTGAGATTCCATTTTGAATTTCGAAAAACTTATGAGTATTTTTCTCTCTCTCATCTTTAAAATGTATATTTATTTTCCGTATCACTTCTTGAACTACCACGGCCAAACTGAGCCACGAGTAAAACAGTAGAAAGCAATGAATATCCAGTAAAAGTTCAAAAAAAATGTTTAAATTTTGTTCTCTGTCTCTTCGTTTCTTTACCCTATATATTTCTATCTAAAATATGCTTTTGAACTACTACTGCCGAAAGGAGCCACGTGAAAAACAATGGAAAGCAGTAAGTACAAATTCTGAGTTTCTGATAAACTTATTAGTTTTTTTTCTGTCTCCCTCTCTCTTTCTCTCTCTTCTATAAAATATTTATATTTCGATTCTAAATCACCTTATGAAATAATGCTGCCGAACGGAGTTACGAGTAAAAGAATAGGGAGTAGTGAATTATCCTTTATAAGGTCTGCTATACATCTGAGTTGTTTTCTTCATTCTCTTCTTTCAAATGTATATTTTCATTCCACATCGACTTTCGAACCACTCTTGCTGAACTAAGCCGCAAATAAAATAATAGAAAGCAGTGAGTATCCCTTACGAAGTCTGATTAAAAACATGAGTTATTTTTTTCTTTGGTTTATAAAATATATATTTAAATTCTACAAAGAATTTAAAGAAGGTTTTTTCTTTGGTTTGTAAATTCTACATCATCTTGTGAATTACAACTGCCGAACTAAGCCTTGAGTAAGACAATATAAAGCGGCAAAAATCCATTTCGAGTTCAAAAACCATCTACAATGCATGTGGCCGATCTGAGCCACGAGTATAACTATAAAAACAGCGAGTATACATCAACAGGAGGGGCTCATCTTACCTCAAATTTCCTTTATTAGTAGAATAGCGGATATGATTGCAAATAGCTTCAAACATGCCTTGGGCCGTACCAACGTATCGAGCGTCAAAAACCTAGAAAATACGTGATTACTATGAGACCAGAATTAATAACGGAAAGGCTAATCAATCCCCTTTGACACTGTCACATTGTTTTGTTTCTAATGACTGTAACTAGAGCCAAATGCATATTTGCCACAGAATCTTTTATGTTCCGGGAAACAATAATGATGGGAATGCTCACTCTAATTAGGAGGCTGATAGGAAAATAAATTAGTGAAATTGTTGAAAAATAGCTAAGATGTTTATTCTAATTAATTTGGAGTCTTCAACAAGTAAGCAAAGGGTGAAAGAATGTCGACGATGGACGCGCCAATTGGAGGGCAGAGGTAGGGGGCCATTGACCTTTTTTATACTTTTAACGAAAAAGATCGAGGAAATAAGAAATTGACCCCCCTCAATTTTATAAAGTTAATTTCCCCCCTCCTTACATTTTCAGGAATTAATGCCCTTGGTTGACATATAGCAAAAATGTGGAAACATACACTAACAAAAAAAACACAAAAACACGTGTATACTCAAGCCATGTTGGCATATTTTGAGGAGCTATTTTCTAGCCACCAAGTGGGTACAGCTTAAATGCTACTATAAAAAGAGAAGGTTCAAACCAGAACGGGGTTTCGGAGCTATTTGTGTTTCAATTTTAAAATGTTGCATTGTTTTAGTGTCAAAACATATACAGCTTGATACAACAGATCAATCGAAGTATAACTATATTGATATTTTTAAAGCTTCGCAACTTTTAAACAGGTATTTTGAAAAATAAAAATAGAGTTTCAACACGAGAGCCAAAATTAAGCAGGAGGAATAAAACTTTTAGACCTAAGAACATATTCAAAAGCAACTTTTTAAGTTATTAACTGTAAAAACTTTTCTGAAAAAATAATTTTTTCAAAGAAAGTAGAGCTCCAAAATTAGACCAAAAAATACAAGACCAGAAAATAATTTGAATTTGAAGTCTACTGAACAAAAAGCATTTTAAATTTTTTCACTTTTTAGCTTTAATAAATCAAAAATTATAAAGAATTCAAGGATAACTATCAGCGTATGTATATTAAACTGACAATTCACATTCATTTTGTATTTTTTTTTCAGTAAAATTAAATTATGCTCTTGTCTTTGTAGCTTCGTTAGGGGGGGGGGGGGGCAAGGGGGCAGTTACCGCACCCCTCCCCTCCCACTCAATAATTTGGAAAAAATCTATATTTTATTTAGTAGCTTTAAAACTATTACTCGTTTTAAGTGTCAAATTTGCTCTTTATTTAACTAGATGACTTTTTTGAAATTAATCCATGCTCATTTTTAACATAAGGAAAACGAGAAAAATAGCGGTCCATTACACTTAATAATATGCACCACATTAATATTTTTCCAAATTAATTAAAAAAAAAACTTTCCGAAAGAAGTTTTTCAAAGAAAAGTAAAGGTCATTTTAAACTTAAGATCAGCAGATACAAATACCTGTTAAAAAATTCAAACTCAAAAAACGACCAGAAATTACTATTAAACAATAAATGAAACCCAAAATGAACAGAAATCAAATAAACAATCATAGCAAAAAACCATAGAACAAGTAATAATATAAATGAATAAATAGATCTAAAGCGAGTAATACTTAAATTGAATATGCAAATCAAGTGTAAAACGAAAAAAATATTTCTATTGAAGTATAAATGGAACTCAAAACGAATAAAAATTAAATCAACAATCAATACAAACAAACATGCAATAGATATTAATCTAATTAGTAAATAAATCTTAAAACGAAGGAAATTAAACTGAATATGCAAAACAAGCTTGAAACGAACAAAAATCACTACAAACAAGAGTTTGGGTATTGCCTCCTTCTCTCACTATAAAAGTCTAAAAGTTACTGCAGAATTGGCGCTTTACTGAAAACAAATTTCATAAAAAATATTTTTTTGTGCTTAATATTAAAATAAACATTAAAATTACAATAACATTTTGAACTGATGAGCTTTCAGCAATTAATATATTCTACATCAAATATTCAGTTTAATGTATCAGTTCTTTCTAAAATTGTTAAAGATGAATATAGTTTCAATACGAACAAGACTTAGGATACTGCCCCCTTCCTTAACTGTAAAAACCAAAAGCCTACTGCTTCTTTGGCGCTTCACTGAAACCGAATTATATTACAAATATTTTCTTTTCGGTTCTTACAGCATTGAAAATGAAAATAAATTTACAGAGAAATAAAATCTTGAACTGATGCATCTTTCAACAATTAATATCATTATATATCAAATATTCAATTTAATTTTGTTTATACTTTACTAGACTGTTCAAGACACATATAGTTTTCAATAAAGTGCCATGACGTAGTAGGTTTTAGACTTTTACAGTGAGTTTTTGTTCGTTTCAAGCTTGATTTCCATACTCAATTTAAGTTTCACTCGTTTTAAGATTTGTTTATTCATTTATAGTTAATAACTATTGTGTGTTTATTTGCATTGATTGTTCATTTAATTTTGTTCGTTTTGAGTTTCATTTATACTTCAATAGCAAAATATTTTTTTTCGCTTAAAGCTTGATTTCCATTTTCAATTTAAGCATTACTCGCTTTAATATCTATTTAATCCATTTAAATTATTACTTGTTGTATGTTTTTTTGCTATGATTGCTTATATAATTTCTGACCATTTTGGGTTTCCTTAATAGTAATTTTCTTTAATAGAAAAAAAAGGAATTATTCTTTAATAGAATTAAAGTTCGAATTTTGTTCCAGTTCTTTAAAATGACCCCTTAATCACAAAGGCAGTTAATTAGAGTAAATAGCTCTAATGAAAGTACTAAAAAAACTTCAGCGTAAAAAGTGAGGTATTGACTATAGGAGGCGAACCCAATCATATACATAATTATTTCTGTTCGTTTTAAGTTTTGATGTTGCTCCTTTACAGTTGAAAAACATGTCTTTTTTTTATATTAAATTTTTGATCGTTTTTTTAAGTAATGCTGGCAAATCTGGCGCCCCCTTCATAGCAATGTCCCTTCCCCCATGATAACTTCCTCCATTGAAAGATCCTGCGACGTGAACCCCCCCCCCACACTACCAGAAAACATCCCCCTTGAAAACGTCTGTATACTTCCCCAAAAACCAATACAATATGTAAACATCTGGCAAAGTTCATAACTTCCAGCCCTTCCCCCGGGGACTGTGGGGGATTAAGTCATCCTCAAAGATATGGTTATCATATTTTTGACCATGCTGAACAAAATGGCTATCTCAAAATTTTGATCGGATGACTTTTGGGAGAAAATTAGCATAGGGAGGGGCCTAATTGCCCTCTATTTTTTCGGCCACTTAAAAAGGGCACTAGAACTTTTAATTTACATTTGAGTGAGCCCTCCCGCGATATTCTAGGACTAGTGGGTCAATATGATCACCCCTGGAAAAAAAAAAACAACAAACAAAACAAGAAAACAAATAAACACGCATCCGTGATCTTTCTTCTGGCAAAAAAAAATATACAAAATTCCAGATTTTTGCAGATAGGAGCTTGGAACTTCTACATTAGGGTTCTCTGATATGCTGAATCTGATGGATTGATTTTCATTAATTCTATGACTTTTAAGGGGTATTTTTCTCTTATTTTGAAAATAAAGCAAATTTTCTCAGGCTCGTAACTTTTGATGGATAAGACTAACTTGATAAACCTTATATATTTGAAATCAACATAAAAATCAAATTCTTTTAGTGTATCTATTGGTATCAAAATTCTGTTTTTTTAGAGTTTCAGTTACTATTGAGCCGGGTCGCTCCTTGCTTACAGTTCGTTACCAGAATTGTTTGACAGCACTATTGCGCTGCCTATGATTTTTATTTCGGCTTTGGCCCGCTGATATCAATGTTATTTGTTAGTATAAATCGGCGAACCCACAAACAAGTCAATTTAATAAAAAAAACGTAAATAATATTTTAATAAATCTTGTGCATTATAAGTTTAGTACAACAAATTAAGTCTTACAGAGTCAAAATCCTTTCAAAATTACGAGCAAATGAATAGCGCGATACCCGGGGCTATTGGAATAGAGCTTGGTTCAATTATGAGATTGAACATCCTGGGCGGGGCATGGGAGTTGGTGGAAGTGGAGGGGAATATGTACTGTAACATTAGTGGTGAATCTGGCTGAAAAAGGCCGAATATATACGACATTCAAATTCGCCCACCCGAAAGCTTGTTTACGCTATATAATGCTGTCTGCAGCAGCTCTATTGCAGACAATTGTAGTAGCAGCCGAGCACCAGCACTTATATTTATGATTATTTAATGTGTGTTTATTGTTTATAATGTATTGCGTATAATGTTTTTATATTCACCAAGTAGCTGTGTTTGTTAAATAGTTACCTTTCTTCACTAACGCTTGAATACAACCTACTTCAATAGCACCTCCTCTTGCCCCTTATAAAAAATACTGATGGTACGCCCCTATCTATGCCCTTTAACAACCTGGATTACACTTACACTATTTTGATTTAGCTTAATTGTCAACTTAATGACTACAGTTGTTCTTGGGATATTGCTGAGATGTCTTATTGGCAACCAGAATACATACAGTGCCTTTTGATTTAGTTTTAAAGCGATAGACATAATGAAAAGATTGCATAACTATTGTGGGTTGACATGCCCAATATACCTAGAAACATAGTTTCTGGATGGTTAAACTATGCTGAACAAATGGCTGTCTCAAAATTTTGGTTGAAAGTGTTTGGAAAAATTATGGGCTAAGGAGGAGGATTGCTTGCCCTCCAAACACTTTTGACTCTTAAAACTTAAATTGTATCTTCACTAACACTTTCTTTTAATTTCCGATCAGATTAGCTCCTTTAAAAGTTTTAACGACATTACTAGTTGTGATAGTACAGATCTGCCTATGGTATTGCTTATAAGTCCTTTTGAAAACCTGCATGCTTTATAGTATTTTGTTTAATGGAAAATCCACCTAAACGTTTCCTAAAAGTTTCACCTCATGCCCTTAGTGTAAGTATTAGTTACAGCAACAGTAGAAGCAGTATTAAAATTATGCAAACTGTGGCTTCCGGCTAGTTCAAAATCCGCCACAACTTACCCTTAAAGGTATAACTTAATAATGTAAGCCGCTCTCGAGATATTGCTGTTACACCCTTTTGACAATCTACGTGCTCATAGTTCGTTTTGATTCAGTTCAACACCCGCCTAAATATTCCTTGAAAGCCTCAACTTAATTGGTTATTCTTCAAATTGAAGCTGAATACCACCAACCGTTCCTGAAGTATTACTGATACGTCCTCTTGACAACCCGTTTGGACTTAGTGAGTTTCAATTTTGTTTAACATATTTAATACTGCCAATAACTTTTGCCTTAATACCTTAACTTTAGTAGCAGTAGTAGTAGCACCGGTAGTAATAGTAGTAGCAGTAGAATTAACAGTAGTAGCCTCCGCTTAGAAGCAGTAGTGGTAGTAGCAGTAGTAGTAGTATGGTTAGAAGTAGTAGTGAAAGGTTGCAAAAATGGTCTTCTGGATTGTTCAGCACCCCCCCCCCCCCCCCACAACAAACCCTTTAAGTTTGAACTTCACACACAAAGCTGTTCCTAAGATATTGCTGATATGCCCGATCGACAACCTGCATATAGACGGTGTGTTGTGATTCAATTCACCTTCCCCCTGAAAATTCCCTGAAAATTAATTTCACCTTCAAGCCCTTAGGGATAGTTATAATAGTAGTTACAGTTGTAGTATTAGTATTAGTAGAACTAGAAATAGCATTAACAATTATAGTACTAATCAAATCGTTCGTGGTAACGAACTGTAAGTAAGGAGCGAACCGGCTCAATAGTAACCAAAACTCTAAAAAGCAGAATTTTGATACCAGTAAATGCATCAAAAGAATTGAATTCTTATGCTGATTTCAAATATTTAAGTTTTATCAAGTTTTATCTTACGCATCAAAAGTTACGAGCATGAAAAAATTTGCCTTATTTTCGAAAAAAAGGGGAAACTCCCCCTAAAAATGATAGAATCTTAATTAAAATCAAACTGTCTTATTCAGCGTATCAGAAAACCCTACTGTAGAGGTTTCAAGCTCCTATCTGCAAAAATGCGGAATTTTGCATTTTTTGTCAGAAGAAAGATCACGGATGCGTGTTTTTTTTCCAGGGGTGATCGTATCAATCCAGTGGTCATAAAATATCGCGAGAGGGCTCAATCGAAAGGAAATAAAAAGTTCTAGTGTCCTTTTTAAGTGACCAAAAAAATTGAAGGGCAACTAGGTCCCCTCCCACCCTCATTTTTTTCCTAAAGTCGCCCAATCAAAATTTTTAGATAGCAATTTTGTTCAGAACAGTCGAAAACCTAATAAATATGTCTTTGAGGATGACTTAATCCCCCAGAGTCCCCCGGGGGAAGGGCTGCAAGTTATGAACTTTGCCCATTATTTTCACATATAGTATTTGTTATTTGGAAGTATGCAGACGTTTCAGGAGGGATTTTTTCTGGTGGGGAGGGGGGTCGGAGGAGGGGGCTACGTGGGAGGATCTCTCAAGGGAGGATATTGTCATAGGGGAAGGGACATTTGTATGAAGGGGTGGGGACGGATTTCCAAGCATTATTTAAAAAAAAAAACGATCAGAAATTAAATTTAAAAAAAAAAGTTTTTCAACTGAAATTAAGGAGCAACATTAAAACTTAAAACGAACAGAAATTATTACGTATATGAGGGGTTCTCCCTAGTCAATACCTCGCTCTTTACGCTAAAGTTTGGTTAGTACTTTCAAAAAAGCTATTTATTCTAATTAAACGGCCTTTTGATTCAGGGGTCATTCTTAAAGAATTGGAACAAAATTTGAACTTAAGCGTAAAGAGTGAGGTATTAACTAGGGGGAGAAACCCTCATTTACGTAATAAAGATATACGAATATAGAAGTTCGTAACGTAAGTTATTTCGTATGTTACGTCAGATCCAAATTTCAGATCCAAAAGAAAGCCATTTAGCCAAAAAAAGTAAAATTAATATGCAAATTTCATGTTAGTTATTCATGTACGGGGAGCCGAAACCAAAGTTGCATTAATTCAAAAACGTTCAGAAATTAAATAAAAAAAACAAGTTTTTTAACTGAAAGTAAGGAGCGACATTAAAACTTAAAACGAACATAAATTGTTCTGTATATGAAAGGGGCTATTCCCTCCTCAATGCTTCGCTCTTTACGCTAAAGTTTTTTTTTATTGTTTTAAAAAACAGAGTTGTGAGAAAGAGTCTAGCTTTAGTGTAAAGAGCGAGGCGTTGAGGAGGGGACAGCCCCTTTCATATACGGAATAATTTATGTTCGTTTTAAGTTTTAATGTCGCTTCTTACTTTCAGGTAAAAAAAACTTGTTTTTTTTATTTAATACTAGTAGCAGCAGTAGTATTAAAATATTGCCTTTTTGACGCTTGAACATCCCTCTCATCAAGCCCTGGAAGTTTCAACTTAATACAATTAGCTATTGCCATGATACTGCCGAAATATCCCTTTGATAATCTGTATATTCATATACTTCTTGAAATTTTCACCTTAATACTCTTAGCCTTACAATAGGTTCAATAGAAGTAGCAGTTGGAGTAATAGTAATCGTAGTAGTAGTAGAACCAGTAAATTTGCAGCGGTACTAGCATTAGTATTAGGGTGCCGAAATTGCCTTTTTGTCAATTGATCTTCCCCTTTAAGCATTCTCGTGAAAGTTCCAACTTAATACCCAAATCCATTCCTGAGATACACCCTTTTGAAAATCTGCAGGAACGTAGTGTGGTGTGATTTAGTTCAAATTCTCCCTCAATGCTCTGTCAAATTTTCACATTCATATTCGTAGCCTTAATTATACTAGCGTCTTAGCAGTAGGAGTAGTAGTAGGAACAGCAGTAGCTATAATAGTTTTGCATTAGTGATGTCCCACTCATGATGCCCCAGAAGTCTTCTCTTGATATGGTTAGCCGCTCCAAAGATATTGCTGATACACATGTATCAGCAATCAGTATGCACATAGTATGTTTTGATTTTGTTAATTTTTTCTTCAACGTTTCCTCAGATGTTTATTTTAATATCCACAGCCTAGGTCGTACTCGTTACAGAAGCACTAGTTTTAGTGGTAGTAGTGGTAGTAATAGTAACAGTTGTTGTGGTAGCAGTAGCAGTGCTGGTAGCTGTAGTAGTAGTAATATTGCCTTTTTAGTCAATAGATCATCTCGCTTATCATTCCCTGAGAGTTCCAAATTAATATGCTCAGTTCCTGAGTTACGTCCTTTGACAACCCGTATGCACATAAAGTGTACTGATTTAGTTCAACGCACCCGCAACATTCTCTGAAAGGGTCACCTGAAAACTGTTCATCTTTTATGTAAGTAAAGGTTAAACAAGTCCACCTTTTCCCATAACATATACCATATGTAAACAATGAACGAATTGTCTAACTTACAGCCCTTACCCTGATGGCTGTATGGATTTAACACCCCAAAGGCATAATTACTGGACCTTTCAACAATTTTGAACAAAAATAGCTGCCTCAATTTTTTGATTGGATGTGTTTTAGGAAATGATGAGCGTGAGGGGGGAGGGGGGCTGATTGCCTTCCAATCACTTTTGACTCATAAAAGGGGCACTAAGGTTTCCGATTTTTCCAATCAAATGAGCCCCATGCAAAGTTTATGCCACCACCCATTCCATAAACCTTTTATGCCCCCAGGGCATAGCTTACAACACTTGCCCCTGGATTCTAGGGGCTTTGTCAACCCTGGGGGTATTCTTGAATGTTCTTTGGACTATATTTAACAAAACAGTTATCTCATCATTTCAATCAGATGCGTTTGGGGAAAAGAGGGCTTCATGGGGAAGGGGGGGGGGGATAGTTTGTCCTCCATCCTTTTTACTTCTAAAAGGGAACCAGAATTCAAAACTTCTAATCAAATGAGCCTCCTTTAAGTTTATACGACCACCCCTTCCATAAAAAACCTTATATACCTCCGGAGCATAACTTACATCCTTGAACCAAGCTCTGATTGGATGTGTTTGAGGAAATGGTGGGTTTGGGGGTCACCCTCCAATCGCATTTGAACCTTAGAATGGGCATTTGAACTGTCAATTTTCAATTGAGTGAGCCCCTTTCGAAGTTTCTACGACAACTACTATACTAATTATCATGGCCTGAAACCAAAACATAAAAAAATTCTTTGTGCCAACATCGTTCTTTATCCAGGCAGTGCTATTGCAACGCTTATGATCAGATAATTACCTCTCTTCTCCAAAAGTTGATGAAGGTAAAGTATTTATTTTATTTTTAAAACAGTTTCTCACTTCTATAAAAAAAGTAAGCCTTTTTCCGTTGTTTTAGTTGGAAAAAACATTTCGGCTTTAGCAGTAACTGACGTTAGTTACAATACCAGTGTATCCCTTTATTTTTCCCTCTGATAAACTAATAATAAATGCAGGTAAACACGAATCAAATAAATGCCTTTGAGGATAGTGGGTGAACCTCACTCCCACATCTAGTCCAAGCCTTTAAGCACGAATCTATGCATATTGTAACACCACCTAACTTAATAAAATGTTGTATTTTTCTATTTTTTTTTTCATTATGTCGCATATTCTTAAAACATTTACAATATCTATTGTTATCTATATATAAGGTATTACATTATAATAATACAAAATACACATTCTAGCATAAAAACTTACCAACACCCAATCATACAATTTAATTTAATTCAAAAGCTTTTCACTGAAAGCAGTAATCATTTTGACAAACTTGCGAACTATCAGTAGCGTAGTACTTTCTTAGCAAACACTTGAATCCGGTTGATATGAATGACTTAATTCAAAAATAGGGTCATTTTTTTGTTTCTTTTTTCTTTCAATTTCTGCTTTTCCCTTAATTTCTTGCATTTCTTGCTGCTGATTTTGTAGATAATGCGCCTAAGAGTGTGCAAAATTGAAAAACAAGATATTAAACAAACCTGAAGTTTATTCCACTGAATTCTTCCAATACATCTGGAAGCGTTTCTCCACGCTAATTTAGCTCCAAAGGCTATTTCAGTTTCTGTCATATTATACGTGCCTGTATTCTCAACTTCATTTCTAATTTGACCTGCTCGAGTCTCATGAGCTTTTGTTCCCCATCTAAAAAAAAGTTTCATATCAAAACAGATCCGAAAATCTGTCTACTTAAGAATTAAGTGTAATAAAATCTCTACAGAATTACACTCAGCTTGAAATACGGACAAGGCAAATGCTTATTTACTATTTTTTTCCTAGTATAAAAATGCTGAGTAGCAAGGTGAAGCTACACTCTTTAAATGCAGAAAGTTATAGTGAAAAGCATCAGAAACTTTTTACTGTGGAATGTTCACACGCAAAATCTGTGAGGATGCTGGTTATTACTTTCTTCTTCTTCAAGACTACATTTCCTCGTTGTCAAGCAAATTTTCCAATGAAGTTGAAGAGCTCTAAGTAAGAGAAAAAAACTTTAAATAGGAACTCATAAAGCTAATTTCTATGCAGACAACCAGAAATATTGTATATATTGTTAATTTAATTTACAACGTCTTTTGCTATTTGTAACTCGCACTAAAATCGTACTGTTTCTAATTCATTACGATCTACACATCAGTTCAATTATTACGTATATGTGGGGGATTATCCCCTCCCCAATACCTCGCTCTTTACGCTAAAGTTTGACTTAATGTACCGATTATTTAGGAACGACATAGTAAGCCTTCTTAAAAGTTGTAATGCTTTAGCGTAAAGAGCGAGGTATTGGGGAGGGATCAACCCCCCTCTTATGCGTAATAAATTTTGTTCGTTTTTAAGTTTTGACGTTGCTCCGTCCATTGAGTGAAAAAAAATGACGTTTTTGTAATTTAATTTCTGATCATTTTTAAATAATGTTGGGGAGTCTGTTCCCCATCCATGAAATAATCCTTTCTATTATGGAAAATCCTTCCATGGTAAGTCCTTTCCACGTAAAATACCACTTCCGTACCAGAAAATCTCCCAAGACAATTTAATTCTAGCTGACAATTCCCTCGGAAATTTTTTTGGCGGACGATTCCGGCTGAAGATTTTTATTTGCACACTTTCATCTGGGAAATCCCCCCCCCTCCGTGGAAAACTTTTCGAAAATATTCCCCCCGCCGTTGCTTTCATTTGAATGATGATACCAGAACGGTGGTGATAGGTTTTATCAATAGTTAACGTGTTACCCGCACTATGAGCAAGAAGTTGCCCCTCTTCATAAACCATTAATTTCAAGCTTGCATTTTCTGTGAACACTATCATCTCCGGGAATGATACTCTCGCATAACCACCATGAGTGATGTTGAATGGTTTCGGTACTCCAAAGAAATCTAATATATCACTGTTATTACAATACACACATACATTCCCAATAATGTTACCACTAGAGCTTGTTTCGTAGTTCAAATATCGATCTTTGTCAGCATTCATTGCTACGACAACTCTATTATGTGTACACACTTTCTTGGAATGATTCATTTTCACTTTTTTTAATGTGAGGCAAGTGTTTTATCCTTCCAATGTAAGAAAATTACTGATTTAATACGCATAACCTAGGTAGTCTAGGTTATAAACTAGGTAGTCTCGATAAGTACCCAGAGAGTACCACTGGGAAAGCCGCGTCGTGTCTAAGAGCAGGCATAGAGTACGACTGGTACAGCCGCAAGCATATTTCATGTCATCTTAAGATTCAAACAAAAGTTCAATAATTTTCTAAGTCCAAAAAATTCAGTCCAAAAAAAGTGCAACTACAAACATTATTTTTCTAATAGTAAAAGTCACGACTAGCATTTTCTACATCATTATCATTTTGAATTTGGAAAATATTAAATGTGAATTTTTTATGTTTTAAGTATGTTTTATGTCATTCTAAGATATGCAAAAAAAGTTGAAAAAAATTACCGTATTAGAAAAAATTGGTAGGTTTATTTAAGCTCACTTAGTGCGCTAAGTGAACTTAATTTTAAATTAAAATTGTTAGATTTCTAACTAATTAAAATGTTAATATTCTAATTGTTAGTTGTTTGTACAAGGAAGCGTTTTTTTTTAGGCGTTTAAGGTACGGTAAAACACACTCAAGTATTAAAAGCACTTTTTCCCAAAATATGTAAGAAAAGTGGATCTAACCCCGATTTCATAAAAAAAGACAAATACCTCCTTTTGGATTACCGTGGCCAAATTGTTGCACATATTCTAAACATCTTTCTTTAGTGCAATAATATTTAGCCTCATTATTCAGCCTCTAACTGAACTGCTTGCAGAATATGCTTTGACAACGCTTATCTATGCATGCATATACATAACTATACATGTTTTTCTCTCGATACTTGAGCGTTAATGGGGTTATATTTTTTTTATGATACGATCGTCCATTTGAATTCTTATGTAAGCTTGGATAGTCTAAATATTGATTTGAAAGCTGCGTCACTCAAGGATACCCACAACACCTATAAAGGATACCTATATAGGACACGTATATAGGACACTTGTAAAAATATCCAGAAAAATCATATGTTTCTCTAGATAGAAGAGCCTTACTATCGGGGTATTTTCCAAAACACAAAGAAAAGAAAAAAAAAAGAAGAGGGATAGTTTCAAATTTAAGTGTTTTTTTTCAATGTTTGTATTTTACATCCAATTTTTTCTTACAGGGAAAGGCTGTGGTTTAATAAAAACCCTTTGCCCTCTGCTATAGAATTCCTTCAGTCACTCGAACTGTGGTAATTATATATAAAATCTAATTTAAAGTAGCCTAAACATCGATTAGAATGTATCAAAACTGGAATTATCGTACGTTGCTCAAGGGACCATGCAGAAACATATCCTGCGGGAAAGGACGATACTACAGAAATTTCATCCAAAGTAGAAAAAAAGGAAAAACAAAGTTGCTTGTTATTTAATGCTTATTTTTTATATTAAAACCGTTTGCTAAATTTTATTTGTTTTTGGACATTGGGAAATAAAAAACCTTCAAGGTTCTTGCTGAGACACAGGCTGAACAGGAAACGATACCAGCTTGATTCTACAAAAAACTTATTTAGCCTAAGTACTAAGGACAGTAAAATAAAAAAATTGCTTCCCTAAGTAGTGTGCATGTATAAGATTTGAACTGGGATTGCATAATACGACCATACACTCTACATTATGGACCTATAATGCAACCAAGCAACCAGACAGGTTTTTGAGTCAACACACATTTTCTGGAGCAATCAGAGACAACGAATACACAGGGTACTTAATATACTACAGGTTTTTCTGTGGCCATTACCTAAAACTAAGGTGATTTCCTGTCTTAATACATCGGAAGTGCATATCATTTTGAGTTGACCCTAGCCTCTAGTCAACACTGGTTTGCTTAGGAATGCGTCGCGGGTAATTACAGAACGAGAAAAGGAATGTTACATTCAGAATTGTTTAAATTGTATCATTACGATGATCATAGGTTTGAAGTCAAATGGAAATAATGCAAATATTATGAAAGTGGTAAAAAGGGTTCAATTTGTGAAAAGGTATTCCATTGGCATAGATCTGCTCTGAATGATCTTAATTGGTGATTGAATAATAGGGGTGAAACAGAGCTCGACAATTATTTTAATTGGATTGTATGAAAGTCCTAAAAGGGTTAAACTGCTTACCACTTAAAATAAGCCCAAGGGGGGGTGGTAAGTCTTAGCCAATGTAACATAAAGGTTAGAATGGGATCATGTATATCAGTCTATGGAAACGGTTAGCAATTAGAAGAAGATCTTGCAACTTAAACTAGCCATACTCCTTGCCTGTGTTCTGTATAATACTCAAGTACATAATGATGGATAGGGGCAATCTATAATATTCTATAGCAATGGACTATGCTAAAAGTTGAAAGTAATAGAGTCATCGGTGTCAAGGTGATTTTGTGACTTGACCTAGCTTCACTTCTTGACTGTGTTCTGTATAATACACAAGTACCATTTGAGCAGTGTTGTCAATAAAATATCCTTTAGAATTGTAGTATACTAAAAAGTTGATAATAATAAAGATGTAGATGCCAAGAAAAGAATTTTAATAAAGATATTTAGAACAATCCTTAGAAATCCTTAGAAATCAACTAGTGAGATAATTATGAGTATGAACCATCAAGGACTTCGACCACCAATGACCCTAACCACCAAGGACCTCAACTTCCAAGTGTCTCTAATCCCCAACCGCCAAGGGGCCTCTTCCCTCCAACTTTTTTGGCCCCCCTCCTTTTTTTGTTTTTTTTTAAGTTTTTTTTTTATTTTAACATGGTAATTTTTTTCAACTTTTTTTTCATGTCTTAGAATGACATAAAACATACTTAAAACAAAAAATTCACATTTAATATTTTCCAAATTCGAAACGAGAATTATACAAAAATGTTATTCGTGACTTTTACTATTAGAAAAATAATGTTTGTAGCAGCACTTTTTTGGATTGAATTTTTTTGGACTTAGAAAATTATTCAAATTTTATTTACGAATCTTAAGATGACATGAAATATGCTTGCGGCTGTACTAATCGTACTCTATGCTTGCTCTTAGACACGACGCGGCTTTCCCAGTGGTACTCTATGGGTACTTATCGAGACTACCTAGTTTATTATGCGTATTAAATCAGTAATTTTCTTATACTGGAAGGATAAACACTTGCATCACATTAAAAAAAAAAGCGAAAATGAATTATTCCAAGAAAGTGCGTACACATAACAGAGTTGTCGTAGCAATGAATGCTGACAAAGATCGATATTTGAACTAAGAAACAAGCTTTAGTGGCAAGATTATTGGGAATGTATGTGTGTATTGTAATGACTGTGAGAGATTAGATTTCTTTGGAGTACAGAAACCATTCAACATCACTCGTGGTGGTTATGCGAGAGTATCATTCCCGGAGATGATAGTTTCCAAAGAGAATGCAAGCTTGAAATTAATAGTTGATGAAAAGGGGCAACTTCTTGCTCATAATTTGGGTAACATGTTACCTGTTGATAGACCCACTCTGGTATCAGCATTCGAATGAAAGCAACGAGAAAAAGAAAGGCATACTGCTCCATCAATATTATAAACCATATCTTATCTCTATGCCAAAACTGTCAGCCATGTAAAAATAATACGGTAATAGACAATGAAATCGAGAGCAAAATATAAATGTCATTGGTAGATATTATCACTAATGAATATAAAGATGAATTGATGGAAAATAAAGCGCAAGTGAGCGTTATTACTAGTATTGATCATGTAGTTAATCAACCTAATAATACCAAAGATGAAACGCATATTGAACCTGTAGATGACACCCCAGTAAAAATATTACATGACTCAAAATGGAATAATGATTATTCTACCGGTTACGAACTAAGAGATGAGAGTCACTATAGTATCAAGAGAGAACATGATGAATTAATTTATGGAACAGATTCATAATGTTCAAAGTTGTTCAATGATGTTAATAATGTATAATAATGTACAGAACATATTTTTATATTAATATTCTACATGTTATTATATCATTTATAGTAAATATATAGTACATTACTTTGTTACGCGATCATTATTTTTAGGGTTTGCCAAAACGTCAAACGTTTAGAATATCTATTAGAAAAGTGGAGATGTAAGAAACGGAATTTACAGAAATATAGATACTACTATTAGCACGTTCATAGAGGATATATTAGAAAATAAGATAGGTTAAAAGAACTTTTACAAAAGTCTGAGAGATATGACCTGAATTTTTTATCAAAAATATCCACAGACAAGCAAACAACCCTCCACACATCACAGTTTATATAATTAGCAGTATTATCTTTCCCTATCTCATCCATATAAAAACCCGACCAAGGTACAAGTGCTCCAGAGAACCTATAAACATAAGCGACATTAGATCTTTTCACGGGTAGACAAGTCAGATCTCTCTTGAACGCGAAACTTGGCTTCAACGTTGGAACACTAATTTTGAAGAAACTTATTTTAAATTAATTTATTCTAACACATACATGAAAATCGGTAATTAGTAGTGCAATGTTATTATTAGATGTTTTTAGGAATTAAAAATAGGTTTCGAAGTCTCAAGTTGGTTTCAAAGGCATTTTGAGAAAGTTTCTGCCAAAATACTTAATATTCCAGGGTAATGGACCGCTGATGGCAGATCAAATGAGAGTAGCTGTTATATGTACGCGCCGATATATATATATATATATATATATATATATATATATATATATATATATATATATATATATATATATATATATATCTATATATATATATATATATATATATATATATATATATATATATATATATATATATATATATAATATATATATATATATATATATAGATATTATATATATATATATATATATATATATATATATATATATATATATATATATATATATATATATATATATATATATATATATATATATATATGGAATTAGTTCAGATGTCTATAGGAATTACAAGTAGGTTTCGAAGTCGTTAGAACCCAAGTCCTAAAATGGTCTCAATCAGGATATATATATACCCTTATCGCTATCTAAATTCACAAAGTGCAAAGATTTTCAAACAGAGGTGTTTATTCTTTAAAGTTCAGGAAAGGTCTGCCCATTTAATACGAAAACATTGATTGAAAACGAAACTAGTCTTATCTTGGCTCTCCGCCAAAACAGGTAACTAGACTTTTAAAGTATATCACAGGAACTACAATCTGAGAAAATAAATATCATGACGTGAAAAACAAATGATAAACCATCCAGTTGCGGATCCAGAGGGGGGCAAGCGATACCCCCCTAAAGGAGTCCAAAGTAGTGTAATTTACCTAATTAACGCAAGTTTGCATTAATTAAACTTGCTCAAACGTAAGTTTATCGGATCAACCTATTTTGTGCCCCCCCTAAAAAATCCTGGATCCGCCCCTAAACCATCACACCTATTCCACCAGTTATTAGAAGAAAATATAATTCCTTATATTTTTACATATTTTATCAACCCCCGCCCCCTTTTTTATACAATCCTACATAGGACAATCAGTTGAGTCCACTGTATATGAATAATAGATTGTCATAATTTGTATATAAATTAAGTCATACCTGTGAGATGGGACAGTTGCAAACCACTTGGCCGGCTCAACAAGTTTTTTCTGCTTTCGCAATTACGAATAATGCACTCTCTAACCATTTCTTTTTGATGGACGCAAACACATTAATCCATAAGTGCACAAATAAGTGGGAGGAGCTTTTTGTTCGCACCGAGAATGAAGAGCCAGAAATCATCTGCGGTAAACTTACTGCTAATTATATAAACTGTGCCACACATACACACACACAGGCAGAGAGATCCTCCAGTTTTCCGAAACAGGAACACTGACGCGGCTTCCCCTATGGTACTCTATTGCCGGTTATCGACACCACGCGGCTATACCGTTTGAGAACTAAAGTTACATCAATCAACAACATAGCAGATTTTAACATGGATCAAAGTGTTGAGTTAGAAATATTTTTTTATTGTGAGTGTGCTATTTGTAATGGCTACTATCATGACTTCAGTAATTTTTATGAGTATTCCAGCAAATTTAGAAATCATGGAAAATGAAATAGATGAGAACAATCTGCAAGAAATGAGAAGAAGAATCCTTGATGAAATGGTGATAAAAAGGGTAGGCTCATCAGTTTCTGCAGTGGAAAAGAGTGGCCAATATCACAAGAGACAATACAAACAAAAGAAATCCTCTCCATTACAAGGAAGATCAAGAGCACAAGGAAGCTCTCACATAAGGAGGTTCGATATGGCAGAAAAGAAAGATATAAAGAAGAGACATAGACAAGATGGATATCTCTACAGAGGGCACTATAAAGAAAGAACACGATGAATTATTTTATGAAGCAGATTAAGAATGTCTAAAGTTGTTCAACAATGTTAATAATGTATAATAATGTATGAAATATATTTTTATATTAATATTCTACGTGTCATTACTTCATTAAAAATATATTATACATTACTTTGTCATATTTCCATTTTTTTTTAGGGTATGATACCAACTCAAATGCTTAGAATATCTATTGAAAAGGTGGAGATATAAGAAAAGGAATTTTCAGAAATATAGATACTACTAGCAGGCTCATAGAGGACGTATTAGAAAATGAGATAGGTTAAAAGAACTTTTACCATAGTCTGAGAAAAGATGAATTTTTTCTCAAAAATTTCCAATGAAAATCAAACACCCGTCCAGACACACAAGCAGAGAGAGTTTTCAGTTTTCAGAAACAGGAAAATCCACGTTTAAATACATCTGATTCTGTTAATAATATTTGATTTTTAATAAAGTTACAACAAACTCCTTCTTGAATTCACCTCTTGGATACACAATACAGACATTTCATCCAAGATATTATGAAAAATGATATGAAATATGCTTGCGGCTGTACCAATCATACTCTATGCTTGCTCAAGGACACGAAGCGACTGAAACCATGCTAAAAGTTGTGTGTGACCCGGAAACGCAATAAGTGTCATGTTAAGAGAAAACATGCTGAATCATTTCATGGAACGAATTCAAAACATTAAATTTCTTATGATGATATTAACAAACATCTAATATTTATAAGCTAAGTTACGTATCAATTTCCACGCTTCATTTGCATGCAATAGATAGCGAGAGTCTTATGACTCCTCCCCGCAATGAATTCTACGGGTTTTATGACTCCTCCCTACAATAAATTCAGGTGGTTTTAGGACTCCTCACCCTAGCCATAAGTCTTTTTAAACTTGAGCAAAGGTATAAAAGTTTGATGAAGTACTTCTCTGCTTAAATATTGCATTAATAGCTTCCAGAATTATTGGACTATATGACAAAGAATTTATTGGTTTGAAAAAATCAACTTGTGCTGTTATATTTGAATGTGCATTTTTACTATTGTCTATGGAACTCGAAGAAATTGACTGTTATCACTGGATAGTGAACTTTAATATGTTTGAGTATGATAAAAGCTTGTAGTGGTGTAAAAACGCTATTATGTGGTGTAAAGACACCACATAATAAAAGTGGTCGAGAACCGAGAAATTTTCAGGAAGAAGTCAGTGAATTTTGCAGCTTTTTCGGGGTTGAAGCACTATACGTAAAGGGTAACGTACCTACAGATAAAGTTTTAATTTGAAACTGTCACCCTAGGATTCCACTTTTCAATTTAAAAGAATTTAAATTTCCTAAATTTGAGGGGACTCATCACCTTCCTGAAGATGAGGTTAGGTTCTTCGCGTAGTGGTTACCTAGGGACATACCTGATCCCGATAAGTGCATAAGACACGGTAAAAACTATTCTGTATTGTGGAATCTCATTTGTGGATGTTTAACAGTGAATTTTACATATTATTTTTATGTAAATATGTGTTTGTTTTTTTTTTCAAAAAAAATCTTTTTTAATATGTTTAAGCAATAAATATCTTTAAACCTAACCCGTCTTTTTTCTTCAGAATAGTTCTATTCCTTCATGAAATTATGAAAAAATTGTAAGTAAGTAACAATCTCTTTCTTGAATTCACCTCTTGGAAGCAAAATATGGAAATTTCATTCAAGAAATTATGAAAAAATTGTAAGTAAGTAACAAACTCTTTCTTGATTTCACCTCTTGGATACACAATAAGGAAATTTCATTAAAGAAATTATGAAAAATTGTAAGTAAGTAACAAACTTTTTCTTGAAGTCACCTTTTGGATACACAATACAGAAATATCATTCAAGAAACTATGAAAACTTGTAAGTAAGCAACAAACTCTTTCTTGAATTCGCCTATTGGATTCACAACACAGCAATTTCATTCAGGAAATTAAGAAAAACTTGTAAGTAAGTAACAAACTCCTTCTTGAAGTCACCTCTCGGATACACAACGCAGAAATTTCATTCACGAAATTATGAAAAAAATGTAAGTAAGCAACAAACCCTTTCTTGAATTTGCCTTCTGAATACACAATACAGAAATTTCATTCAAGAAATTATAAAAAAATTGTAAGTAAGTAACAAACTGTTTCTTGAATTCACCTCTTGGATACACAATGCAGAAATTTCATTCAAGAAATTATGAAACATTGTAAGTAAGTAACAAACTCTTTCTTGATTTCACCTCTTGGATACACAATAACAATTTCATTAAAGAAATTATGAAAAATTGTAAGTAAGTAACAAACTTTTTCTTGAAGTCACCTTTTGGATACACAATACAGAAATATCATTCAAGAAACTATGAAAAACTTGTAAGTAAGCAACAAACTCTTTCTTGAATTCGCCTATTGGATTCACAACACAGCAATTTCATTCAGGAAATTAAGAAAAACTTGTAAGTAAGTAACAAACTCCTTCTTGAAGTCACCTCTCGGATACACAACGCAGAAATTTCATTCACGAAATTATGAAAAAAATGTAAGTAAGCAACAATTCCTTTCTTGAATTTGCCTTCTGAATACACAATACAGAAATTTCATTCAAGAAATTATAAAAAATTGTAAGTAAGTAACAAACTGTTTCTTGAATTCACCTCTTGGATACACAATGCAGAAATTTCATTCAAGAAATTATGAAACAATTGTAAGTAAGTAACAAACTGTTTCTTGAATTCACCTCTTGGATACAAAATACAGAAATTTCATTGAAGAAAAATTTCATTCAAGAAATCATGAAAAAAATGTATGTAACTAACAAACTCTTTCTTAAATTCACCTCTTGAATACACAAAACAGAAATATCATTCAAGAAACTATGAAAAATTGTAAGTAAGTAACAAACTCTTTCTTGAATTCGCCTATTTGATACATAATGTAGAAATTTCATTCAAGAAATTATGAAACAATTGTAAGTAAGTAACAAACTCTTTCTTGAATTCACCTCTTGGATACACAATACAGAAATTTCATTGAAGAAAAATTTCATTCAAGAAATCATGAAAAAATTTATGTAACTAACAAACTCTTTTTTGAATTCACCTCTTGAATACACAATACAGAAATATCATTCAAGAAACTATGAAAAAATTGTAAGTAAATAACAAACTCTTTCTTGAATTCGCCTATTTGATACATAATGCAGAAATTTCATTCAAGAAATTATGAAACAATTGTAAGTAAGTAGCAAACTCTTTCTTGAATTCATCTCTTGGATACACAATACAGAAACTTCATTCAAGAAATTATGAAAAAATTGTAAGTAAGTAACAAACTCTTTACTTGAATTCACCTCTTAGATACACGATACAGAAATTTCATTCAAGAAATTATGAAAAAAGTTCAATTTTTCTTCTGAATTCTCTCAAGAAAAGAAAAAAGTTACAATTCAATTTTAATTTTTTACCAAGGAAAATAAAAAAAATGTTCCACTTCAGTTCTGAATTTCCTCAAAGACATGAAAAAATGAAGTACTTTTGCATAGAACAATTTCAACTGCACAGGTGTTTCTAGCATCAAAAGGATCTTACAACACTTCATATTATCAAGAGACTACTGCTGGCATCTTCACACCTATAGCTATAGATGGCAGCACAGTCACTCAGACACATGGCTACAAAGTGAGAGACACATGAGAGACACACGGATATAGTGTGAGAGACATGAAAAAAGTTAGGTTTATTTAAGCTCACTTAAATCAAAAGGATCTTACAACATTTCACAGAATCAAGGGACTACTGTTACCATCTTCATACCTATAGTTGTAGATGGCAGCAAAATCGCTCAGACACATGGCTACAATGTCAGAGACATGCGAAAAGGTTAGGTTTATTTAAGCTCACTTCGCGCTAATTGAGCTTAAATAAACCTAACTTTTTTTATTACGTGTCATCTTAAGATTCATAAAAAAAGTGGAATAATTTTCTAAAATAGCGACGAAGACCACACTGCCTTTCCATCACAAACAACAAAAGTACGAAGACTTTTGTCTGTCTTACAAAAAGATTTCCCTGTCTTACAAAAAGATTTCCCTGTTGTTCTTCGTACTTTTGTTGTTTGTTAATAATTTTCTAAGTCCAAAAAAATTCAGTCCAAAAAAAGTGCTACTACAAACATTATTTTTCTAGTAGTAAAAGTCACGACTAACATCTCCATATTATTCTTATTTTGAATTTGGAAAATATTAAATGTAAATTTTCTATGTTTTGATATTAAATGTAAATTTCTATGTGAAGACCACACTGCCTTTCCATCACAAACAACAAAAGTACGAAGACTTTTGTCTGTCTTACAAAAAGATTTCCACTGTCTTACAAAAAGATTTCCCTGTTGTTCTTCGTACTTTTGTTGTTTGTTAATAATTTTCTAAGTCCAAAAAATTCAGTCCAAAAAAAGTGCTACTACAAACATTATTTTTCTAGTAGTAAAAGTCACGACTAACATCTCCATATTATTCTTATTTTGAATTTGGAAAATATTAAATGTAAATTTTCTATGTTTTAAGTATTTTTTATGTCATTCTAAGACATGTAAAAAAAGTGGAAAAACATTTACCATGTTAAAAATAAAAAGAGGGGGGGCCAAAAAGTTAGAGGGATGCGGCTCCTTGGTGGTTTGGGATAGGGGACCCATGAAGGTTAAGGTCCTTGGTGGTTAGGGTCATTGGTGGTGGCGGTCCTTGATGGTTTATACCCATAATCATCTCACTAGTTTATTTCTAAGGATTTCTAAGGATTGTTCTGAATTTCTTCATTAAAATTCTTTTCTTGGGATCTACATCTTTATTAGTATCAACTTTTTTAGTATACTACAATTCTAAAGCATATTTTATATTGAAACACTGCTCAAAAGGTACTTGTGTATTATACAGAACACAGTCGATAAGTAAAGCTAGGTCGAGTCACAAGGTCATCTTGACACCGATGACTCTATTAATTTCAACTTTTCAGCATAGAAGATTGCTAAAGAATATTATACATTGCCCCCATCCATCATTATGTACTTGTGTATTATACAGAACACAGGTAAGAAGTAGGGCCAGGTTAAATTGCAAGATCTTCTTCTCATTGCTAATCGTTTCCATAGACTGATACACATGATTCCATTCTAACATTTATGTTACACTGCATAAGACTTACCACCCCCTCGGGCTTACCTTAACTGGTAAGCAGTTTAACCCTTTTAGTATTTTCATACAATCCAATTAAAATAATTCTCGAGCTCTGTTTAATCCCTATTATTCAATCACCAATTAAGATCATTCAGAGCAGAGTTATGCCAATGCAATCCTGGCTAAGTGGACACGCGCTGGGTTGAGAGTTCTTTGTCCAAGGGGCACGGGTTCGATCCCTGGCGGGGACAGTTTCTTGGTTTGGGACGCGGGTCAGTGGTGTGACCCTTTAAGCTTAGCCAGAGTCAACCCAGCTCTAAATGGGTACCTGGAGAAATCTTGGGAAGGTAAGCAGGAAGGGTGTGCGAAAGCACAGGATGGCTGGCCCCCAGCCCCCCATTGCACTTCCTGGCTGAAGGGCCACACGAAACGGAGATCAGCATCGCCGGTTTGGACCTTAAGGGTCTAGTGCCGCCATACTTACTTTATACTTACTTACTTTTTTGCCAATGCAATACCTTTTGACAAATTGAACCCTTTTTACCACCTTTCATTATATTCGCATTATTCCCGTCTTGACTTCAAACGTATATTCATCGTAATGATACAAGTTAAAACAATTCTGACTGTAACATTCCTTTTCTCGTTTTCTAATTACGCGCGACGCATTCCTAAGCAAACATTCTTCACTAGAGGCTAGGATCTCTAAATGATATGCACTTCCGATATATTAAGACAGGAAACCACCTTAGTTTTGGGTAATGACTACAGAAAAACCTGTCGTATATTAAGTACCCGTTGTCTCTGATTGCTCCAGAAAATGGGTGTTGACTCAAAAACCTGTCTGGTTGCTCGGTCGCATTATAGAGTCCATAATATAGAGTGTATGGTCGTATTATGGGTCCCCGTTCAAATCTTATACATGCACACTACTAGGGGGAGCAAATTTTTTTGTGTCGTTGATACTAAGGCTACATAAGTTTTTTTTCAGAATCAAGCTGGTATCGTTTTTCTGTTCGGCCTGCGTCTCAGCGAGAATCTTGAAGGTTTTTTTATTTCCCAAAGTACAAAAACACATAAAATCTGTAAACGGTTTCAATATAAAAAGTGAGCATTAAATAACAAACAACTTTTTTCACATTTTTTTTTCTACTTTGGATGAAACTTCTGTAGTATCGTCCTTTCCCGCAGGATATATTTCTGCAGGGTCCCTTGAGCAACGTACGATAATTCCAGTTTTGATACTTTCTAATCGATGTTTAGGCTACTTTAAACAAGATTTTATATATTATTCCCACAGTTCGAGCGACTCAAGAACTTCTAAAGCAGAGGGCAAGGGTTTTTTAATAAACGACAGCCTTGCCCTGTAAGAAAAAATTGGATGTAAAATACAAACATTGAAAAAAAAAAACACTTAAATTTGTCACTATCCCTCTTCTTTTTTTTTCTTTTCTTTGCGTTTTGGAGAATACCCCGATAGTAAGGCTCTTCTATCTAGAAAAACATATGATTTTTTGGATATTTTTATAAGTGTCCTATATATGTTTCCTATATAGGTATGCTTAATAGGTGTTGTAGGTGTCCTTGAGCGACGCAGCTTTCGAATCAATATTTAGACTATCCAAGCTTACATAAGAATTCAAATGAACGATCGTATCATAAAAAAATACACCCCCATTAACGCTCAAGTATCGAGAGAAAAGCATGTATAGTTATGTATATGCATGTATAGACAAGCGTTGTCAAAGCATATTCTTCAAGCAGTTCAGTTAGAGGCTGAATAATGAGGCTAAATTTTATTACACTAAAGAAAGATATTTAGAATATGTGCACCAATTTGGTCACGGTAATCCAAAAGGAGGTATTTGTCTTTTTTTGTGAAATCGGGGCTAGATCCTCTTTTCTTACATATTTTGAGAAAAAGTGCTTTTAATACTTGAATGTGTTTTACCGTACCTTAAACGCCTAAAAAACGCTTCCTTGTACAAACAACTAAGAATTAGAATATTAACATTTTGAGTAGTTAGAAATCTAACAATTTTAATTTTAATAGTTAGAAATATAACAATTAGAATTTAATTAGAATAAAAAAAGCATTTCCACACTCTCCTAAAATTTACGATAAGTTTCACGAAAGCAGCAAATCAAACATATACAATTTATTTCACATTTGATTTTTTTTTTTTGTTACTTAACATCCATTTAAAATTTCATCCAAATAATGAATAATCAGTGCTTGATAACTAGGGACCATAAAATCCTGTCTCGGAATTAAACAATTTCGAACTTCAAATTTAGGAACTCTAAAAAAAAATTATACTCCAAATGTCTATACCAGGAAAGGTACAACAAGCGTAAGAGGATTACTAAATCCTTAGGCCAATGCGTAAGAACTTATTTTGGGAGGGCCTACACTTAAAGTATTGGAAAAATCTCATTAAAACAGCAAAACTTAAGTTGATGAGTAAAACAGTTATTTTGACATAATGACAAAAGCAATCTTTAAACCAAACACAGTTGAAAAAAAACACAATCACGTCCCGCTCATAACCTCACAGCGTAATCACAACTCAAAAAAAGAGAACAGACGAGAGCTCCGTCCTGCACTCATGTCTATATCAATGCCTTAGAAGCTATTGCCTGCGAAGTAATATTTTCTAAAAAAAAAAAATTATAAAGAATTTTATTGGACCTCAGAAATAGACTTTAGTGGTTCATTTTCTAGAAAAGAGATTGTGACACTTCTCTGCAAAAAAGTAAAATACTGAAAACTTTGATTTTAGCATCTCATGAAATATGTTTTAGATGTGAAGTTCTGCATTTGGAGGCTAAATAAGCTTCAGGAATGGACAACAGTTCCTAAAAAGTTTGTAATTTCCAGAATAGGCAGCAGATTCGTATTTACTGGACCCGTGATTGTTTCAAACTTTTCTGGAAAATAAGAACTTGTACAGAATAGGACATCTGATTAGAATATTCAATTTCATGGAAGGTTGAAACATTTCCACCTACACATTCTTTTTCCATGAAGACTTTACAAATAATCAAAATAAGCAAGACCGTTGTCATTCGGGTGAAATAAAATGGCTTTCAGTAAAAAAAAAATTGCAAAGTTTTATTTAATTTCCAGCTCGCTTTATTTTAATATGGCAACAGTGTAAGCCATGTCCATTCAGTAGGAAAATTTTCAACTGAAAGAACTAAGAAAAAGTCACTACTTTTCAAGCAGCCTTTTTTTTATAAACAATCTTTGTTATGTAATGTCTATAGTCTTTGTTTAAAAAAAGATTGTTCTTTTTTAAAGTAAGAAATTGTCTATATAATCAAAATAACTTAATAATTTTAAAGATAAGGGGTACTTTAAGAGGTTTGAGAGGGAGAGGGTATGAGTATAGGAAACCGTTGACGCTTTTTGACTTCTAATAAACAGGAAGGATTTTCTATGAGATCGTTCAAATGAAGTAGGAGGATGTAAGCCAACAATAGTTAAAAAACTGTTAGGTTGGATTAGGTAAATAACCACCATGAGTGATGTTGAATGGTTTCGGTACTCCAAAGAAATCTAATATATCACTGTTATTACAATACACACATACATTCCCAATAATGTTACCACTAGAGCTTGTTTCGTAGTTCAAATATCGATCTTTGTCAGCATTCATTGCTACGACAACTCTATTATGTGTACACACTTTCTTGGAATGATTCATTTTCACTTTTTTTAATGTGAGGCAAGTGTTTATCCTTCCAATGTAAGAAAATTACTGATTTAATACGCATAACCTAGGTAGTCTAGGTTATAAACTAGGTAGTCTCGATAAGTACCCAGAGAGTACCACTGGGAAAGCCGCGTCGTGTCTAAGAGCAGGCATAGAGTACGACTGGTACAGCCGCAAGCATATTTCATGTCATCTTAAGATTCAAACAAAAGTTCAATAATTTTCTAAGTCCAAAAAATTCAGTCCAAAAAAAAGTGCAACTACAAACATTATTTTTCTAATAGTAAAAGTCACGACTAGCATTTCTACATCATTATCATTTTGAATTTGGAAAATATTAAATGTGAATTTTTTTATGTTTTAAGTATGTTTTATGTCATTCTAAGATATGCAAAAAAAGTTGAAAAAAAATTACCGTATTAGAAAAAATTGGTAGGTTTATTTAAGCTCACTTAGTGCGCTAAGTGAACTTAATTTTAAATTAAAATTGTTAGATTTCTAACTAATTAAAATGTTAATATTCTAATTGTTAGTTGTTTGTACAAGGAAGCGTTTTTAGGCGTTTAAGGTACGGTAAAACACACTCAAGTATTAAAAGCACTTTTTCCCAAAATATGTAAGAAAAGTGGATCTAACCCCGATTTCATGGAAAATATTAAATGTAAATTTTCTATGTTTTAAGTATTTTTTATGTCATTCTAAGACATGTAAAAAAAGTGGAAAAACATTTACCATGTTAAAAAAATAAAAAGAGGGGGGGCCAAAAAGTTAGAGGGATGCGGCTCCTTGGTGGTTTGGGATAGGGGACCCATGAAGGTTAAGGTCCTTGTGGTTAGGGTCATTGTGGTGGCGGTCCTTGATGGTTTATACCCATAATCATCTCACTAGTTTATTTCTAAGGATTTCTAAGGATTGTTCTGAATTTCTTCATTAAAATTCTTTTCTTGGGATCTACATCTTTATTAGTATCAACTTTTTAGTATACTACAATTCTAAAGCATATTTTATATTGAAACACTGCTCAAAAGGTACTTGTGTATTATACAGAACACAGTCGAGAAGTAAAGCTAGGTCGAGTCACAAGGTCATCTTGACACCGATGACTCTATTAATTTCAACTTTTCAGCATAGAAGATTGCTAAAGAATATTATACATTGCCCCCATCCATCATTATGTACTTGTGTATTATACAGAACACAGGTAAGAAGTAGGGCCAGGTTAAATTGCAAGATCTTCTTCTCATTGCTAATCGTTTCCATAGACTGATACACATGATTCCATTCTAACATTTATGTTACACTGCATAAGACTTACCACCCCCCTCGGGCTTACCTTAACTGGTAAGCAGTTTAACCCTTTTAGTATTTTCATACAATCCAATTAAAATAATTCTCGAGCTCTGTTTAATCCCTATTATTCAATCACCAATTAAGATCATTCAGAGCAGAGTTATGCCAATGCAATCCTGGCTAAGTGGACACGCGCTGGGTTGAGAGTTCTTTGTCCAAGGGGCACGGGTTCGATCCCTGGCGGGGACAGTTTCTTGTTTGGGACGCGGGTCAGTGGTGTGACCCTTTAAGCTTAGCCAGAGTCAACCCAGCTCTAAATGGGTACCTGGAGAAATCTTGGGAAGGTAAGCAGGAAGGGTGTGCGAAAGCACAGGATGGCTGGCCCCCAGCCCCCCATTGCACTTCCTGGCTGAAGGGCCACGAAACGGAGATCAGCATCGCCGGTTTGGACCTTAAGGGTCTAGTGCCGCCATACTTACTTTATACTTACTTACTTTTTTGCCAATGCAATACCTTTTGACAAATTGAACCCTTTTTACCGCTTTCATTATATTCGCATTATTCCCGTCTTGACTTCAAACGTATATTCATCGTAATGATACAAGTTAAAACAATTCTGACTGTAACATTCCTTTTCTCGTTTTCTAATTACGCGCGACGCATTCCTAAGCAAACCATTCTTCACTAGAGGCTAGGATCTCTAAATGATATGCACTTCCGATATATTAAGACAGGAAACCACCTTAGTTTTGGGTAATGACTACAGAAAAACCTGTCGTATATTAAGTACCCGTTGTCTCTGATTGCTCCAGAAAATGGGTGTTGACTCAAAAACCTGTCTGGTTGCTCGGTCGCATTATAGAGTCCATAATATAGAGTGTATGGTCGTATTATGGGTCCCCGTTCAAATCTTATACATGCACACTACTAGGGGGAGCAAATTTTTTTTTGTGTCGTTGATACTAAGGCTACATAAGTTTTTTTTTTTCAGAATCAAGCTGGTATCGTTTTCTGTTCGGCCTGCGTCTCAGCGAGAATCTTGAAGGTTTTTTATTTCCCAAAGTACAAAAACACATAAAATCTGTAAACGGTTTCAATATAAAAAGTGAGCATTAAATAACAAACAACTTTTTTCACATTTTTTTTCTACTTTGGATGAAACTTCTGTAGTATCGTCCTTTCCCGCAGGATATATTTCTGCAGGGTCCCTTGAGCAACGTACGATAATTCCAGTTTTGATACTTTCTAATCGATGTTTAGGCTACTTTAAACAAGATTTTATATATTTTCCCACAGTTCGAGCGACTCAAGAACTTCTAAAGCAGAGGGCAAGGGGTTTTTTAATAAACGACAGCCTTGCCCTGTAAGAAAAAATTGGATGTAAAATACAAACATTGAAAAAAAAAAAAACACTTAAATTTGTCACTATCCCTCTTCTTTTTTTTTTTTCTTTGCGTTTTGGAGAATACCCCGATAGTAAGGCTCTTCTATCTAGAAAAACATATGATTTTTTGGATATTTTTATAAGTGTCCTATATATGTTTCCTATATAGGTATGCTTAATAGGTGTTGTAGGTGTCCTTGAGCGACGCAGCTTTCGAATCAATATTTAGACTATCCAAGCTTACATAAGAATTCAAATGAACGATCGTATCATAAAAAAATACACCCCCATTAACGCTCAAGTATCGAGAGAAAAGCATGTATAGTTATGTATATGCATGTATAGACAAGCGTTGTCAAAGCATATTCTTCAAGCAGTTCAGTTAGAGGCTGAATAATGAGGCTAAATTTTATTACACTAAAGAAAGATATTTAGAATATGTGCACCAATTTGGTCACGGTAATCCAAAAGGAGGTATTTGTCTTTTTTTGTGAAATCGGGGCTAGATCCTCTTTTCTTACATATTTTGAGAAAAAGTGCTTTTAATACTTGAATGTGTTTTACCGTACCTTAAACGCCTAAAAACGCTTCCTTGTACAAACAACTAAGAATTAGAATATTAACATTTTGAGTAGTTAGAAATCTAACAATTTTAATTTTAATAGTTAGAAATATAACAATTAGAATTTAATTAGAATAAAAAAAGCATTTCCACACTCTCCTAAAATTTACGATAAGTTTCACGAAAGCAGCAAATCAAACATATACAATTTATTTCACATTTGATTTTTTTTTGTTACTTAACATCCATTTAAAATTTCATCCAAATAATGAATAATCAGTGCTTGATAACTAGGGACCATAAAATCCTGTCTCGGAATTAAACAATTTCGAACTTCAAATTTAGGAACTCTAAAAAAAAATTATACTCCAAATGTCTATACCAGGAAAGGTACAACAAGCGTAAGAGGATTACTAAATCCTTAGGCCAATGCGTAAGAACTTATTTTGGGAGGGCCTACACTTAAAGTATTGGAAAATCTCATTAAAACAGCAAAACTTAAGTTGATGAGTAAAACAGTTATTTTGACATAATGACAAAAGCAATCTTTAAACCAAACACAGTTGAAAAAAAACACAATCACGTCCCGCTCATAACCTCACAGCGTAATCACAACTCAAAAAAAGAGAACAGACGAGAGCTCCGTCCTGCACTCATGTCTATATCAATGCCTTAGAAGCTATTGCCTGCGAAGTAATATTTTCTAAAAAAAAAAATTATAAAGAATTTTATTGGACCTCAGAAATAGACTTTAGTGGTTCATTTTCTAGAAAAGAGATTGTGACACTTCTCTGCAAAAAAGTAAAATACTGAAAACTTTGATTTTAGCATCTCATGAAATATGTTTTAGATGTGAAGTTCTGCATTTGGAGGCTAAATAAGCTTCAGGAATGGACAACAGTTCCTAAAAAGTTTGTAATTTCCAGAATAGGCAGCAGATTCGTATTTACTGGACCGTGATTGTTTCAAACTTTTCTGGAAAATAAGAACTTGTACAGAATAGGACATCTGATTAGAATATTCAATTTCATGGAAGGTTGAAACATTTCCACCTACACATTCTTTTTCCATGAAGACTTTACAAATAATCAAAATAAGCAAGACCGTTGTCATTCGGGTGAAATAAAATGGCTTTCAGTAAAAAAAAAATTGCAAAGTTTTATTTAATTTCCAGCTCGCTTTATTTTAATATGGCAACAGTGTAAGCCATGTCCATTCAGTAGGAAAATTTTCAACTGAAAGAACTAAGAAAAAGTCACTACTTTTCAAGCAGCCTTTTTTTTTATAAACAATCTTTGTTATGTAATGTCTATAGTCTTTGTTTAAAAAAAGATTGTTTCTTTTTTAAAGTAAGAAATTGTCTATATAATCAAAATAACTTAATAATTTTAAAGATAAGGGGTACTTTAAGAGGTTTGAGGAGAGGGTATGAGTATAGGAAACCGTTGACGCTTTTTGACTTCTAATAAACAGGAAGGATTTTCTATGAGATCGTTCAAATGAAGTAGGAGGATGTAAGCCAACAATAGTTAGAAAAACTGTTAGGTTGGATTAGGTTAAAACAATCTCCGAAGATTTGCATTTATTGGGAATAGAATTGTAGCCGGGCAAAGCGTTTTTCGCCTCACCTGGCATCCGAAATTCAAATGTTACTTGGGAATTTATTTAACCTTAGGCTCCCCAGACTCACCACTGGACGGTTGGTTTAGAAGAGTTTTGGTACTTCATAGGTTTGATTTAATGATGTTTTATTTTCTGGCACTATAGCTTCACAAACAAAGCCTTCAATATTCTTCCTATGGAGATGCGGGGGGGGGATTTACTATCACTTCTGGATAGTGATAATCATATGTAATGGAAGAAAAACCTTCAAACAGGAATTAATTTCTGGGAAGTGGATCATGTTTTTCAAAGTGACATTAACCGTAGCTAGAAAAATGAAACAGTTCGGTGTTTCGAAATTACCAATAAAATCGAAAATGCTACAAATCGAATAGAGTTGTGAATAACACAAGTCGAGGCTTGTAGATTAACTTCAAAAGAAGATTACCTGCCATCAGGGAATCTTTAAATATTTTAAAAACCTAGACAAGCCCAATATTTTTAACTCTCCTTTCAAAAATATAAAAAAATTAATTTGATTTCCGTCCTATGATTACCAGAAATACTCTGTGGCATAAAAAGCCTGGCAAACACTTGCAACGTTGTTTAACATGAATGGCTATTTTTATGCTTCAAGCAATTAATTGGCTCTACAAAAGAGAAAATAAAGATTACTGTCTTACACTTTTGTGTTAAAAAGTGTGTTTAACTGTTGGTTCAGTTTTGTGATGTCAGTTGTCACATTTTTTTAGACAATCTTTAAGTGTATTGTGAGAACGAGAAGCCAAATAACCACATAATTTTTACCCGTTGTTGTAGTTTATCTACCAGTTATTGTTATGTCAAATTTCGAGTCAGTAAAAGAAACACATAACCTGATTAGTTCTTTTACATGAAGTTTATAAGCAAGCTAAAAAACAATCAGTTTTTTACTCACAGTATTCTTTACAAATACACTCCCTGTTTCTCTGTGATTATACTTCATAATCACCATGAACTAGCCAAAAAGATGGCTTATTACATAGCCTCCCTTAAGTCACCAGGACCAGTGGTAGCGTTTTTGACCCTTACAATGAACAATGAAAAATGGAAAAAAAAAATCACTGGATCTACTGAAAATAGGATCCAACAAAATAACTAATTTTATCTGAATAGCTTGAAACTTAAAACCGTAGCTCAGTGGACCACGTGGACTCGAATTTACTGAAGTAATTCTTGTTTTGGAGCATTTGCTTTCTAAAAATGACTATTTTCCCCAAAATTTAAGGAGGGAGAAATACCACCTACCTTAGATTTTTAAAAATATATTTTTTCTAGAAGTTCCTTTGAAAAATGCACTTTTATTACTTCCATTTAAAAAACTGAAAAACAGAAATAAAAAAGCCGCTGAATATATATATATATATATACATATCCAACACATTATTAAGAACGCTTTTTAATTTTATATTTAATTATAGCTGTTTTTTCTTTTAACTAAGTGTATGGCAAGGTGGTTTATCAACAAAAGTTCTGCATTTTTTCAAAAAAAGAAGACATCCAAAATCGATGGAACCAGATTTGTGTCTTCCATTTTGCTTGTTCTATTTGGGTTTCTCTTGTTCCGAATATTTTCGTTGAGGTTTCTACATAGCCTGAATTTAATAGCATATCTTCATAAAGAAAAAAAATCTTATTTTTCGCTCTCATAATTGACATAACCACATTTTTCTTCGAACTTTTATTGTTTCCGTTAAGTTCCTCTTAACCTTTCTTGTCTCTGTACACTCGGCAGGCGTACGCTGTATACCCTGCCGTATACGCTCTATACGGCTGTGAGATCTTGCCACTAAAGGCAGAAGAAGAACAAAAACCAGACGTTCTAGACCGAAAATGACTAAGACCTATTTGCAAAATAAGACGGTCGGAACGAATCAGCATCCACGAGCTGATGAAGATTTACGGACAAAAAGACGTCTTAAGTGGCATGACCCTATAATGTGACTCCCAGAGGAGACCCTAACATGCCAGGTCCTTGCTGCATTACCTCCCTCCTCCTGGAAGAAAAAACTGGTAGACCAGGTAAAGTCATGGCAGAATGTCCTGAAGAAGGACGTCAAACGACTACGTGGTTTCCAGAAATATGGCTACATGTGGGACAAATCGTGGCTTCAACTCATTCGACCACAGATAGGAGACAGTAAACATTGGCAGAGCTTGGTCTAACAGCTTCCTAGTGCCGAGTTTGGCTGAAGAGAGC
This sequence comes from Artemia sinica, assembly GCA_027921565.1. Lineage (NCBI taxonomy): Eukaryota > Metazoa > Arthropoda > Branchiopoda > Anostraca > Artemiidae > Artemia > Artemia sinica. Next base: position 51,366,693 of record CM051265.1, read on the forward strand.
CTTTGCCTCGTCGTGAGTAAGTAAAAACTCTCCTTATTCATCCCAATCTATTCAAAAATCATATCTTTACTTCCTCCCAAGATTTTCCAATTTCCTTTAAGCCCTTTCTTATGGCCTTTTATGGCCAAAAGGACGATCTTTGGCATTCTATCCCCCTTCCGCAAAACGTGTCGTAGCCATATCGACCTTTCTCTCATTATAGCCCTAGAAAGAGGGATAGGACTACTTTTTCCGTACATTTTACTGTTTGAAATACGGACAGTTAAACGGGTACCCAAAACAATCTGAAACAATTCTTGTATAAAATGTTTTAAGATAAATACAGTGTCAATAGTTAAGTTTTACGACAGTTGAAATGATACAAGATTTTCTTCATAAAATAACAAGTTAGATTCGAATCAGACCGAATATTTGGCAATGGGAGTTTTTTTTTTGTCTATGGGCCTTTTATAGGGACTTTCATGTCTTTGGACAAAACTGTTATTGTTTTTTCTCTTTACAAAAAACAAATAGACAATTTCGGTTGTCTGTTTAAAAGCAGCGAAAAATTGCTTGTAATCGCATTTTTTGCTTATTTAAGGAACTTCCCACGTCCTTAAATAAGGCGCTTAGTCTTCCCAATCAAACGGTATTGGTGTAATGACATGACACCCTGAGAAGCATCCTGGCCAAAAATGTACTTGTCCATGCTTTTAATCCCTCCCAGAAAATCTAAAGTTCTGTCAAAAAACACATTTAACTAACACATCATATCTAACTTTAAAACACATACCTAAACGCAGGGCAATCCAAAGGCAACGAGGGATAATACGATATTTCTTGCTATAGGTCTGCCCCCCCCCAACTATGCCCCCAATCCTAGGCTGCACTTTGGTTTTGACAATTATCCCCTAGAAAATTTGGTCTGAAAACAGAAATAGTATTTTTTATTGTGTATGTATCTTTTTTTACGTTCCCAAGGTTAGATGATTTTGAGGTTCTTAGCTTTTAGTTTGAGAAACAAGGATGCATAAGCCAAAAGGTCAATTTACAACTGTTATCCTTAGCAATGTGATTTTAGAGACGAGGTTTTTGAGGTACTTAGCTTTTAGTTTTGAGAAGCTAGGATGCATATAGTCAAATTGCATTTGTTATCCTTAGTAATGTTAAATGACTTTGAGGTACTTAGCTTTTATTTACGCGGCTATAAATGCAGGTGGAGGAGAAAGAAGGCCCCTTAAATGTACACTCAGCAGGTCCCACCGGCGTGTCCACACGCCCCATGAGTTACAAACCTTCTCCCAGTAATGGGTTAAATTGCATGGTAATGCGGAACACCATCGTGGGAGGATCCTCTATCAGAGGACAACTGTGGCAGGGCGTAAGATCTAGATCTATGGTCAACGGCTTCTGCAAAGGGCTGCCTCGACCCTTCCGGGATACCTGCAAGACTGGGGACCTTGCAGTCAACTCTAATTCCACTTGAGGAGTGGTGCCCCTCGAGGAAATTATAGCCTAGTAAACTATACAGCATTCGCACGGGATTCTGATTAATGGATAATTCTTCTGGGCTTGGTCTGTTTTGACGGGCGTTGTCGGGCTGAAAAACCTCTTCCTGGCTAATTTATCTACTATGGGTTGCCTCCCCATAGTAGTAGCATAATATTTGTAGGCATGAATATAGAATGAGTCGGAGGTAATAGGCTTAAGACTGTCTGTGCAGGATGTCGACTCTTGTTAATAGAAGAGCATCACCAAGTGCTGAAAACCATGTTGTGACCAAGATGGGCCTAGGATTGCACAAAGCCTCCATTCATACTGGAGGTCCCAGGGACTTCTTGCTGTCTGGTTCTAAGCCGGCTTAAGCGCTTCGGTGTAGACTTGAGACAATATGTTGATCCCCGTCCTACACTGGTATCCGGGATCATTGCTTTTCCCGAGGCCAAAATAATTTCAATGATTTAAAGAACATGAAAATTGGAACTTGGAATGTTACGACGTTAAAAAAAGACTATCGTATTGACATTTTGACTGACAAATTCACACACGATTTGAACTGGACTTATTAGGAGTTTTTCAGAAACTCATACCCCAGGGGAAGAAGCATGAAATTAGGTGATATAGAATTTGTTTACTCAGGCAGGAAGGATGGGATACATACACAGGGAGTAGGGCTCATGATGAATAAGGAAGCTGCTAAGTCCTGTTTAGGCTGGGAAGGTATTAATAATAGAATACTAATTGCTCATTTTATGACTAAAAATTTCAGGGTATCAGATATAGTAGTATATGCCCCTTTTGAACCGACTGACCGAGATACTATTGACTCAGATGACTTTTACTTACAGTTACCGGAGTAAATAGACAGATCCGTGGTAGAAAGATGGTGTTTTTAATAGGAAATTTTAACGCACAGATCGGTAGAAATAGGAATAGATGGTATCCTAGCCTAAGTAAATTTGGTGTAGGAAACGATAACAGCAATGGCTACCAGAGCCGTCACATATGGGGGGGGGGGACACCTTCCCCCCAACGTTTTTGGGCACTCGGTAAAAAAAAAAGTTGGTAAAATCGCGGCGCTTCACGCTACGATTTTTTCCGAAACCGCTAAAATTCTTTGTTCGATTCAATAAAGACCACGAAAATAATAAGGAAAGAGTTAAAGAGAGATGGGCGGAACATTTTGAGAAAGTGCTAAATCGAGATGCAGTTGCGGGAAAAGATATAGAGGAAAATGAAAATGTTTGTGATACCTTGGATGTGAAGAAAGATTTGTTTTGTGAGGAAAAATTAGCGATAGTACGAAAAGGATTAAAAAATGATAAGGCTCGAGTTGCTGATAGTGTGGTAAATGAGTTTCTTAAATATGGTGGCTCTGAGGTTAGAAATAAGTTACTGAAGATTATGAACATGATTTTTAAAAAAGGGAAAGTACCTAACGATTTTAGGAAAACCTTAATTAAACACCTGTATAAGAAAGGTGATCAGAGTGAGTGTCACAATTATCAAGGCATTAGCCTGGTCTCTGTAGGTAGCAAATTACTTAGTAATATAATACTTTTTAGACTGAGAGATACCGTAGACAAAGTTTTAAGAGAAGAACAGTGCGGTTTTAGAAAAGGTAGAGGATGTGTGTTGACCAAACTTTCATTCTTAGGTTAATAATTGGAAGTGCCTTAGTTGTCAAACACCTTTGGTCCTCAGTTTTATAGAATATAAGCAAGCCTTCGATTCTGTTGATAGAAGAGCTTTAGCAAAGGTCTTATCCTTGTATGGTATATCAGACAAATACATTAAAGTGATTAGTGCTATATACGAGCATAACACTGCTGCTGTTAAGGTAGGAAACGAGGTTAGAAGCTGGTTTTGTATTTAATCAGGGTTGTGTTCTATCCCCCTTTATATGGATCATTTTCATGGATTTGTTTTAAGAATAACAGGAAAGACAATGGGAGACCATGGAATCAAAGGGGGAGGAAAAAATTCTGATGGACTTAGATTATGCTGATGATTTAATTATCCTAGATGAAAGTTTGAGCAAAATGAAGGAACTTTTAGAGGCTTTGAGAGTTCAGGGTGCTAGAATAGGATTGAAAATTAATGTTAAGAAGACTAAGTCACTAAAACTAGGAATAAATGATGATGAAAAGGTGACGTTGGGTAATGAAAAGATTGATCAGGTGGGCAGCTTCACTTACCTTGGTAGTATTATTAGTAAAGACGGTGGGAGCAGTGAAGATGTTAAAAGTAGAATAGCCAAGGCTCAGGGCTTTTTTTAGAGTTAAAAAGAGTTTGGAATAATAGGAAGGTAAGTGTGAAAATAAAGATTAGAATATTAGAAGGTACAGTGATGATAGTGGTCAAATATGGCTTTGAAGCATGGGTGCTCCGAAACGTGGATGAAGATTTACTAGATGTTTTCGAGAGAAATTGCCTACGGATTGTTCTGGGTACTCGGCTGACTGACCGTATTTCAAATAGTAGGTTGTACGAAAAATGAGGTTCAATCATCCTTTCTAGGGCTATAATGAAAGAAAGGTTGAGATGGCTAGGGTACATTCTGCGGATGAAGGATGACAGATTGCTGAAGATTGTATTTTTCTGCCAACCGTCTAGGGCTAAACGGAAAGCAGGTCGTCCTCGTCTGGGGTGGGGAGAATACCATAAAGAAAGATTTAAAGGAAATGTGAACTTCCTTGGAGGGTGTAAGGAGGAAGGCTTTGAATAGGTTTGGTATGGAGGTTGGTATGCGTAGCTAGGTTGGCCTCAGGTGGCTGGTGTTGTGGTGAATTGTCAGTAGTAGTAGTAGTAATCGTAAATTAATGGCTTTTTGGTTATAATGTCTTAAGAAAATTCACGAAGTAACTGTGAAAGATAAAGATTTTAAAATATTCAAAATACGGAATATTGAGACACATGTACATCCCACAATCTAATTGATTGTTTGACCTCTAGCATACCCCAACCTGGCTCAAATCTGATTCACAGGTGTGGGGCCTTTACAAGGGGTGCAAGCATTTTAATCTCTATATAATGAAGGAGACACATTATAAATCAATATGCTACGTTTTGTGGAGATAGACGGGGTGCAGCCCCCCCCCCAAAGCCCTTTTTTATGGGTCTAACTAGAATGCAACACGATAAGGTTGCGCTATTAGATTTAACCAAAAATAAACCCAACCCTTTAACGGAAAGATATGCAAGGTTACGATATTAAACTGTATCTAGAAAGCAAATATTGAGGCCCGCCTTTGTAAAAGAAGACCAATTGGTTGTGACTCTGAATTTAAACATTTTGCAATGTAGACAGGACATATCAACAATACATCACGCAAACATTTTCTGCTTGGGAAAATTAGATTTCCGCTTTGCCATATGGTATCCCTGCTCCATAAAGGTTGTGTAGAGGCGGTGACACCCACAGCAATTAGCTTTTGAAGAGCTTTTGACCCACACCCTGTAATTTCAAAATAATGATACCAAGTACATTATCCGCGATTATTAATATTTGTCAAAGGCTTCTTTACACAATAGATAATTTTTGTTTTGCAATAGTCCCCTCAGTTCTGACTTGAAACCACTAACAATTTATAGATGCGTCGAGCTTGAGAATACTACACTACTGAACACTTCCCCTTCGTCCTGTCCAGGGTTGCCACCTAGGTTATGTTCGTACCATTTTTGGTACGTTTTAAATAAAACGGTACGTTTTACGTTACGGTCCTAAAAACGTTACATTTTGGTTACGTTTTTTGAATTTATGTTACAATTATGTTACGCTTTGAATAATGAGGAGTTTCACCTTTTTTGAGTGATCAATTTTTTCCCCCGTGAAAAAATCCGCTGTTCCTATTTTAATTATACTGACATGAGTATCGACATTTTTTCACATCGCGGTCATTTAATCTTATCAAACAGTCACTCAGCTTTTAGGGTGAGAAAATACCCACTTCGCTTGCTCGCATAGTAAGTTAAGATAACATTCTCTCTCATGAGCATACGATTATCATTTGTTTAGTGACAAGTGACAATAGTCAGTTAGTCACCTTACTAAATTTCAATTTCATCAGTTGACTTTGAATCTTGTTCCGTCAACAGTCATACTAAAATTATATGGAGAAGGCGTTAGTTTCATTAGTTAATGCTAATGAAATAAAACAAAATATGATGAAAATATAAAAGTTTAGAACCAAATTTAGGCTATATATTTGCACATTAGGGTGGGGAGGTTAAGGTATAGTATATATTAAATACGTATTTTATTTCTTACTTTCTTTTGGTTGGGAGTTACGATTCAAATTACAAACGGAAAAATGCATATTATGCAAAATAACTGTTGTTTTGTATAGGAACTGAAGACAACGATTGAAATGTTTTTTGTTCGATAAAATAAAAACAAAACAAAAACTCTGTCACTCGGAATTGCTTAAATCTTCATGCTGGAGCGATGCAAATTTGAAGCTAGAGAAGGTGAGGCTGAGACCGAGCCAATCTAAAATATTAGACGGGAAGGGAGCAATTAAAATGATTTTTTGGGTCGTTTTAAGAAGCTGGATTTATTAAGATCGTTTTTATTGAAATTTAACAATAAATAAAAAAAAGAAATCTAGTTTGTTTTCTTCTTTTCTTCAAAACTCTAAAGTGTCCTTGTTTATTGATTTGCCTTTGATTTTGTACGTATTACTCATCAAGTTTCGGTATGAAACACCAATAATGGCAATTAAAAAACAACAACAACAAGATAAGCAAAAAAGTAGCCTGGGGTTCTATACACGCATCGGGGGGGGGGGGGGGGTGTATTTCTGTATTTTGTGCAGGTAAACTGGAAGCAGCACTTACAGCTGAATAAAGAAGAATTTCCTGAAGGTAAAGAAGCATGAACTGTTATTATTTTATACTTTTTAGGCACCTTTGAAAAGTTGGAGGGAGGATTTTTAATGAGATTACGTAAAAATATATATTTCAAATTATACTGGCAACAAAAGTCCCTCCCCCCTTTTAGTACCGCTCTTGATAACGAAATTAAGAAACACTGCCTTGAAAAGAGACTTTCCTATCAAAAGTTACGAAAAAGTTACGTTTTTAAGAGTTGGATTTTACGAATTTTTTTGGTCTGGTGGCAACCCTGGTCCTGTCTTGTTTCGAACTTCTGCTTGGGCGTTCCTTCCAAGAATTCTCCAAATATGTTAGGGTTGTAATATAAAATCTTATCCTTGTCTAATCTAGAGCATTCTCCTTTTATAACTACCTCTCATAGCCAATAATTAAAACTGTTCAATGAATTTGGCAGGTGTTCATCCTGAAATCATAATCCAAGCCACCTAAACCACTCTCTTAGGATCCGTACATGTGAGGGCTTCTGATAAGATAACTTGAACTTTAGAATAAAAATTGAATATCTGAGAAAAGGGAATAATTTTGTTTTGCGGGGTAAATGATCCCTTCTCATACAAACTTTCTATAATGTTCTAAAGAAAATAACGGAGCCAGACGAACCAAATTTCAGGAAGTAGGTCAGATACAAAGATTTATAAATATATCTAGAAGAAGTTTCATCGAGTTTCATTCACCTAGCTCAACTGCTTTCTTTAAAATATTCTGGAAATTTTGCCCGGTAAGCGATTGTTTATTTTAAATCCGAAAGCTAAGCTCTCGAACTATAATTCAATATGTACCCCGTTCAAATTGAGACAGCTGTCGCAATGGTGTATCACCTGAAATATACTTTCATAAAAAAACATTTGTTGCCTGCGACGTATGCCTGTATTCACCACTTCAAAACAAAAAAGGTGGATTGGATAGTCTTAGACGGCTGAATTTTATTATTAAAGTATATCAATAAACTGGTTTGATAGGCAGGGATGGGGACGGTAGCCCCACATTTATTTTTGGACCTTGATACGCCTCGAGGTGTTAAAAAAAAAAAAAAAAAAAAAAAAAAAAAAAAAAAAAAAAAAAAAAAAAAAAAAAAACTGCTTAAACACAAATCATTCTCAGTAAAACACTAAGGACACTCCGACCTTTTGGAAGCTAAGAAGGCTGTAGTCCTAGTCTTATTTATGGTAATTTCTGTTCGTTTTTAAGTTTGGACTGATTAGTCATGTTAATTCCTGTTTGTTTTCGGATTCGTTCATCTATATTTAATTATATATCCTTTTCGTTCATATCCTATTTAAGCTATTTTGTGGTATTAATAAAAGGAAGATTTTTCTAACTACAAATTTTCAGTCAACCAATCATTTTTAAGCGTTTTTGATTAACCAGACAAAAGACTGCGTCTCCTTGTATTTGTAGGACTACGTCATTATTATGCTATTTAGTGACTATGAATACTTAAGTACCAAGAACAGCTGTAATTTAGGAGATGTAATGGGAAATTTTAAGATATTAGCATAGCAAATCGACCCTGAACAGTTCCTCAGCGTAACTACCGATTCTGTGTTATTTATCCATTGAACAGATTAAGTAAGAAAAATGGTGGTTAAATACTTTAGACATTTGAATACTTTAAAAGAGCATCTCATTTCAATTCAACGACTGCTCTGTTTGAGATTGGTCGTTCTGGAATAATTGGGATTCAAATGTAAACTTGAGTGTAAAACCGAAGGACTGAGGACGACAGGATCTCTCTTATTTGGAACAAATTCTGTTCGTTTTAAGTTTTAATGTCAATTTACTTTCATTTGAAAAAAAAAAAACTTTTTTTTATTTTTTTTGTTTTAAAAAAATATCCAGGGTTAGCTTAAATGAAAGGATGGCTATCACCCCACAAGCCCGAGTCCTTCGATCAAAATACGTTTGCTCACCATGCTTTGATAAACAAATCTTATTTAGTGTGTTTGTTTTTTTTTTTTTAATGAAGACTAATTATCAAAAAAAACAGTATTTTCCGCAACAAGAGCTTCCCCCCCTAAACACTCAAACTGCACCCTTCATCTTATATTCATACTACTACTCCTACTACTGCTAATAACAACTCATTGCAGCACCATGCTGTCCGAGGTCAACACAGCTGCGCACGCTCTTCCTCCATCCCAACCTATTCAAAGCTTCCCTTCTTACAGCCTCTCAAGAAATCCCTTTTTCCTTTAAATCCTTTCTCACGACCTCCTCTTACCCCATGCAGGGACAATCTACTTTTCGTTTGACCTTAGATGGTTGGCCCAAAAGGGCGATCTTTGTCAATTTGTCATTCCTCAGTATCCTTATCCGTAGAATTCGCCTCATCCATCTCATCCTTTCTCTTATTATTGTCCTAGTAAGCGGGATAAAACAACATTTTGGTACAGCTTACTGTTTGGAATACGGCGAGTCAGACTGGTAACCAAAGGATCTGAAGAACATTCCTCTCAAAAACATCTAACAAAGCCTCCTCAGTCTTTCGAAGCATCCGCGTTTAATAGCCATACTTGACGACTGTCATCACTTTAACTTCCAACATTCTAATATTGATTAGCAGGTGGGGCAAAAATAGCAATCTTTGACAATCTTCTTATTCTTCCTAACTTTTTTCAGTTGTGATGAATCATCCTGGGCCTCGGCCTCGGCTACTTCACTTTTACCTTCTTTACCGCCTCCACAATCTTTACTAATAATAATGTTTCTCGGGTAAGTGAAGCTATCCATCTTCTCGTAAACATCATCTCTTTACCTTCTTTTATTCCCCGTCTAAGCAACTTAGCCTTTAGATTTTAATTTTCAAGCCTATTCTTGCGCTTTGAGGTCTTAAAACCTCCATAAAAATCATGTCATTTCTCTAACATTTTCAAATAGGACATTCAAATCATCAGCATTATCTTTGTATAGGAGTGTTTTAATTTCCCATTTGAATCCTTGCTCTTCAATAGCCCTTGTCGTGTAACCACCCAGTTTTTTTTTTCTTAAAACCTTTTCTACTGTATCTTTAAGTCTAAAGAGTATCGTCATGCTAAGTATTTTGCTTCCTACAGAAACAGCTTCCAATAGAAGCTAATGCCTCTATGGTTACCATATTCACTCTTATCATTTTTTTTTTTTATAAACGGGTTTAGTTAATGTTTTCCTAAAACCGTTATGCATGTAGTTCTCAGTAATTAAGAATAGTTTTTTTATACCTTTCCATATTTAAAAAAGTCATTTACCATACAATTACCATCTGGGGCCTTGTTTATTTTTATCCTTTTAGTACCGCCTCTAATTATTCGTTCACTTCCAACGTAGCAAAACCCCTTTTCATTCTTTTCTATATTATCTCCTGCAACTTCATAAAATCAATTAATTCTATATATTGCAGGAGCATCATTTCCACGGTTTTCAACGCAAGTTCTACAAAAAAATTTTTTTATAGGGATGTTTCCCTAGGACACAAGGGGGCCTTGTTTTCTGGGGAGCAATGTTCCGGGAAACAGGAAGACATTAAAAACATATATAAATAAGAACATGAGAAATATTCCCTTTTAAATTTGGTGAAAATAAAGCTCCTAGGAGGAGGACTTGCTCCCCCTCAGTAAATTCCCTGAGGGTGCTTATGATGCCTTCCCCCACCTCTCCCCCTTTTTGCGGATACGCAAGTGAATATAGCCTTTTATGTTACACAGAAAAAAATTGTCTGAAATAAGAGGGGCTCTATCACCCTCCAGGACCCATGTTACAGTTATAGTCCCGAAAATAGTTCTAGGAATCAAAGAGACTTAGAGATTAATATGTACCCCTACCTTCAATCTCCTTCTTTATTTTAATCAGAAGATTCACGGAGAGATAGAAAATTTGGACGTAAAAACTTATTTTTTTGGTGCTTCAAGTACAATCCCTACCTACGCAAAAAGTAACTGACACTTCTCCCATAATGGCAAATGCACAATTATAAACCTTTGTAGTCAATTTTATCAATCAAACTGTTCGTGGTGATGACTTGCAGGCAATGGGTTACTCGGACTAATAGTAACCGATACTCTAAAATGAAAAATTTTGATAACAATTAAAAGATCGAAAGACTTGGCTTTTTATTTTGATTCCGAATATGTAAAATTCATTAAGTTTAATGTTTCCAATCAGAAGCTACTAGCCTGAGAAAATGTGTCTGATTTTCGAGAAAGCGTGAATCAAGCGATTCTCAGTGTCAGACATACCGAATGAAAATCACGCCATCAGATTGCATCACATTGCAACCCATCAGATTGCAACCCAACTGTAGAGGTTTCAATCTTTTATCATCAAAAATATGGAATTTTGTATTTTTTTTTTTGTCCTTAGAAAGATAACAGATGAATGTTTCATTTGTTTCTTTGTTTTTTTCCTGCAAGGTTGATCGCGCGGGTCAATGGTCTTAGATAATTGGGAGAGACTTTGTTGAAGGTAAATAAAAAGCTGTAGTGTTCTTTTTCTTAACCATAAAGGTTGGAAGGGAACTAGCCCCCGTCCCACGCTCTTTTTTGCCGAAAAACTTCTGATCCAAAATTTTTGAGACTGCCATTTGATTCAGTATCAAACAGTTCGTGGTAACGAACTGTAAGTAAGGAGCGACCCGGCTCAATAGTAATCAGAACTCTAAAAAAAATTCTGATTCCTATAGATATATCAAAAGAATTGACCTACTATGCTGATTAAAAATGTATAAGTCTCATTAAGTTTGGTCTAACCCTTCAAAGACTACGAGCCTGAGAAAATTTGCCTAATTTTTGATAAAAGGGGAAAACTTCCTTAATGTCATATAAGCTTTAATGAAGATCCCGCCATCAGATTCAGCGTATTACAGAACTGTATTGTAGAGGTTTCAAGCTCATGTCTGCAAAAAATTGAAATTTTCTCTTTTTTTTGCCAGAAGAAAGATCACGGATGCGTGTTTATTTGTTTGTTTTGTTTTATTTTTGTTTTTTTTTTCCAGGGGTGAATATATCGACCCAGTGGTCCTAGAATATCGGGAGGGGGCTCTCTCGAATGGAAATTAAATGGTTTTGTGCCCTTTCTAGGTGACCAAAAAGATTGGAGAGGAGCTAGGCCCCCTCCCACGCCCCTTTTTTCTCAAAATCGTCCAATCAAAGTTTTTAGATAGACGTTTTGCTAGAAAGCATAGTTGAAAAGCAAAATCACTATATCTTTAGGTATAACATGACCCCCACAGCTCCTGGGGAAATGTCTTTAAGTTATAAATTGGCCCATTGTTTATGTATAGTGTTTGTTATTGGAAAGTATGCATAGGCCTACATTTTTCGGGTGCGGGGACAAATTTTCTGCTGAAGGATTTTCCACGGGGAGGGAAGTTTCCAGGGTGTGAATTTTTCAGGGAAAATTTTACACTGGGGAATTTGCCAAAATTCCTATACGAAATTCTTCTTATGTCTTGCTTTCTCTTTGCCGACTCAGTTTCACTCGTGGAGAAGTTAAAGATAATTGTTCGGGGTAAACTTTCACCAGAATTGAATTGTCTAGAGGATATATCCGTCGGGAGGAGGCATATTTGCGTGGAGATGGAGCCATATTTCCTTGCATTATTTATAAGACTATCATAATTATGTAAAAAAAAAAAACAAGTTTTTTCAACTGAAAATAAGGAGCAATATTAGAACTCAAAACGAACAGAAATTATTACGTAGATGAGGGGGGTTGCCCGCTCCTCAACACCTCGGTTTTTACGTTAAAGTTTGAATTTTGTACCAATTCTTTAAGAACGACTCCTAAAACACAAGGCTCGTTTAATTAGAACAATAAGAAGCTTTCTTAGAAATTGCTAAAAAAGTTTAGCGTGAAGAACAAGGTGTTGAGGAGGGGGAAACCCCCCTCACATACGTACTAATACTAATTCTACTACTACTACTACTACTACTACTACTACTACTACTACTACTACTACAGCTACTGCTACTACTACTACTACTATTACAGCTACTACTACAATTTTCATAGGATATTCCATCGGCCCGAATTGGCAATGTATTATCGGATTTCCGGACTTTCATTTGTAAATCTATAAATGTCGAAGACATGTCCATAAAGTAGTCTTCATTGGAATAAATTTGAAAGAGGATATTATCAGAGAGGGGTTGTTGTGGATAAAATTGTTCATAGTATCCATGCTTGACACTCACTTCAACATTATCTGCATTGAATAGATTCAATGATGAGGTGATTGAAGGTTGGGAATCCTTGTGCGGTAAGTAGGATATCTTAGGAAAAGAAATCTAGTTTCGATCTAACAATTCTCTTCCTGGGGCTTCTTCTTCTGTTTACAGTACGTGTCGACTTTTTCCTTCTTTTCTTTGACAGGGGTGATGTCTTTCGTTTCTGACCTGAGTAGATACTGATGAGTGATGCATTGTTTCTCGACCTTTTTAAACCTTTTCCATTTTGTTTTAATCACTCGCCAAGGGTTCGCGCATTGGACCTGAGATTTTCCGAAGCACTTTTTTTTAAAATCCTTGCCAGAGCCCCAATCGTATATTGTAGAGGATGCAAAATCTGTCGCAGCCGGTACAATATATTTTCTAGCCAGATGTAGTGCAGAGCGAAACAGCTTAGCAAACCAACTGCCAAGACCATAGCCAGACATTGACGAGCGACCTTTGTAATAGTCCATTCCATTGCCCTGTTGTCTTGGGCCAAGAGTATTAACATAGCAGTCAATATCAGGACAAATGAATACCACTTTTCTATTAGACATCTTGTTGTTGAACGATGGGTCGAAAATGGCATGTAATCACAGCCAAACCTTTTGAAATTGCTATGGGATCACCCAATTCAGTTTGTAGTGTTAACTGACAGAGTTCCAAATAGGAAGTGTTTACGGGAATATACGGAAGATGCTTTATATTGTAGTGGTGAATATGTTCTTGATTGGTTTTTCGTTCAAGAACTCGTAGGAGGGGAACATTGGTATTGCCAACCCGAGATGTTTCCACAAATGAAGCGTAGAGAAATATACATGTGTCCGTGGAGAGAGGGCAGGCGGGTAGTGAGCAAAAATGAAATTAGTGTTTCCGGCACTTTTACCATTGATTATATTGAGCTTAAAGCCAAGAACGTCCTTTAGATTATCATTGAGAATAACCTTTTTCATCGGCAATAGGTGAACTAATATAGATCTTGCCCTCCTCCTTTGAATAGTTGAAATGAAAAGCTCCTTTTTTACGAGCGGAAATTCTTTTATTAATAGAACGACATAAATCATTCATACAGGTGAGTTCCTCATAGGGTAATTCAATATATGGATAATTCATCCAATTGATTTTTAGAATTTGTTCTTGATCACCTGAGGTGGTGGCGGCCAATCATAGGGTCTAATTTTTATATCATATTTACGATCTTTTCTCAGGATGTCATAGGTATTTTTGAGAATACAGTCGACAAGAGCCACTTCATACTTTCCCTCGAATTTGATGGTGGGAGAGAGTTTTGTCCAAAAATCACTTGTTCTATTCAATTCATTGTAGAGAGGATCAGAAACATTGGACATGAAAGTCACATAGAAATCATTGGGCATTGTTAATGTCTTCAGCACTGACCCAAGAATAAAATCAGAGTTTGTATCCTAGCCAGCGAACAAGCAACTGTCTCTTGCCCCTATGAGTACGACTCTTTAATATCTTTTCAATTTGATAAATTTCACTAGTGTTTCTAACTTTTTGCAGTTCATATTCATAAAAACCGCCGAGAATCTCATCATCTTTGGTGTCTCGCAGTCGATATGTTGTGGGTTCGGTGTCCAGGATTTTGGACACTTTAATAAGTTCGGTGCTCCATAAATAATTCCCCTTTTCAAAAATATTGGTGGTTCTATTAATTTGAACAGTATCACCAACATTGAATTTCTTCTTGTTCCTCTTCTTCTCATTACCACCACCACCATTGGAATATTGCTTTAGAAAAGCATCAAATGTATTTTCACTGCAATGAACTTCCTGAGGGCTTGAGTTGGACAGAGATCGATGGGGTTGATGGTTGTATATCCGCATGATTTTATCTAAATAATGAATAAAAGCAGGTGTATTTTTCAGTGTACAATATCTTGAAATTATTAGACGAATCGTTCTAATCAATCGTTCAGCCAATGCAGCCTTTATCGGGCTGTGACTATGATAAAGTGGTGTATTATATTTCAATAGAACCTTTTGCACATGGGGATTAACAAATTCGCTACCACGATCCGATTGAATTTTTCTATAGCAATCCTGCTCAAGAATACTTTCAATTGCCTGAGCAACTTCAACACCTCTCTTTGACCGTAATGGAATGGTATAGGCATAGCGACTAAAGACACTGATTGCCACCAGAATGTATTTGTAGGGTGCATTGTGACGTCGTTGAATCGCATCTAAAGTTAAAAGATCCGTTTGCATTATATGCAGAGAGAAAAAGGCTTTAGTTTGTCGATATTGTTTGCCACGAAGCCTGCGATTCCGATGCAGTGTGTAACTCGGTTCATTCTGTAGATACTCTTTTGCTTTTTTTAATGTGCTGTCAGAGACAACTTTAGAAAGCGTTTTGGGGGAACTTAAACTTCCCACTTCACCAATATTTTCATAGACATGTTTCAGAACTTCATCCATTTTGAACGCAAACTCGTAGTGTAATGTCCACTCCCCTTTTGCACACTGGAGGGTGAATCAATCCGTCCTCGCTTTTGACTAGCAGCCACAGGTGTTATAAAATCATTGCTGCTGCTGCTGCTACTAGTATTTTCAAATATTGAATCTTCTTCTTTTTTAAATGGTGGTGTTGGTGCTGGTGTTGATGGAGGACTATATTCTCTTAGTTTCTTTAGAATTTGCTTATTGCCAATAAGACTTTTGGGAAAGTTTGATGCATTTAGAAAGGTGTATAGATTATTGTCAAATGATAAAAGTCCTTTACGATTCGTCACCATATCACAAATTAAATCAACTAGATTATAACTCTTTCCCTGAATTATAATTCGTTTCCCTGTGCTATCGACTTTAACTTGATGATCACCACCAGTTTCCAACATGAGATATGTTAATACTCTTTTACTCTGTTCTCGATAGGTCAGTGGCAATAGGTTTCCAATTGTTGTCACTATAGAATTTAATTCCTTCTCCTTTGATTGCACTGCTGCAGATTCTTGAGATGTTTCCCGTTTAAAGGGATCTGTGACGTTGAGAGTGGCGGGTCTCTCACGATAAGGTCTATGTTTGTCCACACGTCGCAATGCATCTTGAAGTAAAAGCAGTTTTTTTGTCATCAGCAATATTCTCATCATTAATGAATTTGCTTAGATTGTCTTCAAAATGTTCGACGGGCGAGAGGACAAGTTCAAATGGTGTAAATTTTTAGGGTTTAGCCATTCTCTAGAGAAAACTGTTTACAAGTCCTGCAATTATTGGCAGTAAAAGTGTAAAAAAGCTACCGCCTGCTTGAAGGAGACGTTTTTTCTTTATAAATTTTTCCCTTGGTTTTGCAAGCCAAGGCGCGTACAGTGGAACGATGTTGCTTTTTCTGTTGTCTAACCCCTTCTGGCAAGTGTACATTGCCCTCAGTTAAATTTAAACAAACTTCAGATATTAGATTAATGAAATCAATGTCAACACCATGTTTGAGTATGGCCTTCCTGAGTGGAGTTTTTGAAGTGCCTAAAACGGAAAATAAATGCCGTTGTTCGTGTAGTTTCTTCAGTGTCATAATGCCAACTAATAGCCTTTTCTACTGTTCACCGGAAGATACACTGTAATTTCTTTGTCGAAAATGTCGGTGACTACACGTAGATCCTCGGGCGTGCTCTGATTAAGATCTAGCAAAATGTAGCCGTAGGGCTTATTTGTCGCCTGAGTGTACGCTGACAGCAGAAATTTAGGAGCGCGGGGTATATTTGCTTATTAAGAGTTATTAGCGAGCTAGAATCATGAACAACTCGGTAGATAATATAGATGGTGCAATTCAAAGCAAGGGTTCGCATACATTTGCTCTGATGAAACAGATTGTGTAGAACTAGGGTTATGGAAATCTGTTCATGATGAGAGCGAATAGTGAACAGCTGTAGCATTTCCTGTGAGAACTGTTCAATGGATTCAGCCAAATCATCAATAATCAGCCACGAGTTTGGTTCAATACTATTGAAAACATCAAGTCCCCGTATGAGTTGTATTGGTATGGGTGTGGCAATAGCTTTTATTTGATCATAGAACTCCTGCCAAATAATATAGCAATTATAAATTTTCTTTGGTTTTTCCAAAAACATTTTATTACAATTTTGAATTATTTTAGCTAAAATTGTTGTTTTCCCCGACATTGATGGACGATATGAAGGGTGTTTTAAATTGATACATGCTGCTGCTGCTGCTGCTGTTGACAACAGTCAGACTACAACTAACTGTAAATCATACGTGTCCAATGAATAAGTAGTAGTAATAATTTTCCCATAGATCTATCTAGTACGTTAACAAGAACAACAAAAACAATATTTCATGATCATTTATTTGACATGAAAACTCTATTTGTTCAACATGAACAACATAAGAAACACTTGTTCAACAAGAACAACAAAAACAATATTTCATGGTCATTTATTTGACATGAAAACACTATTTGTTCAAACATGAACAACATAAAAAACACTTTATGTACAACATTTATTATAAAAACACTTTTGTTCATCAAGGACAACAACAACAACAACAACAACACTTATTGTCATAGAAACACTTTTTGTTCATCATCACATTTTTGTACATTAGCACACACACTATTTGTACAGTAAATCACTTGAAAAAAAAACACTTGGAACATGAACATGAACTTAAAATAGCACAGTTGAACATTATGAATTTAAAAGGGGCCCCCTCCACCCTCTGGGGAGCCTCGGGCCCGAAAGCTGGCCGCGAGCGGGACCCCCCACCCCCCTGGAGCCGAAGGGGGTGGCCGTGGGCTGGGCCCCCACGTCCCACTCCCCGGGGGCGATGTGGAAAAAAACTGTATAGAATAGCTGTCGTCACTGCTGCTGCTGCTACAGGTTAGGTTGGGTTATGGTGAGGTTAGGTTAGTTAATTTATGAAAGGTGAGGTTTGGTTAGTTAATTTATGAAAGGTTAGTGGTTAGGTTGGGTTAGTGGTTAGGTTAATTTATCCAGACCAAGTTGATTGCGATAGTCTATGCATTCAACCCGGTCTGAAATAAGGTAGTGGCCATGTGGCAGCACACTTACACCATTCTCGAGCACATAGACTTTGTCAGATATACATGACATTGCATTCTTTTCCACTCTTACAGTATAATTTGTATGCTTTAGAGAGCGAATTGCAAGCACTTGGGCTCTCGGCACTAGGCTACTCTCTACACAGTCTCTGTACATGCTCATGTTGAAATTGCTCTTTACAAAATGTGTAGGCACCCCTTTACATGCCTGCTTTACATCCCTGTTATGTGTTTCTACGCAATAAACTTTAGGACCCGGGAACACCCCCCTGGATATCAAATCATTCCCCGTCTCTGATTTTAACATTACTAGTTGGTTGGGGGCTTGACGTTTCACAACTCGGGGTAGAGGGACGGACTCCAGTTGGTGAAATCCATCCGCGAGCTGATGTGTTCCCCATTTTCTAAATCCCCCAATAAATCCTCGGTTTTTAACTTTAACAGCAGAGAATCTGTATCCCCATAGTAAACTTGAACCTCCCCCTCCCGTGGCCATTGCACCTTGCAAACATTGTAAAAAACGAAAACATGAGCCTTTTGGAAATTTCAAGTACTGAACTACCTCCTGCTATATTCTTGTTCAGTACCAAATTTCTCTTTTTTTCCTGTGTAGAAGAACCATGCCAGCCTCTATGCTCGTGAACGATGTAAAATTGGGGTCGGCAATAATTCGTGCACATTCTTGAGGGTCAGTCACGACGTCACAACGAGATCTGTTGCGTACTTTTTCACACATTTTGCCAAACGCTGAATTTAGAATGAGTTTATACATTTCCTTCTCTACTTTACTGTTTGCCCGAGAGCGTTTATCAACAAAAGTGTCGATAAACGTCTTCAAATAGGGTTTCTGACTGAATTGCAGGACCCTATGTATTTTGGTGATCTTAAAACATTGTTCACCATCCAGTGCAAAAGCACATGGTGAACAACGATATTCTCCTTAGGGTCCAGATCTGCAATAAGTTTTTGCTTAGAGGGGGTCCAGTTTATCCCCATATCCTCAGCCATAGATCGATTGTAGGGGCTCAGTGAGTCCCTGGTCACTGGTCGATTGATAAAGGGGAAAAACAAAATATCTGACTGAATCATGAAGCGCCAATGGAATGTGCCCGTCAATTTCAAAGAACGATCCTTGTTGCCCATTGTCCTCGACGGTGGTAATGTCGGGGAACTAACAAGGATTCTCAAGCCATTGATAGTTCCCACACGGAAAAGAGTAGTGAGACATTGCCGAGGGGTACAATGAGTTCATGTCCAAGAGCACTGCATTTGACTTTGCACCGGTGTTTTGTCCGCGTGGATCGCTTGTCAAGACGCGATCCCCATGAAAAACATACCCACCCCTCATTGATCTTTCTACAAAAAGGTGTTGATCCACATCGGTGATTAAGCCTATTTCCTCCCTACTAATTTTTTTAAAATCAAGTCCATCACCAAATATGGTGTGGAAAATATTAGCCTATATCTAGTCCAAACTCTGAATAGATTTGGTCTGTGTTCTTGCAGACTATGTCTAACAGAGTTAAAACGTCACTGGCCAAGTACAGTCTACAATAATCCCACCCATTTTTACAATTCCCCTTAGCCCACACCTTCTTGGCAAACTCATAGTCCTCGGCTGTGCATTCACTGTTGGTGAGTGAATTATAGAAAGCTTCAATTGGAGGTAGTTTCACCTCGCTTAAGCGAGCACCAGAATAGTAATAGTCGTATGCATATACACCTTTACAGGTCAATAGGTCATACATTTCACTGTCTGGAAAGTGCTGTTTAAGCAAAGGAAAACTATCAAAATTGTCGCTTTTCTGTACTTGAATCAATTGACTCAATGCCTTGGGAAAAAAACTAAAGGAATCTAAAAAACCTGATTTTTTTCCAGCACGTATGCCCATTATTTACTACCTGCCATTTCAACTCGAGAAGCACCAACTTCTCGGCCGATTTGGGAATGATGTTATAGGTAAATGAATATTTACCCATGGACTATCTACTCCCCCTCCCTCCCTGTGCATACGTGCCGGTGCCGGTAAAATAAATTTTAAATCATAATTTGAATTATGAATAAAAACTGGAATAAAAAACTGCTGGCTAACGTTTATGTGACACGATTGATGCGCTACCCCTCTAAAATTACTACCCCAGAGGATATTTCCTGCCACAAGTGATTGTGGTCTCTGACTTTCCCCCTCCCCCCTCTTTTCCCTTTAGTCCCCTTATCCCCCTCTTCAAACTCCCCCTTACAAACCCAGCATATTTTTTGATTTTTAATCGCGAGACGATCCTCTGCAGACAGCACCATAGGGTAATGCGTATTTCTCAAACGAGAAATAGTGCCATTAGCGGTGCCAATTAATTTAGTCAGTGCCTTGATCATGCACTCTGCCTCATCCAACGTTTCAACTATTTTTAACAACTGCATAGTGTTAGAACTGTCTCTTTGTGCGTGGGCGTAGGAGACTGCAATAGCTTGATGTTCTTTGATTCGGTTTGGAAATCGAGGATCGTTCACTTCCACCAGCTTCGCTTCACAATCCAAAAAGATTTTATTGCTCTGGAGGAGGGTGTTTTGGAAATTTTTAAAACGTAAAATGGCCCTATCCCCTGAAACCGTTTCCACTGACTGGTAGCCATGCCGTCTAAGTGCTTCAATATGATTTTGCAACTTTAATTCTGTCCAAAATCGAGAAAGGCATGTTTGACAGTAGAAACGTACCCCCCGCCCCTTTTTACCCTCCCCTAGAACTCTACTATGTCTGTAACTGGGTTGAAATGGCCAATCGAATTGGCTAGGTCACTAGATGGTGGTGTGTACAACAACCAAACCTAGTGTTTAAACAATTCAATCGACGGACCCCTTACTGGGAACACCACCCACTTCTTTTTTGAACGAACCCCATCTTCATATTCAGTTTCATACTGAACCACAGTAACGCCGATATTTAAATGGGCATTGGCCCTTTCAAAAATATCAATAGACCTGAGCGTTAGTGGGTATTTTCCCTCTAAACAAGAAAAATCTACAATGGGAAAATCGGACCCCTCCTTCCCATGTACAGCCCAGTGATCTAAATTCGTCTTGGTAGTGTCATTTCGTAGAGGCTCGAATGGTGATATGAGGAAAGCGTACTTGAAACATTTTTGACCTGTTTCAAAACAGATATGCTGGACACCTTGACATCCTTCTAGATCGTGATTACATTTTAAAACTATTGCCCCCTCCCCATGCCCCCCTCTTAAAATAAAATCTTTCTTAAATTTACAAATATTAATGCTTAAATTTTCAACATAAAGAACTACCGACCTACTCCCGTTTTCGCTATAATTCTCGAATTGCGTAATAATATGGCCTATCCACTCGGAATAAACACCCTCAAAATTCTCTAAATTTGGATAAACAACTCCATCTCGGTGTGTACATAATGATGGTAAACCTCACTTTTTCCCTCATTTAAATAAAACACCTTTTAAACAATAGAAACCTTAATTGAATTCCTACCCCATCCCCACAACTGAATTTGATTTTCTAGCAGTGCACGAATTCTATCTACACAGTCATGAACAATTTCTACGGGGTCAAACACAAAATTACCACACAAAAGTGAATTAAATGGGTCTCCAAAGGTTGCAATGTAGACAACTATTGTATTTAAAATTGTGTTTGTGAGTTGAAACTCGGGAAATGTCGTAAATTGGATATTACCCCCCTCCACCTCCTCTCCCACTCCACTTGTATATTATTATCACCACCCCCCTTCCCCACATTGTTCAATAATAGGGCTATGGGAAGGCACTTCATTCGATTGAAGTGGAAGTATGTTATCTGTGGGGGGAGGGTTCCCTGTTAATTCATTGGAAAAATCCTCTAAAATTTGTAATGTGTTTGGACTCAAGCCCCCTGCTCAACTGTGCTATTATCAACATTAAAAAAAAAATCAGTTAAAAAACTCATCAATGTTATCAGGAATTTCAAGTGAATTAAGGATACCTTTCTGTGACATTTCATTGTTGTAGAGCTCCAGAGGCGCGTCCTCTCCTTCTCCAACTGACGAGCAGGAGGGAGATGGCGAGTATGGAAGCAGAACAACCTATAAAAGAAAAATAGCTTATTTTCAAAGTGTCTAAATCACCCCTATTTTTAGAAAATTGGATTATTATTTAAAAAAGTGCTTAGTAGTAACATTTATTTCCCTACTCTATATATTCTGAAAGTTCCAACTTAATACAATCTAAAAGGTGACATAGAAGGTTTTGATTTTGTTCAAACAACTCCTCAAAAAAAAACACAGTCTTTACTTGATAGCCCCACAACTCTTTCCGTTAGAGAATTGTGTTTAAATAAAAGCAGTTTATAACACAAACAATTTTCAATGTGTGTGTGTGTGTGTGTGTGTGTGTGTGTGTGTGTGTGTGTGTGTGTGTGTGTGTGTGTGTGTGTGTGCGTAAACGGCAGAGCAATTTCCAATATTTAATGCCCCCCCCCCTCCAACACACCCCCGGCTCACCTCAGCGGGCCCCGCGGCACTTCCCGAGCCCCGTGGCGCTTCCAGGCCATCACAGTGACCGCCCCCATGTATACGATAAACTGTAATATTCTAGTGAAAAATAGCATTTTGAGATAAAAAAGAATCTAGTTCTATCCGTAATTGACTAGAAATTAACGAAAAATATTATTATGAGCTTAAAAAAATAGCGAGCGAAGATGCCTACAGTGGGCAGAAAAAATAGGAAAGATTAGAAAAAAGAGTGGTTTCTTTGACAAGCAAGCAAAAAAAATTATATTATATTTAGATATCTCTCAAGGAGGGGGGAGCAGAGAAATTTAAAACAATGGTTGGACGGGGGGTTAATATTTTAATATCCCTGAGACACAAACACACTTTTACAGCGATGAAAAATGGGTTTGTTTAGATATTTCTATAAGTTAGGTAAAAAAATGCTCACATTTTTATATCCCGGCTGCAGTTGAGTGCCTGAAGGCCCTGGCGAAGCATGATGGAGGGCCACCTCCTGACCTTGTGTAGGTGGGGCAGCTCTTGAAGGCCCAGGCAATACATGATGGAGAGTGGACGGGTCGGCGATGTTACGGGCTTGCATCGATGTGGCAGCAGGGTTCTCCAACCAGTGGCTGGCGTGCTGTGGGGCTGCCTCACCCTCTCTTGCTCTCTTAGGTGGAGGCGCACATTCATCATAAATGTCCTTAAAAAGAAGAGAAAAAAGTTAGTATTGAAATAATTTTCCCCTTTTTCACAGAATAAAAATTAGTACGCACATAACCTAACCTAGCCATAATTTTGTCTAGAAAGCATTTATCACAATGAAGTCCCCTTCCGCCTTTTTCAGCAATGTCCTAAAAATACTTGTTAGCAATTATTTTTTGGGGAATAACTCGTTTCACTCCTCCACACACAGGTTGCGTAGGCCTAGCTTAATTATTGCAATCTCTTTTTTTTTGAAAGTGTTTTAATTTGACTGGGGAAAAACAATCCTTTTTGATCTGTTGAACATCCCCTTAGGTTAAACCGTTAACGTAATGGATTGAGAAAAGCGGATGTGTTTTAAAAAGGGTGATAGCTAATTAAATCATTGCGGAAAATATGTTTATGCCAAGTTAGCGGGCGGCTTAATAGCTTAGAGTTAACGGAAGTTGCCTGTCAAAGAGAGAGTTCAAAACAGAGTTATTTCCAATTGGTAGAATTAAAGTCATAAACATGGGGAGGGGAGGGGGAAGGGAGGATTGGGGTTTACATGGTAAAAAAGAAAAAATTTTAAGATTTCTAGCGAGTATAAACAATATATAGTGGAGTTTGTATTGTGGGGGGGGGTATACCCTGAATTTACTGGAGGGTGACCAAGGAAAATGATTTTATTTGAAAATAAAGAATGCGGAAAATATGCTTATGCCATGTTAGTGACGGCTTAATGGCTAAGGGATTGACATAAAGTTGACTGTCACTTTTAGATAGGCTTACAGAAAGAATAAATTTATTTCCAAAGAAAGAATTAAAGTCATAAACAGAGGAGGGGTTTTGAGGGGGAAGGGAGGATTGGGGTTTACATGGTAAAAAAGAACATATTTTAAGCTTTCTAGCTAGTATAAACAATATATAGTGGAATTTGTATTGTGGGGGGGGGTATACCCTGAATTTACTGGAGGGTGACCAAGGAAAATGATTTTATTTGAAAATAAAGAATGAAAATGTACTAAACAGAACTCACATTGTAAATCGCTATAGCCAAGGCTTCTAGCTCATCAATAATATTCGTTGTTTTATCCTTTATGTCCTGGAACTTTCTGTTATTTTAATCACAACGCATGTCCGTTATATACGAAATCTCAAGGTCGAATTGCGATGTAACGGGAAATCATATGTAAGCGACTCTCTGATTGGCTTAGAAGGAGATGTAACCGACTCTCTGATTGGCTTAGAAGGAGACATGTACTTCCTGTTTCCTATTCCTGGATCAAAACATTCCCCTAGCGTACACCTGGACGAACAACAACAACAAATCAATTGACCTTGGAAATTCTCTCCCCTAGATCAATACATTCCACACTGATTATTTAAATCACCCCTCGTGTCATTACACTTGGCCAAACAACAACAACAACAAACAATAAATCGACCTTGACATCATCCATTAGACATTAATCGACCATGAAAATACATCAAAGGGAGAAAATTCCTGTTTTTCATTCTCTGTGACAAAAACCATAAAAATATGCATAAATTATATAGACCAGGGAGATTATGTAATCAATTTCACTGCAATCCTCTCCCGTTAATATGTAACCAACTTTTGATTGGTTTAGAAGGAGACACGTAATCCTGTTTCCCGTTATCGGATCAAAACATTCTCCCCACCAATTATGTAATCAATTTCTCAGAAATTCACTTCCCCTTCTATTACGCACTCAATTTCTCGGAAATCCATTTCCCGTAGAGAGTATATGTCCATATATGGTGTTCGTTCCGGAACTCATGAGGTTAGGTTAGGTTACGCAATCAATTACTCGGAAATACATTTCCCATAGGAAGTCTGTGCCCATATATGGCGTTCTCGTGGGAACTCATGAGGTTAGGTTAGGTTACGCAATCAATTTCTCGGAAATCCATTTCCCCTAGGGAGTCTATGCCCATATATGGTGTGGGGTCAGAGTTAGACTAAATTATAGATGGCAGCAAGCAGTGTATCTCGGAGTTATAGGGTCATCCCTACTTGTGTCTTTGAGGATGTTTGACCTTTACTTTCCAAGACGACGAAAGGAATTAAGGTGAGCCTTTCAGAGAATGTCGAAGGGAGTGTTGACCTAAATCGAAACGCCTTATGCATATACGGGCTGTCATAAGGGCGTAACTCACAAATGACTTAGCTTTCAATTTGAAACTTTCTGGAAATGATAAGGGAGACGATCAATTGACCAAAAAGACAATATTTGCACGCTACTACAACAAATTCCACTACTACTACTACTGCTCCTCTTACTACTACTGCTACAACTAATACTAGTACTAATACTAACCCTAACTACTACTACTACTACTACTACTACTACTATTACTACTACTACTACTACTACTACTACTACTGCTTCTACCATTAAAACTACTGCTTTTGTGTAGCATGTACTACCAAGGCTGGGTATATTGAAATGAAAATATGATAAAATTTTGAGGGAAAAGTTGAAGTGAATCAAAAACACACTATGTATATACAGATTGTCAAACGAGTGTATCAACAATATTTCTGGGCTTACCTTATCAATATAGTAGTGTCGTCATAAGGCTTTCTCTGACAGCTCTAACCTGAAGTCCTATTACAACCCTGATTTATGGAAGCCTCATAGCAGGATTCCCTTAGCAGCCCAGTTTCAACGGGAGCCAGCAGGTGTTACATCAACATTCACATTCGCTTGCTATGTAACAAAGGATGACACCATGGAAGACACACCCCTGTTTCATAATGGCCAGGTGTTACGACAATGTTTAGATTCGGTTGCTGTGTAATATGGATGACGCAACCTTGTGTGAGTCAACAGCTGTTACATCAAAGGGAATTTTAACCTACGTAATTGGAGTTGGGAGTCATGTGTCACTTAGTGGATTTATCGGAGATAACTTAATGACAGCGCACACATGGGTCTTACGTAATGACAGCGCACAGGTTACATAAAGACAGCGCACACATGGGTATTACGTAATGACAGCACCAGACAGAGGAATTTTGATTAAGACATTTCAAGATGTTTCTTAAGACATTTTTCTTTAAGAGGTTTCAAAACGTTTTTTTCTTTAAATACGTTTTTTTCTTTCATTGTATTTTTTTCTTTCAATCCGTTTTTTCTTTTTATCAATCCGTTTTTTTTTCTTTCTTTAAAGGCGTTTTTTCTCTTTAGTTCTTACGTAATGACGAATGATGATGGATGACACATGCTCACTTTATATCTCTTCAGAGTCCATGAGGAAAGCCTTGATTTCAACTCAGAAGGACACATACGTAGGTTGTTGCATAATACTTTTAATTTCCAGGAGATTTCTCAAAGGATAATTAAATTCTAATGTTTTTGGTCCTGTTAGACCTCGAAACACCAATTTCCATCCAATAGAACTGTGCCTTAATCAACTCGTCCGTGAAGCCCTTTCCAATATTCTGCTTCAGGGTTTTACATTCTAGAAATTGCCTATTACATAAGAGGAAAATTTCCATGTTTTGATTACTAGAATGACGTTTGCGTGTTTCATATGACTGCAATAATTGAAGCGAAGACGGGAAAATCAGCTACTAGAAATTGTAGCTGCTCGTCAAGAAATGCTTTAGAAGGGTATTATAGACCCGAACATAGCAACTCTTCACTTCTTAAAGATATGATCCTAGTACTTTTGATGGTCCTTCTTAGAGAATTTTTAGAGACGTTTTATTAGAAAATAATAGTTTAGAGAGGTTTTCTTAGAGAATGATCTAAGTTTGGCCAAAACATATAAAAATGGTGCACAAAACATGTGACATAATTCCATATTTTATTCATTTTTATGTTTCTATTATTTTTTCTCGGTTCCGAGTCTGTGACGCTGAATGGTTGACATATGGTATCTTCTAGCAGGCATTATCGCACAGACGATATTTTTTGGAGGCATTTTCCAGCAAAAATATTCAATTACACTAGATTTGAACGGTTAAACTTAATGAAAAAAAAACATTAGTGTTTTTTTTTCGTGATTACTCCTAACAATTGAGGCCAGCGTGGCAAAATGTACCACCCCCAACGATATTTCATTGCTAGAATACGTTACTCCAAGGCAATTCACGCCACTTAGAATTTAAAACATTTCTTGAACGAGCCCTGATCCGTATTTCCACTATTTTTTTATATAAAAATTGACAGCATGATGACACCCCAAGCGAAGCGTGGCATCAACATTTGACTGTTTTTCTAACGCTTAAATACCCCCAATGAATATATTTTCTACTGCTAATATTTTTCGACACAGAAAAGATAAACTACGACGCAACATCTAAAATATCCTAAAGTCATGCGTTTCAAAAAAAACTTCTGAATGTACTTTAAAATATCAACAGAGGTAGCAAAGACTGAATTTTCTCAAAGAAAGAGAAAAAAGATTAGGTTCTCTTCTGAATTTTTCCATAGAAGAAAAAAGAATACAAAAAGTTCCACTTCAGTTTAGAATTTATTCAAGGAAGAGAAGAAAAGTTCTAGTTCTCTTCTGAATTTCTCCATAGAAGAGAAAAATGTTAAACTTTGATTCTGATTTTTTTTTCAAAAGAAGGGAAAAATGTTTTAACTTTGATTCTGATTTTTTCAAAAGAAGAGAAAAATGTTAAACTTCAGTTCTGAATATTTTCCGAGGAAGAAAGCTGTTCCGCTTTGATTCAGGATTTTTTCAAAGAAAAGAAAAAATTATGCT
Source organism: Artemia sinica (assembly GCA_027921565.1). Taxonomy (NCBI): domain Eukaryota; kingdom Metazoa; phylum Arthropoda; class Branchiopoda; order Anostraca; family Artemiidae; genus Artemia; species Artemia sinica. The sequence continues at coordinate 51,394,214 of CM051265.1, forward strand.
TCGGTTCTGAGTTTTCCAATAGAAGATTAGAATATCCACTTCAGTTATGAGTTTCCCCTTGAAAAGCGAAAATTCCACTGCGATTCTGAATTTTCTCCGAAGAAGAGAAAATAATCCGCTTCAATTCTGAATTTTTCAAAAGGAGACAAAAAGTTGCACTTCAGTGAATTTTCTCAAAGAAGAGAAGAGAAGTTCAAGTTGTGCTTTGAATTTTCCTATTGATTAGAAAAGAGCTACACTATGATTTTGTATTTTTTTTCCAAAGAAGTGAAAAATGTTAAACTTCAGCTCTGAATTTTTTCCGAAGAAGAGAAAATGTTCCGCTTCAATTTTGAATTTTCTAAAGAAGAGAAAATAATTGACATGAAACAAAATTGCTCGGGAGTAAAAAGAATTTGTGATTTCTTAGGATGTATTTTTGTTTTGTAAGAATTATTTTTTTGTTTTGTAAGAAGTATTTCGTATTTTGTAATCCGAAGTTGTGATTTCTTAGGATGCTCACCGGAGGGTTTCATAGGGGGGGGGAAGTACATTTTGTTATGCTGGTATCAATTGGCAGGGCTCATCAGAAAGACACATTATTTAGGGTTTTTTTGTTAAGTTTAAACAATCGATTCTAGTGTTAACATTGTTTTTGCGGTCAAATAGCTGAAAATGCTCAAGAGATGATGACGGATGCCACATGGATGTCACGGTGTGTGTGTGTGTGTGTGTGTGTGTGTGTGTAAGTTCGGTGCTCCATAAATAATTCCCCTTTTCAAAAATATTGGTGGTTCTATTAATTTGAACAGTATCACCAACATTGAATTTCTTCTTGTTCCTCTTCTTCTCATTACCACCACCACCATTGGAATATTGCTTTAGAAAAGCATCAAATGTATTTTCACTGCAATGAACTTCCTGAGGGCTTGAGTTGGACAGAGATCGATGGGGTTGATGGTTGTATATCCGCATGATTTTATCTAAATAATGAATAAAGCAGGTGTATTTTTCAGTGTACAATATCTTGAAATTATTAGACGAATCGTTCTAATCAATCGTTCAGCCAATGCAGCCTTTATCGGGCTGTGACTATGATAAAGTGGTGTATTATATTTCAATAGAACCTTTTGCACATGGGGATTAACAAATTCGCTACCACGATCCGATTGAATTTTTCTATAGCAATCCTGCTCAAGAATACTTTCAATTGCCTGAGCAACTTCAACACCTCTCTTTGACCGTAATGGAATGGTATAGGCATAGCGACTAAAGACACTGATTGCCACCAGAATGTATTTGTAGGGTGCATTGTGACGTCGTTGAATCGCATCTAAAGTTAAAAGATCCGTTTGCATTATATGCAGAGAGAAAAAGGCTTAAGTTTGTCGATATTGTTTGCCACGAAGCCTGCGATTCCGATGCAGTGTGTAACTCGGTTCATTCTGTAGATACTCTTTTGCTTTTTTTTAATGTGCTGTCAGAGACAACTTTAGAAAGCGTTTTGGGGGAACTTAAACTTCCCACTTCACCAATATTTTCATAGACATGTTTCAGAACTTCATCCATTTTGAACGCAAACTCGTAGTGTAATGTCCACTCCCCTTTTGCACACTGGAGGGTGAATCAATCCGTCCTCGCTTTTGACTAGCAGCCACAGGTGTTATAAAATCATTGCTGCTGCTGCTGCTACTAGTATTTTCAAATATTGAATCTCTTCTTTTTTAAATGGTGGTGTTGGTGCTGGTGTTGATGGAGGACTATATTCTCTTAGTTTCTTTAGAATTTGCTTATTGCCAATAAGACTTTTGGGAAAGTTTGATGCATTTAGAAAGGTGTATAGATTATTGTCAAATGATAAAAGTCCTTTACGATTCGTCACCATATCACAAATTAAATCAACTAGATTATAACTCTTTCCCTGAATTATAATTCGTTTCCCTGTGCTATCGACTTTAACTTGATGATCACCACCAGTTTCCAACATGAGATATGTTAATACTCTTTTACTCTGTTCTCGATAGGTCAGTGGCAATAGGTTTCCAATTGTTGTCACTATAGAATTCAATTCCTTCTCCTTTGATTGCACTGCTGCAGATTCTTGAGATGTTTCCCGTTTAAAGGGATCTGTGACGTTGAGAGTGGCGGGTCTCTCACGATAAGGTCTATGTTTGTCCACACGTCGCAATGCATCTTGAAGTAAAAGCAGTTTTTTGTCATCAGCAATATTCTCATCATTAATGAATTTGCTTAGATTGTCTTCAAAATGTTCGACGGGCGAGAGGACAAGTTCAAATGGTGTAAATTTTTTAGGGTTTAGCCATTCTCTAGAGAAAACTGTTTACAAGTCCTGCAATTATTGGCAGTAAAAGTGTAAAAAAGCTACCGCCTGCTTGAAGGAGACGTTTTCTTTTATAAATTTTTCCCTTGGTTTTGCAAGCCAAGGCGCGTACAGTGGAACGATGTTGCTTTTTCTGTTGTCTAACCCCTTCTGGCAAGTGTACATTGCCCTCAGTTAAATTTAAACAAACTTCAGATATTAGATTAATGAAATCAATGTCAACACCATGTTTGAGTATGGCCTTCCTGAGTGGAGTTTTTGAAGTGCCTAAAACGGAAAATAAATGCCGTTGTTCGTGTAGTTTCTTCAGTGTCATAATGCCAACTAATAGCCTTTTCTACTGTTCACCGGAAGATACACTGTAATTTCTAATTCTTTGTCGAAAATGTCGGTGACTACACGTAGATCCTCGGGCGTGCTCTGATTAAGATCTAGCAAAATGTAGCCGTAGGGCTTATTTGTCGCCTGAGTGTACGCTGACAGCAGAAATTTAGGAGCGCCGGGGTATATTTGCTTATTAAGAGTTATTAGCGAGCTAGAATCATGAACAACTCGGTAGATAATATAGATGGTGCAATTCAAAGCAAGGGTTCGCATACATTTGCTCTGATGAAACAGATTGTGTAGAACTAGGGTTATGGAAATCTGTTCATGATGAGAGCGAATAGTGAACAGCTGTAGCATTTCCTGTGAGAACTGTTCAATGGATTCAGCCAAATCATCAATAATCAGCCACGAGTTTGGTTCAATACTATTGAAAACATCAAGTCCCCCGTATGAGTTGTATTGGTATGGTGTGGCAATAGCTTTTATTTGATCATAGAACTCCTGCCAAATAATATAGCAATTATAAATTTTCTTTGGTTTTTCCAAAAACATTTTATTACAATTTTGAATTATTTTAGCTAAAATTGTTGTTTTCCCCGACATTGATGGACGATATGAAGGGTGTTTTTAAATTGATACATGCTGCTGCTGCTGCTGCTGCTGTTGACAACAGTCAGACTACAACTAACTGTAAATCATACGTGTCCAATGAATAAGTAGTAGTAATAATTTTCCCATAGATCTATCTAGTACGTTAACAAGAACAACAAAAACAATATTTCATGATCATTTATTTGACATGAAAACTCTATTTGTTCAACATGAACAACATAAGAAACACTTGTTCAACAAGAACAACAAAAACAATATTTCATGGTCATTTATTTGACATGAAAACACTATTTGTTCAAACATGAACAACATAAAAAACACTTTATGTACAACATTTATTATAAAACACTTTTGTTCATCAAGGACAACAACAACAACAACAACAAACACTTATTGTCATAGAAACACTTTTTGTTCATCATCACATTTTTGTACATTAGCACACACACTATTTGTACAGTAAATCACTTGAAAAAAAACACTTGGAACATGAACATGAACTTAAAATAGCACAGTTGAACATTATGAATTTAAAAGGGGCCCCCTCCACCCTCTGGGGAGCCTCGGGCCCGAAAGCTGGCCGCGAGCGGGACCCCCCACCCCCCTGGAGCCGAAGGGGGTGGCCGTGGGCTGGGCCCCACGTCCCACTCCCCGGGGGCGATGTGGAAAAAACTGTATAGAATAGCTGTCGTCACTGCTGCTGCTGCTACAGGTTAGGTTGGGTTATGGTGAGGTTAGGTTAGTTAATTTATGAAAGGTGAGGTTTGGTTAGTTAATTTATGAAAGGTTGTTAGTGGTTAGGTTGGGTTAGTGGTTAGGTTAATTTATCCAGACCAAGTTGATTGCGATAGTCTATGCATTCAACCCGGTCTGAAATAAGGTAGTGGCCATGTGGCAGCACACTTACACCATTCTCGAGCACATAGACTTTGTCAGATATACATGACATTGCATTCTTTTCCACTCTTACAGTATAATTTGTATGCTTTAGAGAGCGAATTGCAAGCACTTGGGCTCTCGGCACTAGGCTACTCTCTACACAGTCTCTGTACATGCTCATGTTGAAATTGCTCTTTACAAAATGTGTAGGCACCCCTTTACATGCCTGCTTTACATCCCTGTTATGTGTTTCTACGCAATAAACTTTAGGACCCGGGAACACCCCCTGGATATCAAATCATTCCCCGTCTCTGATTTTAACATTACTAGTTGGTTGGGGGCTTGACGTTTCACCAACTCGGGGTAGAGGGACGGACTCCAGTTGGTGAAATCCATCCGCGAGCTGATGTGTTCCCCATTTTCTAAATCCCCAATAAATCCTCGGTTTTTAACTTTAACAGCAGAGAATCTGTATCCCCATAGTAAACTTGAACCTCCCCCTCCCGTGGCCATTGCACCTTGCAAACATTGTAAAAAACGAAAACATGAGCCTTTTGGAAATTTCAAGTACTGAACTACCTCCTGCTATATTCTTGTTCAGTACCAAATTTCTCTTTTTCCTGTGTAGAAGAACCATGCCAGCCTCTATGCTCGTGAACGATGTAAAATTGGGGTCGGCAATAATTCGTGCACATTCTTGAGGGTCAGTCACGACGTCACAACGAGATCTGTTGCGTACTTTTTCACACATTTTGCCAAACGCTGAATTTAGAATGAGTTTTATACATTTCCTTCTCTACTTTACTGTTTGCCCGAGAGCGTTTATCAACAAAAGTGTCGATAAACGTCTTCAAATAGGGTTTCTGACTGAATTGCAGGACCCTATGTATTTTGGTGATCTTAAAACATTGTTCACCATCCAGTGCAAAAGCACATGGTGAACAACGATATTCTCCTTAGGGTCCAGATCTGCAATAAGTTTTTGCTTAGAGGGGGTCCAGTTTATCCCCATATCCTCAGCCATAGATCGATTGTAGGGGCTCAGTGAGTCCCTGGTCACTGGTCGATTGATAAAGGGGAAAAACAAAATATCTGACTGAATCATGAAGCGCCAATGGAATGTGCCCGTCAATTTCAAAGAACGATCCTTGTTGCCCATTGTCCTCGACGGTGGTAATGTCGGGGAACTAACAAGGATTCTCAAGCCATTGATAGTTCCCACACGGAAAAGAGTAGTGAGACATTGCCGAGGGGTACAATGAGTTCATGTCCAAGAGCACTGCATTTGACTTTGCACCGGTGTTTTGTCCGCGTGGATCGCTTGTCAAGACGCGATCCCCATGAAAAACATACCCACACCCCTCATTGATCTTTCTATGAAAAGGTGTTGATCCACATCGGTGATTAAGCCTATTTCCTCCCTACTAATTTTTAAAATCAAGTCCATCACCAAATGTGGTGTGGAAAAATATTAGCCTATATCTAGTCCAAACTCTGAATAGATTTGGTCTGTGTTCTTGCAGACTATGTCTAACAGAGTTAAAACGTCACTGGCCAAGTACAGTCTACAATAATCCCCCCATTTTTACAATTCCCCTTAGCCCACACCTTCTTGGCAAACTCATAGTCCTCGGCTGTGCATTCACTGTTGGTGAGTGAATTATAGAAAGCTTCAATTGGAGGTAGTTTCACCTCGCTTAAGCGAGCACCAGAATAGTAATAGTCGTATGCATATACACCTTTACAGGTCAATAGGTCATACATTTCACTGTCTGGAAAGTGCTGTTTAAGCAAAGGAAAACTATCAAAATTGTCGCTTTTCTGTACTTGAATCAATTGACTCAATGCCTTGGGAAAAAAACTAAAGGAATCTAAAAACCTGATTTTTTTCCAGCACGTATGCCCATTATTTACTACCTGCCATTTCAACTCGAGAAGCACCAACTTCTCGGCCGATTTGGGAATGATGTTATAGGTAAATGAATTTTACCCATGGACTATCTACTCCCCCTCCCTCCCTGTGCATACGTGCCGGTGCCGGTAAAATAAATTTTAAATCATAATTTGAATTATGAATAAAAACTGGAATAAAAACTGCTGGCTAACGTTTATGTGACACGATTGATGTGCTACCCCTCTAAAATTACTACCCCCAGAGGATATTTCCTGCCACAAGTGATTGTGGTCTCTGACTTTCCCCCTCCCCCCTCTTTTCCCTTTAGTCCCCTTATCCCCCTCTTCAAACTCCCCCTTACAAACCCAGCATATTTTTTGATTTTTAATCGCGAGACGATCCTCTGCAGACAGCACCATAGGGTAATGCGTATTTCTCAAACGAGAAATAGTGCCATTAGCGGTGCCAATTAATTTAGTCAGTGCCTTGATCATGCACTCTGCCTCATCCAACGTTTCAACTATTTTTAACAACTGCATAGTGTTAGAACTGTCTCTTTGTGCGTGGGCGTAGGAGACTGCAATAGCTTGATGTTCTTTGATTCGGTTTGGAAATCGAGGATCGTTCACTTCCACCAGCTTCGCTTCACAATCCAAAAAGATTTTATTGCTCTGGAGGAGGGTGTTTTGGAAATTTTTAAAACGTAAAATGGCCCTATCCCCTGAAACCGTTTCCACTGACTGGTAGCCATGCCGTCTAAGTGCTTCATATGATTTTGCAACTTTAATTCCGTCCAAAATCGAGAAAGGCATGTTTGACAGTAGAAACGTACCCCCCGCCCCTTTTTACCCTCCCCTAGAACTCTACTAATGTCTGTAACTGGGTTGAAATGGCCAATCGAATTGGCTAGGTCACTAGATGGTGGTGTGTACAACAACCAAACCTAGTGTTTAAACAATTCAATCGACGGACCCCTTACTGGGAACACCACCCACTTCTTTTTTGAACGAACCCCATCTTCAAATTCAGTTTCATACTGAACCACAGTAACGCCGATATTTAAATGGGCATTGGCCCTTTCAAAAATATCAATAGACCTGAGCGTTAGTGGGTATTTTCCCTCTAAACAAGAAAAATCTACAATGGGAAAATCGGACCCCTCCTTCCCATGTACAGCCCAGTGATCTAAATTCGTCTTGGTAGTGTCATTTCGTAGAGGCTCGAATGGTGATATGAGGAAAGCGTACTTGAAACATTTTTGACCTGTTTCAAAACAGATATGCTGGACACCTTGACATCCTTCTAGATCGTGATTACATTTTAAAACTATTGCCCCCTCCCCATGCCCCCCTCTTAAAATAAAATCTTTCTTAAATTTACAAATATTAATGCTTAAATTTTCAACATAAAGAACTACCGACCTACTCCCGTTTTCGCTATAATTCTCGAATTGCGTAATAATATGGCCTATCCACTCTGAATAAACACCCTCAAAATTCTCTAAATTTGGATAAACAACTCGCATCTCGGTGTGTACATAATGATGGTAAACCTCACTTTTTTCCCTCATTTAAATAAAACACCTTTTAAAACAATAGAAAAACCTTAATTGAATTCCTACCCCATCCCCACAACTGAATTTGATTTTCTAGCAGTGCACGAATTCTATCTACACAGTCATGAACAATTTCTACGGGGTCAACACAAAATTACCACACAAAAGTGAATTAAATGGGTCTCCAAAGGTTGCAATGTAGACAACTATTGTATTTAAAATTGTGTTTGTGAGTTGAAACTCGGGAAATGTCGTAAATTGGATATTACCCCCCTCCACCTCCTCCTCCCACTCCACTTGTATATTATTATCACCACCCCCTTCCCCACATTGTTCAATAATAGGGCTATGGGAAGGCACTTCATTCGATTGAAGTGGAAGTATGTTATCTGTGGGGGGAGGGTTCCCTGTTAATTCATTGGAAAAATCCTCTAAAATTTGTAATGTGTTTGGACTCAAGCCCCCTGCTCAACTGTGCTATTATCAACATTAAAAAAAAAAAATCAGTTAAAAACTCATCAATGTTATCAGGAATTTCAAGTGAATTAAGGATACCTTTCTGTGACATTTCATTGTTGTAGAGCTCCAGAGGCGCGTCCTCTCCTTCTCCAACTGACGAGCAGGAGGGAGATGGCGAGTATGGAAGCAGAACAACCTATAAAAGAAAAATAGCTTATTTTCAAAGTGTCTAAATCACCCCTATTTTTAGAAAATTGATTATTATTTAAAAAGTGCTTAGTAGTAACATTATTTCCCTACTCTATATATTCTGAAAGTTCCAACTTAATACAATCTAAAAGGTGACATAGAAGGTTTTGATTTTGTTCAAACAACTCCTCAAAAAAAACACAGTCTTTACTTGATAGCCCCACAACTCTTTCCGTTAGAGAATTGTGTTTAAATAAAAGCAGTTTATAACACAAACAATTTTCAATGTGTGTGTGTGTGTGTGTGTGTGTGTGTGTGTGTGTGTGTGTGTGTGTGTGTGTGTGTGTGCGTAAACGGCAGAGCAATTTCCATATTTAATGCCCCCCCCCCCTCCAACACACCCCCGGCTCACCTCAGCGGGCCCCGCGGCACTTCCCGAGCCCCGTGGCGCTTCCAGGCCATCACAGTGACCGCCCCCATGTATACGATAAACTGTAATATTCTAGTGAAAAATAGCATTTTGAGATAAAAAGAATCTAGTTCTATCCGTAATTGACTAGAAATTAACGAAAAATATTATTATTATGAGCTAAAAAAATAGCGAGCGAAGATGCCTACAGTGGGCAGAAAAAATAGGAAAGATTAGAAAAAAGAGTGGTTTCTTTGACAAGCAAGCAAAAAAAATTATATTATATTTAGATATCTCTCAAGGAGGGGGGAGCAGAGAAATTTAAAAACAATGGTTGGACGGGGGGTTAATATTTTAATATCCCTGAGACACAAACACACTTTTACAGCGATGAAAAATGGGTTTGTTTAGATATTTCTATAAGTTAGGTAAAAAAAATGCTCACATTTTTATATCCCGGCTGCAGTTGAGTGCCTGAAGGCCCTGGCGAAGCATGATGGAGGGCCACCTCCTGACCTTGTGTAGGTGGGGCAGCTCTTGAAGGCCCAGGCAATACATGATGGAGAGTGGACGGGTCGGCGATGTTACGGGCTTGCATCGATGTGGCAGCAGGGTTCTCCAACCAGTGGCTGGCGTGCTGTGGGGCTGCCTCACCCTCTCTTGCTCTCTTAGGTGGAGGCGCACATTCATCATAAATGTCCTTAAAAAGAAGAGAAAAAAGTTAGTATTGAAATAATTTTCCCCTTTTTCACAGAATAAAAATTAGTACGCACATAACCTAACCTAGCCATAATTTTGTCTAGAAAGCATTTATCACAATGAAGTCCCCTTCCGCCTTTTTCAGCAATGTCCTAAAAATACTTGTTAGCAATTATTTTTGGGGAATAACTCGTTTCACTCCTCACACACAGGTTGCGTAGGCCTAGCTTAATTATTGCAATCTCTTTTTTGTTTGAAAGTGTTTTAATTTGACTGGGGAAAAACAATCCTTTTTGATCTGTTGAACATCCCCTTAGGTTAAACCGTTAACGTAATGGATTGAGAAAAGCGGATGTGTTTTAAAAAGGGTGATAGCTAATTAAATCATTGCGGAAAATATGTTTATGCCAAGTTAGCGGGCGGCTTAATAGCTTAGAGTTAACGGAAGTTGCCTGTCAAAGAGAGAGTTCAAAACAGAGTTATTTCCAATTGGTAGAATTAAAGTCATAAACATGGGGAGGGGAGGGGGAAGGGAGGATTGGGGTTTACATGGTAAAAAATAAAAATTTTAAGATTTCTAGCGAGTATAAAAAATATATAGTGGAGTTTGTATTGTGGGGGGGGGTATACCCTGAATTTACTGGAGGGTGACCAAGGAAAATGATTTTATTTGAAAATAAAGAATGCGGAAAATATGCTTATGCCATGTTAGTGACGGCTTAATGGCTAAGGGATTGACATAAAGTTGACTGTCACTTTTAGATAGGCTTACAGAAAGAATAAATTTATTTCCAAAGAAAGAATTAAAGTCATAAACAGAGGAGGGGTTTTGAGGGGGAAGGGAGGATTGGGGGTTTACATGGTAAAAAAAAGAACATATTTTAAGCTTTCTAGCTAGTATAAACAATATATAGTGGAATTTGTATTGTGGGGGGGGGGGGTATACCCTGAATTTACTGGAGGGTGACCAAGGAAAATGATTTTATTTGAAAATAAAGAATGAAAATGTACTAAACAGAACTCACATTGTAAATCGCTATAGCCAAGGCTTCTAGCTCATCAATAATATTCGTTGTTTTATCCTTTATGTCCTGGAACTTTCTGTTATTTTAATCACAACGCATGTCCGTTATATACGAAATCTCAAGGTCGAATTGCGATGTAACGGGAAATCATATGTAAGCGACTCTCTGATTGGCTTAGAAGGAGATGTAACCGACTCTCTGATTGGCTTAGAAGGAGACATGTATTCCTGTTTCCTATTCCTGGATCAAAACATTCCCCCTAGCGTACACCTGGACGAACAACAACAACAAATCAATTGACCTTGGAAATTCTCTCCCCTAGATCAATACATTCCACACTGATTATTTAAATCACCCCTCGTGTCATTACACTTGGCCAAACAACAACAACAACAACAAATAAATCGACCTTGACATCATCCATTAGACATTAATCGACCATGAAAATACATCAAAGGGAGAAAATTCCTGTTTTTCATTCTCTGTGACAAAAACCATAAAAATATGCATAAATTATATAGACCAGGGAGATTATGTAATCAATTTCACTGCAATCCTCTCCCGTTAATATGTAACCAACTTTTTGATTGGTTTAGAAGGAGACACGTAATCCTGTTTCCCGTTATCGGATCAAAACATTCTCCCACCAATTATGTAATCAATTTCTCAGAAATTCACTTCCCCTTCTATTACGCACTCAATTTCTCGGAAATCCATTTCCCGTAGAGAGTATATGTCCATATATGGTGTTCGTTCCGGAACTCATGAGGTTAGGTTAGGTTACGCAATCAATTACTCGGAAATACATTTCCCATAGGAAGTCTGTGCCCATATATGGCGTTCTCGTGGGAACTCATGAGGTTAGGTTAGGTTACGCAATCAATTTCTCGGAAATCCATTTCCCCTAGGGAGTCTATGCCCATATATGGTGTGGGGTCAGAGTTAGACTAAATTATAGATGGCAGCAAGCAGTGTATCTCGGAGTTATAGGGTCATCCCTACTTGTGTCTTTGAGGATGTTTGACCTTTACTTTCCAAGACGACGAAAGGAATTAAGGTGAGCCTTTCAGAGAATGTCGAAGGGAGTGTTGACCTAAATCGAAACGCCTTATGCATATACGGGCTGTCATAAGGGCGTAACTCACAAATGACTTAGCTTTCAATTTGAAACTTTCTGGAAATGATAAGGGAGACGATCAATTGACCAAAAAGACAATATTTGCACGCTACTACAACAAATTCCACTACTACTACTACTGCTCCTCTTACTACTACTGCTACAACTAATACTAGTACTAATACTAACCCTACTACTACTACTACTACTACTACTACTACTATTACTACTACTACTACTACTACTACTACTACTGCTTCTACCATTAAAACTACTGCTTTTGTAGCATGTACTACCAAGGCTGGGTATATTGAAATGAAAATATGATAAAATTTTGAGGGAAAAGTTGAAGTGAATCAAAACACACTATGTATATACAGATTGTCAAACGAGTGTATCAACAATATTTCTGGGCTTACCTTATCAATATAGTAGTGTCGTCATAAGGCTTTCTCTGACAGCTCTAACCTGAAGTCCTATTACAACCCTGATTTATGGAAGCCTCATAGCAGGATTCCCTTAGCAGCCCAGTTTCAACGGGAGCCAGCAGGTGTTACATCAACATTCACATTCGCTTGCTATGTAACAAAGGATGACACCATGGAAGACACACCCCTGTTTCATAATGGCCAGGTGTTACGACAATGTTTAGATTCGGTTGCTGTGTAATATGGATGACGCAACCTTGTGTGAGTCAACAGCTGTTACATCAAAGGGAATTTTAACCTACGTAATTGGAGTTGGGAGTCATGTGTCACTTAGTGGATTTATCGGAGATAACTTAATGACAGCGCACACATGGGTCTTACGTAATGACAGCGCACAGGTTACATAAAGACAGCGCACACATGGGTATTACGTAATGACAGCACCAGACAGAGGAATTTTGATTAAGACATTTCAAGATGTTTCTTAAGACATTTTTCTTTAAGAGGTTTCAAAACGTTTTTTTCTTTAAATACGTTTTTTTTCTTTCATTGTATTTTTTTCTTTCAATCCGTTTTTTTTTTTTATCAATCCGTTTTTTTTCTTTCTTTAAAGGCGTTTTTTTCTCTTTAGTTCTTACGTAATGACGAATGATGATGGATGACACATGCTCACTTTATATCTCTTCAGAGTCCATGAGGAAAGCCTTGATTTCAACTCAGAAGGACACATACGTAGGTTGTTGCATAATACTTTTAATTTCCAGGAGATTTCTCAAAGGATAATTAAAT
>CM051265.1:51411915-51616915 GCA_027921565.1 Artemia sinica
TTTCCGTTAGCGAGCTTTTCAAGGGGAGGGGTATTTCCGGAAATGAAACACGGAATCATTTTTAAATGTAAGTTTTTCTCTGGCTGCACAATTTTAAATCTAGGGATAATTTTCGAAGGGGAGTATTGTCCGGGGTACTTTTGGGTAGGAAAGACTTTTCTGAAGGGGGTTATTTCCCACGAAGAGCATTTTCAATGAAGAGGAAGTCTTCTGGGGGATGTTCCAGGAGAAATATTTTACGGGGGGAATTTTCCAAAATTCATTCCAGAACTCTTTGGCTGCTCCCTTTTACATGGGGAGAAAATGTTTCAGTGGATTTGTCTGTGTGAAATTTTAAGCATGGATGGAATCGTTCGGGGATTTTTCCGCGGGGGGGATCCTCCACGGGAGGCATTTTTCATTGGGGGATGGCCTGTGGCGGTAACTTTTCATAAGGGGGAATTTTCAAGAGGAGAATTTCTCACAAAGAGTGGGAGAAGTTCCAGCATGATTTGAAAGAGATAAGAGATTAAGCAAAAGAAAAAAAACTTTTTCTTTCAAGGAAAGTAAGGAGAATTTCGCAGGAGGAATTGTCGCATGGATATTTTCTGGGAAAGATTTTTAACAAGGGGACAATTGTCGGGGGGGGGGGAATTTTCAGGGGAGAAGGTGAATCTTACATGGGAAGAATTTTCTGTGGGGAATTTTCCACGAGAAACAATTTTCGGGGGAGGGGGGACTTTTCAGGGACTTCCATATACGAGAGACTGCCCCCTCCTCAATCCCTCACTTACTAAACGAAAATTTCCAGTTCTTTAAAATTTTTCATTCCAGTTCAACGCCCCTTATGTTTCAGCAGTCATTCTTAAGTAATTAGTATAAAATTTCAAGCTTTAGCGTATAGAACTAGGGGCTGAGGAGTAAGCAGCCTTCCTCATATACGGAGTATGTCCTAAGTTTTAATGTTGCTGCTAACCTTAAGTTGGAAAACTTGTTTTTTTAATTACCATAAATAAGACGATTCATTTGCTGTACTTTGTTATCAAAACTTCTTTTCTTACTGGCTGGTTACTATTAACAGGATTTGCTCCTTACTTTTTACAGTTCAAATTAATAGCAAAGCTGTTCAGAGTATTTAAAGCTAAATTTTATTTACATGGAAAATAATAACAGTATAGTCCCTTAGAAATTCTATAGGTGTATTATTTACAATGTAGGAGAATTTATTAACTTATCTGCTAGAGAAGGATGTTTAAGTGGACATAGGTACTTCCTTTGAGAGACATACTAGGATAGATCAAGATATAAAATATTCACTTATTTCATATTAAGAAATTTTTAAATTTAAAGCTCTTAAGTATACAAAAACCTGAGAGAAAACTATATATACTCTACACTGTGTAGAGATGAACAAAGTAGATAAAGGAACGAATAGCTCGGATTATGGTTACGTGGGATTTACCCCTCAAAAATCATAGCAAAAGGAAACCTTTGTTTCAATATTGTGCATATATACCTTTTTAAGGAGCGGTAATATTGGTCGATAAATTCCATAGCTTCTTTGATAACAAGTTCACGATTTCTCACTTTCCTATCTGACAAGTTCATCCATATGCTGCCGCAACACACTTCTTCTCCACATGAGCCATTCTGAAATTCATTTGGTTTTGCTATTAAAGGTCATGATTAGATGGGGAGCAAAGAATGCAGGGCCGTATCCAGGGGGGTTACCGGGTTTGAACCCCCCCTCCTGAAATTTTTGTCTGAGTCGTAAAAACGTAACAAAAATGGATATAAACAGATTTTGCATGCGTTTTTTTAGGTTTTGTGTACCCCCCCCTCAATTTTTTTTTTAGTAAAACCCCTCCGAAAAAAAATTCCTAGGTACGGCTTTGAAAGAACGGCAAGCAAATAGGTGGCAGTTTTGTAAATTAGTGCTGCTCATTAAAAGGAATATAGCCTACTAGGAAAATTATTTAATTCTAGAAAAAGAGGGACCATCCTGAAATAATTGGACTCCCTTACATAAATTTGTACAATCTTGTTAAAAATTGCAAGGTTCAGCATGTCTGAGTGCCCCGGGAATGGATGTTTTCTCCTCACTCTTTGCAAAACATGAAATTTCCCTGGTCCGCCAAGACAAGTGGTTACGGCTAGGTGTAGGCTAAATTAATTTTTTGGCTTTTCTTGCTATTTTCCATAGGGTTGATTTTATGTAATCAGTTACCGTAGAACATACAGGTTAGCGAATGTGGTACACCAGTCTCATCTAGGCAAACCCCCAGTGTTGCTATTTTGGACGATAAGTAGCCAAAAAAAACAGTGCCTGAGCAGTAAAACTTAAAACTGTAAAATCTGTCCCAAACTTGAACCTAGCTGTAGTGTGGGTTTTCGGATTTTACTCGAGAAAAAGTGGTACCCTATGTCACAAGAAAACCCTACGTCACCAGAAAACGAATCTGATTAGTTGAAAGTTATGACATACGATGTCTTTCATCCAATCAAAGGCCATTCCACAATCTGTCTAGTTCGAATTTAGGATTTCTGTTACAGTTTCTATTACTAATATCCATTTGCATGCGCGTGAAAAGAGCGCAAGAGCACTGATCCAAAATAAGAATACTTGGGGTGACGTTTTTAAAATTGACTTGATGTGTATGAACCACACATTCATCATCCTAATAATGGGAAAGGCACTCATTCAGGAGAGATTTGATTTTGTTCCAATGCTTTATGTGTAGAAACAATAAAGAACGGTTTAAAGCTAAGTGGTCTAATAAGCCAAAGTTGCATCTGACAAAATATCCTCTAATCGGTTTAGTCCAATAAAAATACAGTTACGACCGGCGCTAGAGCAACAGAAACGTTTTTGACACAAAAATGTTCAGAAAAAATTGTTTAATAGCATATCCTAAATTGGCCAGAATCAGCCACGTGGAAATACCATTTTTTCAGGGAAAAGAGGGGAAGGGGTGATCTCGAATTTAAATTTATGCAATATTTTTTGGATTGAAAGATCATTTAATTTTAACTCCAGTCCAGGGATACCAGGAATGACATCAGAATGGAATTAAAAAAATTTGTATCGCTTAGTACCCCATTTCCATCGAAGCAAAATCAGAGGGGGGGGGGGGGGGGGGTGAAAAATCGGAATCTTATTTTGTGCAGTCTTTGGTGGATTTATAGGTCGTTTTCTATTAATTACAGTCTGGAAGACCAAAATTGACATGAAAATTGAAAAATTCCATCATTTAGTGTCCCATTTCCACCCTAGGTGAGGTCAGAAGGGGTAAAAATACCATATGAGGTATTATAATAATACAATGCATTGTTTGTTTGTTTTTGTTCATTTTTTTACCTAACCAGCGTTGCGCTTAATGTGGCAAGACATACCACACCAGTAGAGATGACCCTAAAGGCCCCACGCGACACCCCTGCTGCCACCTACAACTTTTTTTAACACCAAATATGTGCATAGCCTCCCTAGGGGAAATGGATTTCTGAGAAATTGATTGCGTAATCGATTAGGAATTTGGAACACCTGTGCTGTCAGTCATTAATCAAATTGTTTCCAGGCAAAGTTTAATAATGTCTGACAGGTACTGTCAACATTTCTCCAGGAATAGATCCAAGTCATTAATGTCTTTGCCTCGGAAACAACTCTTTTGGTCGAACTCCAAAAGATATTAATAACCAAACGCCATGGAAACAATTCTCCAAGAAACATCTTAGCGATGAATTGTTTTAGCGCAGGAATCAGGTTTCTTATTAATTTGAAATGCGTCAGCGCAGAGATGCCAAAAAACAAAAGGAACACGCTGAAATTACGTTTAGGGATTATTTGGGCGAAACTGTTTTAGACAGGTTATGGAATTATTTCGGCGAAACAGTTAGAGACATTTAAAAGATGATTTTAAAGATGATTTTAGAAGAGGATTTGAGGGTGAAACTCTGTGGTCGTTATAATACACAAGTTCCATTTGAACAGTGTTGTGAGGTCATCTACCCCAACCCGAAGGGTTCCGATCCCCCCACCCCAAACCCGAAGGAAGCCCCCGGTCCTCAAAGGTTCTCCGGATTCCCAAAGGGCCCCCGGCGCCCCAAAGGCTCCTGAGCCCCCATTTTAATACTTTTTTTAAGGCTTTATTTATATCTTTTCAGAACAAATTATTATTTTAGGGAATTATTTCGGCGAAACAGTTAGAGACATTTAAAAGATGATTTTTGAAAAGATTTTAGAAGAGGATTTGAGGGTGAAACTCTGTGGTCGTTATAATACACAAGTTCCATTTGAACAGTGTCGTGAGGTCCTCTACCCCAACCCCAAAGGGTTCCGATCCCCCACCCCAACCCCGAAGGAAGCGCCCGTTCCTCAAAGGCCCCCCCAAGCTCCCAAAGGACCAAGGACAACATTAGGACTAAGAAACCTTAGCTCAGAAAAGCCTGAAATAGCGAAACTACTCATCCCAAACTAGAAGTTTCAGACAACAAACGCCTATGACGGACTAAGAATCATAGCTCTGAAAAGTTCAAATAGCAAACTACACATCCCAAATCTTAATTTTCTGACAACACATACCTATGAATGGCTAAGAAATCTAGCTCAGAAAAGACAAAATAGCAAACCACTCATCCCAATCATAGGTTTCAGTCAACACACACCTATGAAAGGCTAATAAATCCAGCTCAGAAAAGTCAAAAATAGCAAACTACATATCCCAAATCATAGGTTTCAGTCAACACATACCAACGAAAGACTAAGAAACCTAGCTCAGAAAAGTCAAAAATAGCAAACGTCTCATCCCAAACTATTGGTTTCAAGACAACATTCACCTACGAAATACTGAAAACCTTAGCTCAGAAAAGCCTGAAATAGCAAACTACACATCCCAAATCATAATTTTCTGACAAACACATACCTATGAAAGGCTAAGAAACCTAGCTCAGAAAAGTCAAAAATAGCAAACTACACATCCAAAATCATAGGTTTCAGTCAACACACACCTACGAAAGGCTCAGAAATCCAGCTCAGAAAAGTCCAAAAAGCAAACCACTCATCCCAAATCATAGGTTTCAGTCAACACACACCTATGAAAGGCTAATAAATCCAACTCAGAAAAGCCCGAAATAGTAATTTACATATCCCAAATCATAAGTTTCAGACAACATTCACCTACGAAATACTAAGAAACCTTAGCTCAGAAAAGTCTGAAATAGCGAAACTACTCATCCCAAACTGGAAGTTTCAGACAACAAACACCTATGAGTGACTAAGAATCCTAGCTCTGAAAAGTCCAAAAAGCAAACTACACCTCCCAAATCATAATTTTCTGAAAGCACACACCTATGAAAGGCTAAGAAATCTAGCTCAGAAAAGTCAAAAATAGCAAATTAACCATCCCAAATCATAGGTTTCAGTCAACACACACACCTATGAAAGACTTAGAAATCCAACTCAGAAAAGCCAAAAAATAGCAACCCACACATCCCAAATCATAGGTTTCAGACACCACACACCTACGAAAGACTAAGAAATCCGGTTATGAAAAGTCGGAAATAGCAAATTACATATCCCAAAACATAAGTTTCAGTCAACACACACCTACGAATGGCTAAGAAACCTAGCTCAGAAAAGCCTGAAATAGCAAACTACTCATCCCAAACTATTGGTTTCAGACAACATTCACCTAGGAAATACTAGGAAACCTTAGCTCAGAAAAGCCTGAAATAGCAAACTACACATCCCAAATCATAATTTTCTGACAGCACACACCTATGAAAGGCTATGAAACCTAGCTCAGAAAAGTCAAAAATAGCAAATTAACCATCCCAAATAATAGGTTTCAGACAACACTCACCTATGAACGGCTATGAAATCCAGCTCTGAAAAGTCCAAAAAGCAAACCACTCATCCCAAATCATAGGTTTCAGTCAACACATCCCTACGAAAGGCTATGAAATCCAGCTCAGAAAAGTCAAAAATAGCAATCCACACAATCCAAATCATAGGTTTCAGACAACACACACCTACGAAAGACTAAGAAATCTGGCTATGAAAAGTCAAAAAATAGCAACCCACACATCCCAAATCATTGGTTTCAGACAACATTCACCTACGAAATACTAGAAAACCTTAGCTCAGAAAAGCCTGGAATAGCAAACTACACATCCCAAATCATAATTTTCTGACAACACATACCAATGAAAGGCTAAGAAACCTAGCTCAGAAAAGTCAAAAATAGCAAATTAACCATCCCAAATCATAAGTTTCAGTCAACACACACCTATGAACGGCTAAGAAATCCAGCTCAGAAAAGTCAAAAATAGCAATCCACCCATCCCAAATCATAGGTTTCAGACAACACACACCAACGAAAGACTAAGAAATCTAGCTCAGAAAAGCCCGAAATAGTAATTTACATATCTCCAAATCATAAGTTTCAGACAACATTCACCTACGAAATACTAGGAAACCTTAGCTCAGAAAAGTCTGAAATAGCCAACTACTCATCCCAAACTCGAAGTTTCAGACAACAAACGCCAATGAGAGACTAAGAATCTTAGCTCTGAAAAGTTCAACTTGCAAACTACACCTCCCAACTCATAATTTTCTGAAAGCACACACCTATGAAAGGCTAAGAAATCTAGCTCAGAAAAGTCAAAAATAGCAAATTAACCATCCCAAATCATAGGTTTCAGTCAACACACACCTACGAAAGGCTAAGAAATCCAGCTCAGAAAAGTCAAAAATAGTAATCCACCCATCCCAAATCATAGGTTTCAGACAACACACATCAACGAAAGACGGGGCTCGGGGAGAGCCTTTGAGGGTCTGTGGGACCCTTGAGGGCCGGGTGGTCCTTTGGGAGCTTGGGGGGGGCCTTTGAGGACCGGGGCGCTTCCTTCGGGGTTGGGGTGGGGGGATCGGAACCCTTGGGGTTGGGGTAGAGGACCTCACGACACTGTTCAAATGGAACTTGTGTATTATAACGACCACAGAGTTTCACCCTCAAATCCTCTTCTAAAAATCTCTTCAAAAATCATCTTTTAAAATGTCTCTAACTGTTTCGCCGAAATAATTCCCTAAAATAATAATTTGTTCTGAAAAGATATAATAAAGCCTTAAAAAAGTATTAAAATGGGGGCTCAGAAGCCTTTGGGGCACCGGGGGCCCTTTGGGAATCCGGAGAACCTTTGAGGACCGGGGGCTTCCTTCGGGGTTGGGGTGGGGGGATCGGAACCCTTCGGGGTTGGGGTAGAGGACCTCACAACACTGTTCAAATGGAACTTGTGTATTATAACGACCACAGAGTTTCACCCTCAAATCCTCTTCTAAAATCATCTTTTAAAATCATCTTTTAAAATGTCTCTAACTGTTTCGCCGAAATAATTCCATAACCTGTCTAAAACAGTTTCGCCCAAATAATCCCTAAACGTATTTCAGCGTGTTCCTTTTGTTTTTTGGCATCTCTGCGCTGACGCATTTCAAATTAATAAGAAACCTGATTCCCGCGCTAAAAACAATTCATCGCTAAGATTTCTTGCGAATTGTTTCCATTTTGTTATTAATATCTTTTGAGTTCGACCAAAAGAGTCTGTTTCCGAGGCAAAGACATTAATGACTTGGATCTATTCCTGGAGAAATGTTGACAGTACCTGTCAGACATTATTAAACTTTGCCTGGAAACATTTTGATTAATGACTGACAGCACAGGTCGTTCCAAATTCCCAATCGATTACGCATCAATTTCTCAGAAATCCATTTCCCCTAGGGAGGCTATGCACATATTTGGTGTTAAAAAAAGTTGTAGGTGGCAGCAGGGGTGTCGCGTGGGGCCTTTAGGGTCATCTCTACTCACACCATCAAATTTGAAGTTTTGAGTCAAAGTTTCACTTTTGCAGAAAAATGCTATGGTAAGAAACATCATTTAATTTATTTACTTTTTCAAAATAAAAGTAGAATTTTCCAAATGAAAAATTGTCCAATTATAAGCTGATCATTTCCACGGTTTCAAGGTGAGTTCAGCAAACATTTTGTATTTTATAGGGATGTCTCCCATAAATGTCCGCAGGGGAATAGAGAGTTAATGCCTTCCGTGGTGAGGATGGGCCTATAGTAAAACAATGTATATAAATAGGAAAATTAGCAATATTTCCGTTTAAATCTTGAAAAAATGTTTTCGAATTTATCTCTCCCTCCCCCCTCATCCTGGTAAAATTTTTGGTGGGCACTCATAATATTTCCAAACATTTGTGCCAATACTCGGCACTAATGCCTCTGAAACTGGAAAGCTCGACCTAAAACTATGGATAGTTTTACTATTTTTTTTTTTCCTTTTTTTTGCGATACAGAATGGCTGAAAACGCTACTTTGGCGTGGTCTTCTTACTACTCGAAAAAAGAACTATCTATTGAAATGAGCCTTTATCTGATGTTCTACGACCGTTGGTTTGACACGATCACCCCTAAAAAAGCAAAATAAACAAATAATAAACAAATAAACAATCACACATCCATGGTCCTTCGTCTCCGAAAAATAGCAAAATTTTATAATTCGTTAGAGAGAGCCTTAATACCTGGATAACAGGGTTCTCTGATATGTTGAATTCAATAATTTAATTTTCATCAAGATAAGTTGCTGATCTGAAAAAGGTTTAGTCCTTTTTCGAAAATTAGACAGATTCCTCCAGGATCATAGCTTCTAGTGGGCAAGTTTAAATTTATCAAATTTCAATATCTAGAACTACTATTAAATCTGATTTCTTAAAAATGTATACATTATTAACAAAACAAATCTTTAAAAATTCGGTTACTATTAACACGAACCGCTTTTTCCTTGCAGTTTGTTGCACCAAGTATTTGATTTGAACTTAACATTCTATTGTTAAAAGCAGATACGTATCAATAAGCTCTCCCATTTTTGAGGCACTGTAAAATAGGTACTTTATCCCATTCTCTTTGTTTAAGAGCATTTGTTCTTGAAATATTGAAGAAACGAGTGAAACTTTGGTGTTAAGAGTAGCAGATCAAAGGGAAAGGGAGCCCCGTCATGCAAAAATTAGTCTTATTTAGTTCGTTTCGGTCCTTACTTTACTTTAGATTTTTTTTTTCTTACTTTAATTTCCTGTTCGTTTTCAACATTATATCTTGTGTTATCCTAAATGAGGGTGGTAAGACCCCCCCCCCCCCACAGAGTATTTTCTATGTTAAATTTTCTTTTTGATTAACGATACCTCAAATATAATGCCTACAAATAGTAGTCAGGGTGCCACGCTTGGCTATCTCGCTTTTTTCAAGAAGGGGGTACGACGGAATGAAGTTATTATGAAACATATACCTAAAGATAGCCTACAAAAACGCTGATGTTGAAAATAAAAACGGCACTTTACAACAGGGGGGAGGGAGTGAAGTCTATTAATTTGGATCTGAACTCCGAATTTGTCAAAAGGTGGTAACTAACTAGCAAAAAGCCGTAAACGCCGGTTTTAGTCACCATTTTCCGGTGTCCTTTAGAAGAAAAAAGGGTAATCGGTACTTGTTAAGAAACCGGTAGTCACGGGAGAAGTGAACACGCGAAGAACCGCATCTAGGATCTAATGAAATCCTAATGAAAAACAGGTTTCCGCTGCTTTTTCAGGTATTGCTCACTCCGTGACAAATGTTTAAACTTTAGTTTTTTTGGGGTTGAAGGGGCAAAAAAAGGTACCTAGGTTAGGTTACTTTAATATATGTATATGCTTTACCCCCCCCCCCTAATATGCATATATATAGCCCAAAACATCAGTTATTCCACAGACACCTTTTTTAAGCCACTATACATGGGAGACTAACCGGTTATTATCCTATCTTATGTTCGCAATACAATTCTCGCGTGATTACCAGATTCTTAACAAGTACCGAAAAAAGCAAGATTGGTGTTGTTTTGACTGCTGTTGTTTTAGTATTAAGACCGAATCAAGACAACAGAAGTGGAGAAAGAAGTTCCTGGTGATAGTTTTTGGTTAACTCAGTGGAGGTTGCATAGTATGTGATGTTATTTGTGAATAATTGGGTAATTTCTCTATGAAACAAAAAGTCTTGAGTGAAAGGTTATTCCTCTGAAGCCGATAGAGTTCTCTATGTTTAAGGACCATATCATGTCAGTTTGCTTTTGCTCTATTGAACCGTGTCCAAAACCATTTTGATTGGCAAACCAATAGCTCTATTTTTGGCACTTGCTTGCCAGGCATCAGAATTGACACAAAGTTGGTCATGAATCTCAGTGGAAAGGATTTACCTTTGTACTGCATGGATTGCATCCAGTCAGGCCATAATGAGATAGATATGAAATAAATAGACAATGGGATTCATAATTTAATCCTCTATCTGAATACAATAGTCATTTCCAATAATTTAGAAAATTCTGGAATTTTCAGTTACCAGAATTTGAAAATCCTGATTTCATTTTAATTTTCAACTTTCTCAGAATTTGGGATCTAAGCCTCTCACCCGCAACCCTGTATCCTGGCCCAAAATCCCTTCGTCTCCCCAAAAATCCTGATTTATAGAATCTAGAGGATATACGGAGTCCCACCAGTAACATATCTTCTAAATTGGTACAGGTGCAGTTTAGTTGCCCTTGATAAAAAACAACTAATTTTTAATTGCATATTATTCAGTCAATTGGGCAATAATCATTCAGTCAATAATCAGATACTTTCTAGTAGAAATCCGATACAAACAAATAACTTCTTACTGTATATTCTGGTTCTATTAGTAGGGTCTCTGCATCCTATATTACACGGGGGGAAAATAACTCAGGTGCATGTTGTAGCAAACCGTCACGATGAACAATTTAAAGACATTGAGGGTTGTGAAGTCGTTTCTTTGAAAGACAGTAGTGGTTGCCACGAATGGCGTGGAAACAGGCCTGAAAATCATTTTCAATTCGACCGAATGTGGGTTCGCGACAGCTGAGACTCTATCCTGTTTGATATCCAAAGTTAAGCAAAGCTAATAGAAGGCATTTTGGCTTTAGACATATCAGGGACAACAAAGTCCTTGCTTTTCCAGGGTATATCAGGAGATTTGCAGATAGAACTGGAGTAGTTCAGCTGCTTCCAGGTAGCCGGATTGTAAAATGCGAAAGATTTGCCAATAAACTGAGCAGCATACATGAAGAAGGGGATACCCGTGTCGCTCTTCACACCGGTTTGTCTGCCAGGACGGGGTGCACATATATAATCGTCGAAGCAAATGAAATAGACATTCTGGTCATCTTGCTTCAGTCTTTTAAGACGATTGGAAAGCAAAACCATGCTACACCTAATGGTTCGCTTGCGGGACAAAACCATTTCGATCGCTAAACTTGCAAATAGACTCCCACCGTCTCTAGTGAATTCAGTTTGCGTTGTTGTATTGTTTCACCGGTGTGATACTGTGAGCTTTATTTTTTCCAAGGAAAGAAGATAATCCTTAGAGCAGCTGTGCCGTGGTTACCTGGAATATCTGCTCCTACTGAACAGATTTTTTGAAACAAATCGACCGAGTAGCTGAGTTTGAGGAAGATATTATGAAGCTGCGCTGCGAGATCTTGATCGCCTCATACAGAAAATCAAAGGAATTTTCGTGTTTGATTGACCTCCGAGTTCACTTGTTCCCTCGCCGGAAAACGCTGAAGAGCTTTGTCCAACCGACGACTCCTTTGCCTTACATGTGAAAAGGTGCATTTACCAGTGGTCCATTATGCTGCAGGCCCTTATACCTCGCCCTTCGTACTTTTCTCCGCTTGATTTTGGATGGGAGATGAAGGACAAATGCAAAGTACCCATTAAATCAACCCTTCCTGCTTGATCATCCGCTATTCAGAAAACTTCGCCAAATTGCAAGTGTAAATCGTGTGGACAAAAATGTCCATGTGCAGATACAGGTTGTGATATTTTGCGTTCTTGTTATGGGAAGCCCTGCGAATCCGAGGCTGATTCAGACGAGGAATAATTGTCCGTGACTTGAAATGGAGGGATACTGGGAAAAAACCGTAAGGACTTTGGGAATGTGAGTATCAAATAAATAGTGTTAATCCTAACTTTGTTTAGTTTCTTCACCTGCGTCATTACTGCCATTTTTCTAACTAATCGTATTAGTTAGTTATGAAGACATTCTATGTCCTCTAGGCATTTCTATCTCACATTTGAGCGGAAAAAATGCACCTCAAACTTTGTGGAAGATGCATTTTCTTGCACGAAACACCAAAATATAATAAAATGTCAAGTTTTGAAGTGTTCCACCCCTCGCAAGCAAGTGCCGTTGGTATTTTTCGAATCAGCATGGTCGATTTAGGGGGGTAGGCTAACTCTCGTACCTGCCCCGTTCCTTAGTGGTTCACATTTTTCAACACCTGGTGCACGGACTATAGGGTCGATTGCCAAGATGTAGGGTATTTGCTTTCAATATATTTTTTTCCGGAATGTCCCCCCCCCCCCCTTGTAAGTGAGGCTGCGGGCGCCGTTCTATATTTATTCATATGTACATATTCTTCCAAATAAAGGGAGGTCAGATGCTAACATTGAACTCAAACTGTATTCATCTGATTGTCCATCAATTTCATCTGAAGTACATCCCATGAAAACTTTGAAAATTTGGGTCCAAAATCACTTTTTTGGGGCCTTTCGTATGTTGGTCTCAGTATTGCCTCTATAACATAGACAGCTTTCAACAGATTTAAGAGTTTTTACGGGATAACTTTTTGGCCTTATGTGGGCCAAAATTGCTGTTTTTCCTATTCTTGTAGATAGTGACCTTTGGTGGTCTCATAGATTTTGGATTTCATTGTATAATTTGCACCAATATTCACACTCAAATAAATTATTACATCCCACTGTCTTGCCATTAACAAATTTAAACAAACCAAAATACAGAAAAACAGGTTAATATTCTAAATGAGATAGTGGACAAAAAAGAAAAAATCCAAATATTTCCGCTTATTTTATATTTCCTGCACCTGTACAAAATTTAGAAGATATGTTACTGGTGGGACTCCGTATATCCTTTAGATTCTATACAATATTTCCTGCACCTGTACCAAATTTAGAAGATGTGTTATGGTGGGACTCCGTATATCCTCTAGATTCTATAAATCAGGGTTTTTGGGGAGACGAAGGGATTTTGGGAGAATGAGCCTTTTTTCAAGTTTGTACGACAACGCTTTCTATAAAAACCATATATGTCCCCAGGGCATAACTTGCAACTTTTCCCCTGTGGGCTGAGGAGGGTTGTCATCCTCAAAGGCCTAATTTCCAGAACTTTAAACTACGTTGAATAAAACGGCTATTTCAAAAATATTCAATATTTGCGTTTGGGGAAATGGTGGCTTAAGAGGGGGATTAGTTGCCCTCCAATCACATTCGACAATTAAAAAGGGCACTAGCCCTTTCAATTCCCGAACAAATGATCCCTTTTTAAGTTTTTACGACAAACGTTTTCTATAAACACCTTATATACCCCCATGGCATAACTTACATCCCTTGCCCTGAGGGGTGTGGGGGTTTTGTCATCCTCAAAGACCTAATTTCCATAAATCAACTACGTTGAACAAAATGGCTATCTGAAAATTTTGATTGGATGCGTTTGGGGAGATGATGGGCTTGAGAAGGGGTTAGATACCCTATAATGACTTTCAACAATTAAAAAGGGCATTAGCCCTTTCAATTTCTAATAGAATGAGCCTTTTTTTTCTAGTTTCTACGACAACGCTTTCTATAAAAACCTTATATGCCCCCAGGGAATAACTTGCAACTTTTGCCCTGAGGGTTTTCTATGAAAACCTTATACGCCCCCAGGGCATAACTTACAACCATTGCCCCGAAGGATCTGGCGGTTTTGTCATCATCAAAGACCTAATTTCCATAAATTTCAACTACGTTGAACAAAATGGCTATCTGAAAATTTTTATTGGATGTGTTTGGGGAGATGGTGGGCTTGAGAAGGGGTTAGTTGCCCTCCAATCACTTTCGGCAATTAAAAAGGACACTAGGCCTTTCAATTTCCAATAGAATGAGCCTTTTTAAAGTTTCTACGACAACACTGTCTATAAGAACCTTATATGCCCCCAGGGCATAACTTGCAACTTTTGCCCTGAGGGCTGTGGGGGTTGTCATCCTCAAAGGACCTAATTTCCAGAACTTTAAACTACGTTGAACAAAACGACTATTTCAAAAATATTGACTCGGTGCGTTTGGGGAAATGGTGGCTTGAGAGGGGGATTAGTTGCGCTTAAATCACTTTCGATTTAAAAAAAAAAAAGAGCACTAACGCTTTCAATTTCTAGTCGAATGACCCCTTTTTGAAGTTTCTACAAAAACGCTTTCTATAAACACCTTATATACCCCAATTGCATAACTTACATCCCTAACCCTGAGGGGTGTGTGGGGGTTTTGTCATCCTCAAAGACCTAATTTCTATAACTTTAAACTACATTGAACAAAATGGCTATCTCAAAATTTTGATTGGATATGTTTGGGGAAATGATGGGTGTGAGACGGGGGTTAGTTGCCCTCAAATCTCTTTTGGCTATAAAAAATAGCACTAAACCCTTTCGATTTCTAATCGAATGAGCCTTTTTTTGCAGTTTTTACAAAAACACTTTTCTATAAACACCTTATATGCCCCCATGGCATAACTTACATCCCTTGCCCTGAAGGGGTGTGAGGGATTTTTTCATCCCAAAGACCTAATTTCCAGAACTTTTAACTACTTTGAACAAAATCGCTACTTCAAAATTTTGATTGGATGTGTTTGGGGAAATGATGGGCGTGAGAGGGTGGGTTAGTTGCCCTCCAATCACTTTTGACTATTAAAAAAGCCACTATCCCTTTCAATTTCCAATCGAATGATCCCTTTTTAGAGTTTCTACGACAACACTTTCTATAAAAACCTTATATACCCCAGGGTAAAACTTATAACTCATACACTGAGGGCTGTTGGGGAGTGTCATCCTTAAAAACAAAATTTTTGGGCCTTTTAACTACGTTGAACAAAATGCCGATCTAAATATTTTGATTGGATGTGTTTGGGGAAATGACGGGCGTGAGAGGGGGGGTTAGTTGCCCTCCATTCACTTTCGACTATGAAAAAAGGGCACTAGCCCTTTCAATTTCCTTTTGAATGAGCCCTTTTAGAAGTTTCTAAGACAACGCTTTCTATGAAAACCTTATATGCCCCAGGTTATAGCTTACAACCCTTGCCCTGAGGGGTGTGGGGGTTTTGTCATCCTCAAAGACCTACTTCCAGATTTTTCAACTAAGTTGAAAAAATGGATCTCTCAAAAATTTTGATGGGGGTGTGTTTGGGGAGATGGAGGGTTTGAGACGGGGCTGATTGCCCTCCGATCACTTTCGACAATTAAAAAGCGCACTAGCCCTTTCAATTTCCAATAGAATGAGCTTTTTTGAAGTTTCTACGAAAACACTTTGTATAAAAACATTATATGCCCCTAGGGCATAACTTACAACTTTTTCCCTCAGGGCTGTGGGGTATCATCCTCAAAAACCTAATTTCCAGAACTTTAAACTACGTTGAACAAAACGGCTATTTCAGAAATATTGATTGGATGCGTTTGGGGAAACAGTGAACGTGAGAGGGGGGTTAGTTGCCGTAAAATTACTTTCGACTATATTAAAAGAGCACTAAACCTTTCAATTTCTAATCGAATGGGCCCTTTTTGAAGTTTTCTGCAACTACGCTTTCTATAAACACCTTATATATTCCCATTTCATAACTTAAACCCCTTGCCCTGAGGGGTGTGGGGGACTTTTCATCCTCAAAGACCTAATTTCCAGAACTTTCAAATACATTGAACAAAATGGCTATCTCAAAATGTTGATTGGATGTGTTTGGGGAAATGGTGGGCGTGAGAGGGGGGTAAGTTGCCCTCCAATCACTTTTGACTATTAAAAAGGCACTAGCCCTTTGAATTTGCAATCGAATGATCCCTTTTTGAAATTTCTACGACAACACTTCCTATAAAAACCTTGTATGCCCCCAGGCTATAACTTAAAACTCTTACCCCGAGGGCTGTGGGGAATGTCATCCTTAAAAAAATAATTTTCGGACCTTTCAACTACGTTGAACAATATTCCGATCTCAAAATTTTTTGATTGGACGTGTTTGGGAAAATGCTGGGCGTGAGAGGGGGGTTAGTTGTCCTCCAATCACTTTCGACTATTAAAAAGGAAACTAGCCCTTTCAATTTCCAATCAAATGAGCCCTTTTCGAAGTTTTTACGACAACGGTTTCTGTAAACATCTTATATACCCCCAGGGCATAACTTACAGCCCTTGCCCTGAGGGCTGTGAGGTTTTTGTTTCCTCAAAGACCTGATTTCCAGAACTCTCCACTACTTTGAACAAAATGGGCTCTTTCAAAATTTTGATTGGATGTGTTTTGAGAAAGGGTGGGCCGTGAGAGGGGGTTATTTGCCTTCAAATCACTTTCATCTATCAAAAGTGTACCATCCCTTTCAATTTCCAATCAAATGAGCCCTTTTCTATGACAACGCTTTCTATAAACACCTTACATGCCCCTAGGGCATTACTTACAACCCTTGCCCTGAGGGGTGTGGCGGATTTGTCATCCTCAAACACCTAATTTAAGATCTTTCAACTACTTTGAACAAAATGACTGTCTCAAAAATTTTATTGGATGTGTTTGGAGAAATGGTGGGCGTGAGAGGGGGGTGGTTAGTTGCCCTCCAATCACTTTCGACTATAAAAAAGAGCACTAGCCCTTGCAATATTCAATCAAATTGGCCTTTTTGTAGTTTCTACGAAACCGTTTTCAATAAGAACCTTATATGCCCACAGGGTATAACTTACAACCTTATCCTGAGGGCTTTCAGGGGTGTTTCATCCTCAAAAACAGAATTTTCGGACATTTGAACTACGCTGAACAAAATGACTATCTCAAAATTTTCATTGGAGGTGATTTAGGAAATGGTGGGTGTGAGGGGGTTTGCTGCCCTCCAAGCAGTTTTGAGTATTAAAAAGGAAACTAGCCCTTTCAATTTTCAATTGAATGA
This sequence comes from Artemia sinica, assembly GCA_027921565.1. Taxonomy (NCBI): domain Eukaryota; kingdom Metazoa; phylum Arthropoda; class Branchiopoda; order Anostraca; family Artemiidae; genus Artemia; species Artemia sinica. The sequence goes on from CM051265.1 coordinate 51,428,948, forward strand.
GCCTTTTTTGAAGTTTTTGCGACAACGCTTTCTATAAACACCTTATATAACCCCAGGGCATAACTTACAAACCTCACCCTGAGGGCTGTGAGCTGTATCATCCTCAAAGACCTAATTTCAAAAAATAAGGGGAAATTGTAGGAGTGAGAGGGGGTATGTTTTCCTCCAATAACTTTCAACTTTTAAAGGGCACTATTCCTTTCAATTTTCAATAGAATGAGCCCTTTTTGAAGTTTCTACGAAAACGCTTTGTGTAAAAACCTTATAGGCCCCCAGGGCATAACTTACAATCCTTGCCCTGAGATCCTTGGGCGGGTTGTCATCCTAAAATACTAATTCCCATAACTTTCAACTACGTTGAACAAAATGGCTATTTCAAAATTTTGATTGGATATGTTTGGGGTTATGGTGGGCTTGAGGGGGGCTAGTTGCCCTTCAATAACTTTCGACTATCAAAATGGGCACCAGTCCTTTCAATTTCCTTTCAGTTTCATTGTGAAAACTTTATATGCTCCCAGGGCATAACTTACAACCCTTGCTCCGAGGGGTTTGGCGGTTTTATCATCCTCAAATACATAGTTTCAAGAATTTTTAACTACGTTGAACAAAAATGGTTATCTAAAAATATTATGGTTGGACGTGTTTTGGGAGATTGTGGATTTGAAAATGGGTCAGTTGCCCTCCAATCACTTTCGACCATTAAAAAGGGCACTAGCCCTTTCAATTCCGATCAAATGATCCCCTTTTGAATTTTTTATGACAAAGCTTTCCATAAAAAACCTTATATATTCCATGCATAACTTACATCCCTTGCCCTGAGGGGTGTGGGGGTTTTGTCATCCTCAAAAACCTAATTTCCATAAATTTCAACTACGTTGAAAAAAATGTATATCTAAAAATTTTGATTGGATGCGGTTGGGGAGACGGTGGGCTTGAAAAGGGGTTATTTGCCCTCCAATCACTTTCGAGAACTAAAAAGGGCACTAGCCCTTTCAATTTCCAATAGAATGAGCCTTTTTTCAAGTTTCTACGACAACACTTTCTATAAAAACCTTATATGCCCCCAGGGCATAACTTGCAACTTTTGCTCTGAGGGCTGTGGGGGGTTGTCATCCTTAAAGGCCTAATTTCCAGAACTTTAAACTACGTTGAACAAAACGACTATTTCAAGAATATTGACACGGTATGTTTGTGGAAATGGTGGCGTGAGAGGGGGGTTAGTTGCCGTAAAATTACTTTCGACTACATTAAAAGAGCACTAAACCTTTCAATTTCTAATCGAATGGGTCCTTTTTGAAGTTTCTGCAAAACACTTTCTATAAACACCATATATGCCCCCATTTCATAACTTGCACTCCTTGCCCTGAGGGGTGTGGGGGATTTGTCATCGTCAAATACCTAATTTCCAAAATTTCAGCTACGTTGAACAAAATGGCTATCCCAAAAATGTTGATTGGATGTGTTTCGGGAAATGGTGGGCGTGAGAGGGGGATTAGTTGCCGTCCAATCACTTCTGGTTATTAAAAAGGAAAATAACCCTTTCAATTTCCAATCGAATGAGCCCTTTTTGAAGTTTTTACGACAACACTTTCTATAAACACCTTATATACCCCAGGGGCATAAATTACAAATCTCACCCTGAGAGGTGTTTGTCATCCTCAAACACCTAATTTCAAAAAAAATTGGGGAAATGGTAAGAGTGAGAGGGGGTAAGTTTTCCTCCAATAATATTCGACTTTTAAAGAACACTATCCCTTTCAATTTTCAATAGAATGAGCCCTTTTGAAGTTTCTACGAAAACACTATGTATAAAAACCTTATAGGCCTCCAAGGCATAACTTACAATCCTTGCCCTGAGGGCCTTGGGCGGGTTATCATCCTCAAAGACCTAATTTCCAGAACTTTCAACTACGTTGAAGAAAATGACTATTTCAAAATTTTGATTGGATATGTTTGGTGTAATAATGGGCTTGAGAGGGGGGTCAAACATTAAATCACTTTCGACTATCAAAATGGGCACCAGCCCTTTCAATCTCCTTTCGGTTTTCTATGAAAACTTTATATGCCCCCAGGGTATAACTTACAACCCTTACCCCGACGGGGTCTGGCGGTTTTAAAGACATAGTTTCCAGAATTTTCAACTACGTTGAACAAAATGGTTATCTCAAAATATTATGGTTGGATGTGTTTGGGGAGATTGTGGGCTTGTGAATAGGTCAGTTACCCTTCGATCACTTTTGACAATTAAAATGGGCACTAGCCCTTTCAATTCCCGATCAAAGGATCCCCTTTTTTAAGTTTTTACGACAACGCTTCCTTTAAACACCTTATGTACCTCCAGGGCATAACTTACAATCCTTGCCCTGAGGTCTGTGAGGTTTTGTCATCCTCAAAGACCTAATTCCAAGAACTTTCAACTACGTTGAACAAAGTGGCTATTTCAAAATTTTGATTGGATGTGTTTGGAGAAATGGTGGGATTGAGAAGGGGGTTAGTTGCCCTCTAATCAATTTCCACTATAAAAAAGCGCACTAACACTATTAATTTCCAATGGAATCAGCCCTTTTTGAAGTTTCTACGATAACGCTTACTATCAGAACCTTATTTGCCCCAGAGTACATCTTACCCGCCCTTGCCCTGAGAGGTGGGGGGATTTGACCTCAAAGACCTAATTTCCAGAACCTTTAACTACGTTGAAAAAAATGGCTATCTCAAAATTTTGATTGGATGTGTTTGGGGAAATGGTGGGCGTGAGAGGGTGGCTAGTTTTCCCACCAATCACTTCCGACTATAAGAAAAGGCACTAGGCCTTTCAATATCTAATTGAATGAGGCCTTTTTGAAGTTTCTACGCTAATGCTTTTTATAAAAACCTTATATGCCCACAGGGTATAACTTATAACCCTTACCCTGAGGGCTTTGAGGGAGTGTCATCCTCAAAAAAATAATTTTCAGCCCTTTCAACTACGTTGAACAAAATGGCAATTTCAGAATTTTGATTGGATGCGATTGGGGAAATGGTGGGCGTGAGATGGGGGGTTAGTTACCCTCCAATCGCTTTCGAGTATTAAAAAGGAAACTAGCTTTTTCTATTTCCAATTAAATGAGCCCTTTTTGAAGTTTTTATGACAACACTTTATATAAATACCATACATGCCCCTAGGGCATAACTTACAAGCCTTTCCCTGAAGGCTGTTAGGGATTTATTATCCTCAAAGACCTAATTTCCAGAATTTTCAACCACGTTGCAAAAAATGGCTATCTCAAAATTTTGATTTGAAGTGTTTGGGGAAATGATCAGCGTATGAGGGGGGTTATTTGCCTCCAATAACTTTTGACTATTAAAAAGGGTACTAGCCATTCGATTTCCAATCGAATGAGCCTTTTTGGATGTTTCTACAACAACACTCTCTATAAAAACGTTATATTCACCCAGGGTATAACTTATAATTCTTGCCTTGAGGGCTGTGGGGGGAGTGTCATCCTAAAAGAAAGATTTCGGACCTTTCAAATACGTTGAACATAATGCATATCTCAAAATTTTGGTGGGATGTGTTTGGGGAAATGGTGGACTCCCCATTAGCTGCCCTCCAATCACTTTCGACTATTAAAAAGGGTACTAGTCCTTTCAATTTCCAATCGAATAAGCCCTTTTTGAAGTTTCTACGACAGTTTTTTTCTATTAACACGTTCTGTGCCCCCAGGGCATAACTTACATCCCTTGCCCTGAGGGCTATGAGGAGGCTGTCATCCTCAAAGACATAATTTCCAGACTTTGCAAGTACGTTGAACAAAATGGCTATCGTAAAATTTTTATTGGATGTGTTTGGGGAAATGGTGGGCGTGAGAGGGGAGTTAGCTGCCCTCCAAATGAGTTTCGATTATAAAAAAGGGCACTAGCCCTTTTGTTTCCAATCATATAAGCCTTTTTTGTAGTTTCTACGAAAACGCTTTCTATAAAATCCTTATATGCCCCTGAGGCGTAACTTACAACCCTTGCTCTGAGGCTGTGGGGGGTTTTGTATCCTCAAAGACACAATTACTGGACAATTCAGCTACGTTGAACAAAATGGCTATCTCGAAATTTCTATTAAATGTTTTTGGGAAAAGATGGACGTAAGAGTGGGGTTAGTTGCCCTCCAATCATTTTCGACTATTAAAAAGAGCACTAGTCCTTTCAATTTCAAATCGAATAAGCCCTTTTTGAAGTTTCTACGACAACGTTTTCTATATAAAAAAAAACCTTATGTGCCCCCAGAACATGACTTACAACTCTTGCCCTGAGGGCTCTGGGGGTTTTTCATTCTCAAAGACCTAATTTCCAGAATTTTCAACTACGCTGAACCGAACGTCGAATGAGCCCTTTTTGAAGTTTCTGCGACAACATTTTCGATAAAGAAACCTTATATGCCTAAAAAACCTTGCCCTGAGGGTTGTGGGGGTTGTCTTTGAGGATGACAAACCCTCCACAGTCCTCAGGACAAGGGCTATAAGTTATGCCCTGGTGCATATAGTGATGTTATAGAACGCTTTGTCCTAGAAACTACAAAAAAGGCTCATATGATTGGAAATTGAAAGGGCTAGTGCCTTTTTTATAGACGAAAGTGATTGGAAGGCAATTATTAAAAAGGGCAGAAGGCCTTCTAATTTCCAATCTTATGAGCCCTTTTCAAAGTTTCTACGACAACTCCTTCGATACAAAGTGCCGTGGTGTAAGAGATAAAACCAAAAATAATACATTGTGCCAAAATTGTTCTTTACTTAGGCAGCGCTATTGCGCTGCCTCGGATATATATTTTTCATTTAGAATCCAATTTTGTTTAATATATACTCCCAAGCAATATTTGGAAGATATGTGGCTTGTAAAATAGTTGAAAAAATATAATAATGTAGAAAATGCATAACATTCAATAAACATGGGAAAAACTTTATTTTATAATGTTTGCTACCTTGCTTTTCTATGCATATCCTCTAAAAATTTTGAAGCAAATAACTAACAAAAAGTTTCACTTTGGTTCCTTTGCACAAAACTTGGGCATTAGCTGTATTCTTGGTTTTTCACATCTACAGAATCTTCAATAGTGACAGAGCTTTTGGTGATACCTCTGCCAAGCTGCACAAGAGAACTCTTTTTGGAATCAATAAGCATTGAGAGTAGTCTTAACAGAGATTAGACCATTTTTCATCAAGTATCCTTCTGGGGAACCGCGCATTATAGTTCAAGTAATTGGATGGGAAGTTAATGAAGAGGGCCAAGTGTAATAAGTAACAATACTTTAAAAAATTAGCAAGATTAAAATTTGATATTTAGTGACACTGATTTAGAACTGATTTACCATTACACGTGTTACGTTACCAACACTTCTACCATTACTAAATGAATGGTAGAACTGCAATAGAATTGTGGAATGTGATATTAAGTACTACTAGGGACTATGTTGCAAAATCGGTTCATAATAAGGACAAAAAGATTTCTACGCATACCTACGAGGGCTACTCAGCTCTAGTTTATCGATAATATACACTGGTTGTCGGATTAAGGGGGAACGGAATGGAAAAAATCCCGGCTATCTCTTCCATGTTAAATATTTTTAGCTTGTCTGGCGACAACAGGCGCATAAAGGTATCAATTTTAGTCTCTATCTGTTCCCTGATCTAGCATAATCTGACTTGGCTATTTTTTTATTTTTTTTTCTGGGCTTTCTAAATTAGGCTTTTTCGCGCAAATTAACTTTTCAACTTGTCTAAAAGAACCGTACATACAAGTTTTATAAAATTGACATAGACTTGTAGAGTATTTTGAAAGGAACAACTTGACTTTTATTTTATTTTTTTCATAGTTAATTCAAAACAGACATTTTCATAAGTTTATTTGTTTCTACTAAAAGTTGTTACTATTAGTTTTATATTAGAAACTCCTGAGTGGTTGAATATCTAGTTTCAATAGGCGGGCATAAATACCAGTCTTCAGGTGATAAACGGTCAGGGTTTCAACTTGTCTCGGCTGGCATGATAAGTGAATGTTTCAACATATTATGCAAATGGGTATGCTCCGTCAAATTAGGTTGCAGTCCAAGATTTTGAAAGAAGAGAAAGGCAATTAAAGAAGAACTTGGCTTATTTAGATCACAAAAGTGCTTTTTGAAATACAAGGGCGCCGGCAGAAATATCAGCCAAAATAAATCAGTGGTGGTGGATGACATGGAATATATTTCAGGAATTCTTTTGTCATGGGAGTAAGTTTATTTTTAAATACTTATAGAAAAAGAACGCTCAAATAAAAAGAGCAACTAAATTGCCTGCAAAATGAAACAAAATAGAGCAAATTTTAAACCGCAAGGATTCCTGGTAAAAGGATCAATTTGTTTAATCAATAATATATTTAATTATTATACATTTGATTTTAAAAGAAAATCAAACTCAAACCAAAATTACAGAAAGATTGCTTTCATATATTATAGAAAGAATTGCCTTTTATACAATTTCCTACGCCTTTAAGCTTTCTACACAGATACCATGTTTTGATTTTATAACGACCATGTAAAATATACCTCTTTCATAGCAGGACAATTCTTCCCCTCAAACTTAAATCCGTTATATATTATTGCATGAAGAAAAAAAATAGAATAGGGAAAGAAAACATGATTTAAAACTTACTATCCAGGTGTCAAATTGAACCTCTGTCTTTTTACTGATCTATTCAACTAAAAAAATAAACAAGTTCAAAAACGTTTTCGTCACAAGAGAATCTTATCAAATAGTTTGTGAAAAAAAAATAGAAGTAAAGAGTGACTTGGACCAATATTCACCAAAACTAAAAATTTATTTCTCGTGACAATTGCTACACCGGCAGTATTGGATTTTAATGCTAATTCTAAGTATTTATAATTCTGTCAGTTTATTGTTACCCACCCAAAACCAAAAATCTGAGGAAATTGGCCTGATTTTTGAAAAAAAGGGACCCCCCCCCGAAAAAAAGCAAGCGATTTTATTGAAAAGCTCTTCATTACGTACATCATATCAGAGCAAATTCAATTTCTGAGAAGCTAACTGATTTAAAAGTATGAATAACTATATTTTAGGCTTTCCAGTTGTAAAAGAAGCAATGCCACACGGTGGCAGTACTGGATTCAACCAAGTTGATTCGCTTTATTTGTAATGGAATTAGGCTACGTTTGGCGATCTGTAATTGCGAGTTAGCTATAATGAGGGGGGTCAGTCATTGTTAGGCAGTAATCCCCGCCAGGAAATTTCTTTGGGGTGGCAAATACTCCAAGGAACTTTTTTTCAGCAATTTTAAATGGTGTTATTTTTCTTTTTCTAGTTCCATGAAGTACTTCAATGTATTGAAACAAATCTATGTAATGTGTTTACCGATAAGAAAATCTTATTTTAGAGGTTGTGATGGTGTAAAAGATCAAAATTCTGACAGAATTTCCATCCACACAAATAGTAATACTTCTGCTCTTCCAACCGAAATATTTTGTAGCAATATCAACAAGGACTTCTTACCGAAATTACTATTCATCGCCAATTTTTTAAGTAGCCTATATTCAAATTTTATCCAAAATTGAAATAAAAATTTAAACGTAAGACGGTACTAATACACGTACAATTATCGATTTACACATTTTAAAAGCAATTAACCAGGGATTTAAGGGACAGGTACCTTAAATTATATCTTGGTTAGGCCTGGGTATGATTTGGAAAACAATCAGAAGTTAAATAAAAAAGAGCTTTTCAACTGAAAGCAAGAAACAGATTTGAAACCTATTTGAAAAGATTATTCTTTATATGAAGCGGGCTGTCTCCTCCTTAGCTCCTTACTCTTTACTGTGAAGTTTGGCCTTTTTTTCTAAATTTTAAAGAAAATTTGCAATTGGAAAGATAAAATTTTTCAAAGCACTAAAAATACTTTTTTTTTTTAATAAGCAAGGTGTTGAGAAGGGGGCAGTCCCGCTTATATACAAAAAAATTTATATTTGCTTTAAGTTTCAAACTTGGTCCTTACTTTAGTTGAAAATTCTTTCCTATTTGTTGAATTACAGTTTATGAAACTGTAAAGTTTATGAATAAAGTACATTTGGTAACGCATAAAAAACGATCAATATTTCAATAATCTATGTTTGGATTTTGATGAGTAATCAAACAGTTCGTTGTAATTAACTGTAAGTACGGAGCGACCCGGCTCAATAGTAACCGAAGCTCTAAAAACTGAATTTTGACACCAATTGATATATCAAAAGAATTGGCTTATTATACTGATTCCAAATATATACGTTTCATTAAGTTTAGTTTGACCCATCAAAAGCTACGAGCCTGGAAATTTTGTTTAATTTTCAAAAAAAGGGGGAAAGACCCTTTCGAAGTCATAGAATTTTAATGGAAATCACAACATCAAGTCCTTCAAATTTTTTAAATTACTAAGATTTATGTAGTTTTCAGCAGAAAAAATGTAATTCCAAACGAAAACGGACTTTATTAATCAATATTGTTTGGATTTGTAAGCTAGATGAAATTTTCTTGAATATCATATTGAATTTGACTAAGGTGACATTTAAAGTAGTATGTCATACAGTAATTCAAATCAAAGGTTGGAATTACGATAGAAAAAAAGAAGCTAATTGTCTTTTTTAGTAAAAGAAAGAGTATTAAATTTGGGTTGATTGAGTTGAATAAAGTTTAATTAGACGTCTACAAAGTGCTTACGCAAAAATTGTCTACAGATATTATATTTACATAAAACCTTTATTGGCAAATTTGTTTCGTAATACATTTCTTTTGTGATTTTCCTTAGCTAGAAAATTTTTGAAGCTGCTACTCTATTCTTAAAAATACCAATGCTCAACATATGTGTTACCCTTTGTATCTAATGTTTTTCCAACTAATACCAATAACCCTTGTGTGATTTTTATTGATGAACATAACAAAGAATTTTTGTTGAATTTCAAACAATTTTTCTTACAGTGTAGTGTATATAAGCATTGCCTTTATATCAGTTGAATATCCCCCTCATCATGCCCTGAAAGTTTCAACCTAAAAGCCTAATAGCCAAGCGAACTTAGTAGCAAGCTTTGACATCTTAGTTTTTATTAATAAAAAAAAAACAAATTTTTTAACTGAAAGTAAGGAACGACGTTAAAACTTAAAACGAACAGAAATTATTCCGTATATGAAAGGGGCTGTCCCCTCCTCAACGCCTCGCTCTTTGCGCTAATTTTTTTTATTTTACAAAAAAATAGAGTTGCGAGAATGTCAAACTTTGGCGTAAAGAGCGAGGCGTTGAGAAGGGAAAGCCCCTTTCATATACGGAATAATTACTGTCCGTTTTAAGTTTTAATGTTGCTCCTTACTTTCAGTTAAAAAGAACTTGTTTTTTTTATTTGATTTTGAACGTTTTTGAATTAATGCAGAATTTGATTTTGGCTCACCATACATGAATAATTAAAACAAAATTTGCATATTAACTTTACTTTTATTTGGTTAAATGGCTTTATCGAAACTTGTTTAATTTTATTTACGAACGTTTTTATTAGTAATAAATATACGTAACTTACGAATTAACTTAAGTAACGAATTCTATATTCATAGATTTTCAATACGTATATTAGGGGGTGCCCCCTTCATAGCAATGTCCCTTCCCCTATGAAAGCTTCCTTCATGGAAATATCCTCCCATATAACCCCCGACTCACCCCCTCCCCACCTACCAGAAAAAAAACCCCCTGAAAACGTCTGTATACTTCCCAATAACCAATACTATATGTTAACATTGGGTAAAGCTCATAACTTTCAGCCTTCCCCCCGGGAACTTCGGGGGATTTAGTCATCCTAAAAGATATAGTTATCATATTTTCGACCATGCTGAACAAAATGGCTATCTCAAAATTTTGGGAAAAAATGAGCGTGGGAGGGCGCCTAGTTGCCCTCCATTTTTTGGTCACTTAAAAAGGGCACTATAACTTTTAATTTCCGTTCCAATGAGCCCTCCCACGGTATTATAGGACCACTGAGTCGATACCATCACCCTTGGGGAAAAAAAACAAATAAAACACACATCCGTGATCTTTCTTCTGGCAAAAAAATGCAAAATTCCACATTTTTGTAGATAGGTGCTTGAAACCTCTACAGTAGGGTTCTCTAAAATGCTGAATATGATGGTGTGATTTTCATTAAGGTTCTATAGCTTTTAGAGGGTCTTCCTCCCTTTTTGCTAAAATCAGCCAAATTTTCTCAGGCGCTGGGTAAGACTAAACTTTATGAAATTTATATATTTGAAATCAGCATTAAAATGTGATTCTTTTGATGTATCTATTGGTATATTGATATATTATATTCGTTTTTTAGAGTTTCGGTTACCATTGAGCCGGGTCACTCCTTATTTACAGTTCGTTATCACGAGCTGTTTGATTACCCTGATGCTTTAGTATGATTAAATAAAAAAAACAAGTTTTTTAAACTGAAAGTAAGGAGCGACATTAAAACTTAAAACGAACAGAAATTATTCCGTATATGAAAGGGGCTGTCCCCTCCTCAACGCTTCGCTCTTTACGCTAAAGTTTTTTATTGTTTTAAAAAATAAAGTTATGAGACAAAGTCAAACTTTAGCGTAAAGAGCGAAGCGTTGAGGAGGGGACTGCCCCTTTCATATACGGAATAATTTCTGTTCGTTTTAAGTTTTAATGTCGCTCCTTACTTTCAGTTTAAAAAACTTGTTTTTTTTTATTTAATATCTGATCGTTTTTTAGTTAATGCAACTTTTATTTTGGCTCACCGTCATTGAATAAGTAAACAAAATTTGCATAAAAATTTTAATTTTCTTTTGCTAAATGGATGTCTCTAAATTTGGTTATGACGTAATTTACAAATTAACTTACGTAACCAACTTCTATATTCGTATATTTTTCTTCTAGCAAAAAATACAAAGTTGCAGATTTTTGCAGATATGAGCTTGAAACCTATGTAATAGGGTTTTCTGATACGCTGAATCTGACGGTGTGATTTTCATTAAAATTCTTTCACTTGTAGGGGATGTTTCCCCCCTCTTTAAAAAATCGGGTAAATTTTCTCAGGCTCGTAGCCTTTGATGAGTAATACTAAACTTAATAAAATTTATTTATTTAGAATCAGCATTATAAACCCATTCTTTTGATACATTTATTGACATCAAAATTCCGTTTTTAAAAGTTTCGATCACTATTGAGCCGTATCGCTTGTTTTTTTATTGTTTTTTTTATTACGTATATGTTATTACGTATATGAGGGGGTTCTCCCCCTAGTCAATACCTCGCTCTTTACGTTAAAAGTTAAAAACAAATTTAATTCACAAACCCCTGAATCACAAAGGTCGTTTAGTTAGAATAGATAGCTCTTTTGAGAGCACTAAAAAAAACTGTAGCGTAAAGAGCGAGGTATTGACTTGGGGGAGAACCCCCTCATATACGTTATAATTTCTGTTCGTTTTAAGTTCTAATGTTGCTTCTTATTTTCAGTTGAAAAAAACTTGTTTTTTTTTAATTTAATTTCTGATCGTTTTTTAAATAATGCTTGGAAATCCGGCGCCCCCTTCATAGAAATGTCCCCTACGCCAAAGAAACTACCTCCACGGAAAGATTCTCCCGAGTAACCCCCTCCTCCAACCCCATCCTCCAGAAAAAAATCCTTCCTGAAAATGTCTGTATACTTCCCAATAACCAATAAATAATGCTGGCAAGTCCGGTGCCCCCTTCATGGCAATTTCCCTTCCCCCCTTCCTTCATGGCAATTAACCCCGACCCACCCCCCTTCCCCCCCCTACCATGAAAACTTTCCAATACTATATGTTCATGGGAGCCCTCCCCCCAGGGACTTCCTCCAACATCGACCAAACAAAATGGCTTCTCATCACTTTTGAGCGTTGTAGATAGGAGCTTGAAACCTTATAGTACTGGGTTCTCTGATACGCTGAATATGATGGTGTGATTGGAACCTCATTAGGTTTCTATAGCGTTTATGGGGGGTCTTTTTCCCCTATTTTTGAAAATCAGCCAAATTTTCTCAGGCGCGTAACTTTTGATGGGTAGCACTAAACTTGATGAAAAATATATATTTGAAATCAGCATTGAAATTTGATTCTTTTGATGTATCTATTGGTATCAAAAACCCGTTTTCTAGAGTTTCGGTTACCATTGAGCCGGGTCGCTCCTTACTCACAGTTCGTTACCACGAACTGTTTGAAAAGAGGATAATCATAATAGCTAGGTCCTGCTTGAGGACGTTTACAGAATTTTACCTCAGGAGACACTAACATCTCGTGAAAGGCAAAGATTTCAAGAAGGCCAAGAATGAAAAAAACTTGTGCCCTTGGAGAGGAACGATTCTTCTAATTCATCATCATTCATAAAGCATGTTTTTGCTGAATACTTATAGTTTACTCAAATGTTTTCCTAAAGCTAACTCTTTTGAGATGCTTTCAACTGTAGAATGCTTGTGTGCCCCTATTTTTCACATTTTTTGGACCAAGTTAAATTGGAAGCAAGTCTAAAAATTCAATATATAGATTTTCAAAGGGTAAAAAGAATTTTGCTGGTAAAGTGTTTAGGTTAAGTGTTTAGTGTGTTTCACATTTAGATCCTTACTATTTTGTGACACAACAAGGTTCGAACATTTTTCCCTTTCCTAATGACAAAACCTGTGTATACAATCAAAAAATTGCATAATCTATAAATTGTCAAATATTTACCCTAAATAATATGGGCACTGGCAGGGGGGCCATGCCCCCCCTGGAAATTTGGAACTATAAATTAATTATAAGGAAACCAAAGGAAAGAGAGTAGAATAGAGGAGCTATCGAAGTTCGTTCCTGATAAAGCAAAGACCTTGCGATCAACTCGCCGAAGTAAAGCTCGTCAGGACTACCTTGAGCAGGGTACTCCCCGCCAAGAATATCTGAAAACGAGTTTCGCCCGGCGATCGGTTGCCACATGGAATAGATTGCCGGCAGAGGTAATTACGAAAAAATCCTTCCCTTGACGCATCCAAGAGAAGGTATAACAAGTTCCTCAATGTTTAGAAAATGAGGTAACTACCAGGACTAGCGGCAAATCATCATTTGTGACGGAGCCGTGAAGCCTGTAAAAAAAAAAAAAAAAAGAAAAAACCATGGAAAAACGTGTACTGCTCCATTGTTGGCTGCCTGCCAAAAGATTTTGACCCTTAATAAGGAAAACACAAGTTCTAATTTGTGACTGAGTGACCCTTTTCTAGTTTCCCAGAAACATTTTTGCTATATGATTTGGTTCGAGCAACAACAAAAAAAAAAAAAATCAAATTCTTCCTAGTAACGAATGGTAAGTAAATAACGATCCTTGTCAATAACGAAAGTATAAGAGCCTAAATATTGATAACATTAAATCAAAGAATCAGCTTCTTATGGTGATCCTAAATGTGTATTTGCTAATAAGTAATTAATGCAGTTATTAGTACACAAGAAAGTTCGTATGATTATAGTAAACAACTTAATAAGGGGTAATTTCGGTAAAAATATGCTGTCAACTTTCGCTTGCATCGCAAGAGTACCCATGAGCTGATATATGAAGCCACCATAATCAGAAATGTTTCTCCTAAACGGAATGCTGGGAATTTTTTTCCCCCTGAACGGATACGTTTTTTGGTCTTTTCCAAGAGTGATTGTATTTACCTAATTGCCACTTTGAAAAAGATCAAATTTTCTACGGTTATGAAGTATAAAGGTGTCAAATATATTGGTTTTTGGTATTCAAAATTAAATCGAAAATATCTAATAAAAATTTTTATTTGGTTTTCTTAATCTTAGTTTTAGCGTTTAACTTTGACCAAACTACTTTGATAATGCGTTACTTTTTATAAACATTGAGTAGTCTAAAGGTGTTATATATTTTGTTGTTTGATAACCAAATTCAAAACTGTCGATATTGTTTTAAAAAATATCCGTCCAACGCTTCGACATTGCTCAACAGAACAGACAGACACCTGGGAGTTTACATCTTAGCTTTTGTAAGTAGGCTATTTTTTCGTCTATTGTTTAGTAATTACTTACTTTTCCATTTTTCTATACTTTTACTTTAATTGATATACTTTTTCCATTGCCTTTAGAAAAATGTTTGTCTCTAAGCATCATTAAATTTTAAAAAAAAAAACAAGATTTTTCAACCGAAAGTAAGGAGCAACATTAAAACTCAAAACGAACAGAAATTATTATATAGGCCTCTATGAGTAGGGTTGCCTCCTCTTCAACACCTTGATCTTCATGTTAAGGTTTTTCGACACTTTAAAAAAAAAGTTATGTATTGCTCGAATTAAACGACCTTTGTGTTTCAGAAATGGTTTTTAAAGAATTGGGACAAAATTTAAGGAGCGAGGTGTTGAGGAGGGGGCAAATCCCCTCCTATACGTTATAATTTCTCCTTACTTACCGTCAGTTATCATGAACTATTTGATTAACATCAAAATCCAAACAGAGATCATTGAAATATTGATCTTTTTTCTGCGTTACCAAACGTATTGCATTCATAATTCTCCACAGTCTCATGAAATGTAATTAAACAAATAGAAAAGATTTTTCAACTTAAGTAAGGAGCAAGTTTAAAACTCAAAAACAAATTGAAATTGCTTCGTATATTAGGGGGGCTGCCCCCTTTTCAACGCCCTGCTCATTAAACGAAAGTTTTTTAGTGCTTTGAAAAATCTTTTTTTTCCAATTGCAAATTTTCTTTAAAAATTTGAACAAAAGCCAAAATTCACAGTAAAGAGTAAGGCAGTTAAGAATGAGACAGACTTTTGATCGTTTACATAACTGAAACCATCACAAGCTCTGCAATAGGATTTTCTTATCGATAAATACATTGCATTCATTTGTTTAAATACATTGAAGTAATTCATATAATTAGAACAAGAAAAATAATACCATTTGAAATTGCTGAAAACTAAGTTCCTAGCAGTATTTGCCACCCCAAAGAAATTTACTGGCTGGGCTGATGATGGCCTGCCTTGCTTTCCCACCCCCCCCCCCCCCCTCTGTGCTGGTAGATGTGGAAATTTAATATTTTAGCTGTATAGAGAAACATTTTAATTAATTCCGACTCCTCTCTACCTCTTTTAACATTTATCTGAAGCCTCATGAAGAGTAAGCAGTGTGTCCATTAATATGTACTTTTTTAGGAATCTACTCTATCCCCACCTAAGGAATGACTCACCCCCCCCCCGCTCATTGTAGCTGATACACAATTATAGATCACCAAACGTAGCCTAATTTTATTACAAATAAAGTGAATCAACCTGGCTGAAGCCAGTACTGTTACCGTTTAGCATTACTTCTTTAGCAACTGGGAAGTATAAAATATAGTTATTGGTACTTTTAAATCAATTAACTTCTCATAATTTTAAGTTGATTGCAAATTCGTCCTCTTTGGAGTAAAGTCGTAGTTTGGTGCCATAAAATGGCAGAAAACTAGACTTTCCTCTGGCCCAACGTGTATGGTCATCTAAAAAAGAGCTTTCATTTTACGTTTGAATGAGCTCCCTCACAATTATCTTGGACATTCACTTTAATACAATCACCCCTGGGAAAAAGCAAAACAAACAAACACGCATCGACGATGTTTCTTCTGAAAAAAAAAAATGCGAAACTCCACATTTTGAAGATTGGAGCTTGAAACGTCTATCGTAGGGTTTTCTGATATGATTTTTTTATTAAGAGATTTTCAATAAGATCGCTCACATTTCTGGGGGTGTTCCCCTTTTTTTCAAAAACTAGCCAAATTTTCTCAAATTTTTAGTTGTGGGTGGGTAACAATAAACTGAAATAATTTTATATATTTAGAACCAGCATAAAAAGCCAATACTGTTGGTCTAGCAATTGTCAAGAGAATTCCGTTTTTAGTTTTGGTGGATATTGGCTCAAGTGACTTTTTACTTCCAGTTTTTTTTTTTTTTTTATCACGAACTATTTGATAAGATTCTCCTGTGACAATTTTTTTAACCTGTTCATTTTATCTAGTTGAATAGGCTAATACAAAGAAAGATGATAATTTGACAGCTGGATAGTAAGTTTAAATTTAGTTTTTCTTTCGCTGTTCAGTAAATTTTGTAAATGTCTGAATATAAAAGGATTTAAGTTCGAGGTGGAGAATTGTCCTGTTATGAAAGAGGTACATTTTACATGAAAGATCTTAAGCCGAACTGGCCAGCCATGACAAAAAACCAAACAAAGAGAAAAAACTCAGTGAAAAAAAACAACAAACGAGACTGCGGTCAGTGGAGAGAAAAGAAACGACAAATGCAAAACAACGCGGATATTTCGCCTGTATCCAAACAAGGTGTCTTCAGCACGAGAGAAACGGAAGAGGAACAAGATAAAAAAAAAAATAAATAAAAAATAAAAAAATAACAAGCTAAGACTAAAAAAAACAATAAAACCACCACCCAATATATATATATACATATATATATATATATATATATATATATATATATATATATATATATATATATATATATATATATATATATATATATATATATATATATATATATATATATATATATATATATATATATATATATATATATATATATATATATATATATATATATATATATATATATATATATATATATATATATATATACAATGGGCGCAAACTGATCCACGTAGGGAAAAGATGCTATTATAGAGAAAAAAGATGCTCTATAATAGCATCTTTTCCCTACGTGGATCAGTTTGCGCCAATTGTATATTTTATATTTTTGGTGGTGGTTTTTATTTTTTTTTTAGTTTTAGCTTTTTTTTTTTTTATCTTGTTCCTCTTCTGTTTTTCTCGTGCTGAAGACGCTTTGTTTGGATACAGACGAAATATCCGCGTTGTTTTGCATTTGTCGTTTCTTTTCTCTCCACTGGCCGCAGTCTCGTTTGTTGTTTTGTTTGTTTTTTTTACACTGAGATTTGTCTCTTTGTTTGTTTTTTTGACATTTTATATGGACGGTATAAAATCAAGACGTGGTATCTATGCAGGTAGGATGATTTTTGAGTATCTCTACTCTTTCTGTAAATATTCTAACGAGTAGGAAATTGCATAAAGACAAGTCTACATCTGTTATAATCTATGGAAGCAATAACTCTTTCTGTAATTTTGGTTTGAGTCTGATTTTCTTTTCAGATTAAATGCATAATAATTACATGTATTATTGATTAAATAAAGCGATCCCTTTGCCAGGAATCCTTGTTGTTTAAAATTTACTGTATTTTGTTTCATTTTGAATGCAATTTAATTGCTCTTTTTATTTGAGTTTTTCACTAAAAGTATTTATAAATAAACTTATTCCTACAAAAATAAATATCCTGAAATATATTCCCTGTCCCCCAACCACCACTGCTGTTTTGGCTTCTGCCCCCCCCCCCCCCTGGAAATTTTCTGTCGGTGCCCTTGCTAAATAAGTGTATTCTCTCCTGTCAATGTTTTATCAAACGCCCTTACGCTTTTCTTTAATTGATCCTTCTTCTTTTTTAAATGTCTAGTTTTTTTTCTCAATTTTACTAAAGGCTAATGCTGAGAGGGAAACAAAATTCTACATATTTGTCCGCTTTTTGCCTTTTTTTGTGATTTTGTCTTTTAAAACCAAGTGAGAGCTTGAAACCCTGCTACTCAAATTTTGCAGAGTCAAGTTAAGGACCGCCTTCTAAACCTGTCTGCATTCATCAAAAGATAACCGCCCCATTTTTGCACAGTAAAATCTTTTTTGCATAGCTAATTTTTGGTTTTCATTCCGTCCAGCCTTAAGCGATAGGTCATAATTCAACCATTATCTGTTCTATTTTGATCCAGTGCCTCCAGGGTGACCGGCATCAGTGATTAATCAGGTATATAATGAATATTACTTGCAGTATTAGCAACAAATGAATCAGAGGCAGCGCAATATCGCTGCCTAAGTAAAGAACAATGTTGGCACAAAGTATTATTTTTGGTTCTTTAGACCAGGGCACTTCGTATCGAAGGAGTTGTCGTAGAAACTTCGAAAAGGGCTCATTCAATTGAAAATTAGATGGGCCTGTGCCCTGTTTAATAGTCTAAAGTGATTGGAGGGCAACTAAAACCCCGCCACCGCCCACCATTTTCCTAGAC
Organism: Artemia sinica; assembly: GCA_027921565.1. NCBI lineage: Eukaryota > Metazoa > Arthropoda > Branchiopoda > Anostraca > Artemiidae > Artemia > Artemia sinica. The sequence continues at coordinate 51,447,083 of CM051265.1, forward strand.
ACATTCAATCAAAATTTTTGTTAGCCATTTTGTTCAACGCAGTTGAAAAGTCCGGAAATTATGTCTTTGAAGATGAAAACCCCCCGAAAAACCCTCAGGGCAAGGGTTGTAAGTTATGTCCTGGGGGGCATGTATTTTTTTTTTATAGAAAACGTTGTTTGTTTTAGAAACTTCAAAAGCGTTCATTCGATTGGAAATTGAAAGAGATAGTGCCCTTTTTAATAGTTGAAAGTGATTGAAGAGCAACTAACCCCCCTCTCACGACCACCATTTCCCCAAACACATCAAATAAAAAATTTGTAGATAGCCATTTTGTTCAACGTAGTTGAAAGGTCCAGAAATTATGTCTTTTAGGATGACGCTCCCCCCATCGCCCTCAGGGAAAGGGTTGTAAGTTATGCCTTGGGGGCATAAGGTTTTTATAGAAAGCTTTGTCGTAGAAACTTCAAAAAAGGCTCATTCGATTGGAAATTGAAAGGGTTAGTGCCCTTTTTAATTGTCGAAAGTGATTGAAGGGCAACTAAACCCCCTTTCACGCCCACCATTTCCCCAAACACATCCTATCAAAGTTTGAGATGGCCATTTTGTTCAACGTAGTTGAAACTTCTGGAAATTAAGTGTTTGAGAATGACGAGCCCCTCACAGCCCTGAGCGCAAGTGTTGTAAGTTCTGCCCTGGGGTTATATAAGGTTTTTATAGAATTTGTTGTTGGAGAAACTTCAAAAAAGCCCCATTCGATTAGAAACTCAAAGGGATATTGCCTTTTTTAATAGCCCTAAGTGATTATAGGGCAACTAACCCCCTCTCACGACCTTATATTTCCCAAAACACATCTAATAAAATAATTAACGATAGCCATTTTGTTCAACATAGTTGAAAGTTCTGGAAATTAGGTCTTTGAGGATCATACCCCCCCCCCCAGCCCTCATGGCAAGGGTTGTAAGTTATGCCCGGGGTCATATTAGGCTTTTATAGAAAGCGTTGTCGTAGAAAGTTCAAAAAGGGCTCATTCGATTGGAAATTGAAAGGGCTAGTGCTCTTTTTAAAAACTACCCCCCCCCCCCCCACACACACAAACGCACGTCGTATTGTCCCGAAATGCTTCTAATAGGAATTTTGATATAGCCATTCTATTCAAAATAGTCTAAATAGGCTCATTTGGTTGAAAATTGGAAGTTCTAGTTCCTTTTTAAGCTTCAAAAATGATAGACGGCATTTAGCCCCCCCCCCCTTTTTCTACAGCCACTTCTTTCACCAAATGCATCTAATTGAAATTATGAGGATAGTAATTTTTTCAAATAGTTCAAAGAACATATAACAATGTCTCAAGGGATGACACAACCCACAAGCGCCCTGCGGATAGGGTTGTATATTATTTTATGAGGGCATATAAGGTTTTTAATGAATGGGCGGTCGTGTAAACATCAGATGGGGCTTATTTGATTGGAAATTGGAAGTCACAGTGCCCTTAATAAGGGTCAAAGTGATTTGAGAGCAAACAGCTCTTCCTCCACGCTCAATATTTGCCTTAACACCTCCAATCAAAATTTGGAGATAATAATTTTATTTAGCGTAGTCGAAGGTTTCAGAAATTATGTCTGCAAGGAAGACAACCCTATCTCCACCCCCCCCCCCCCCTACAGCTCTCAGGGATAGGGTTGTAAGTTTTGCCCCTGGGCATATAAGGTTCTTATGGAAAGGGTGGTCGTATATGCTTTGGAGGGGACTCATTGGATAGGTAATTATAAGTTCTAATGCCCTTTTTAAGAGTGAAAATAATCATAGCGTAAACCCCCCCCCCCCCCTCCACACACACACACACACAAACACGTCGTGTTTTTTTCTGAGATGTATCCAATAGGTATTTTAAGATAGTCCTTTCATTCAAAATAGTCCAAATATCATATAACAAGGCTTTTGAGCTTGATACAAACCATCAGAGCCTAAGGGTGACGGTTGTAAGTTATGCCCCTGGGGCATTTAAGGATCTTATGAAAGGGATTGTTGAATAAGTTTAAAAGTGGCTCATTTGCTTGAAATTGGAAGTTCTAGTTCCCTTTTAAGAGTCAATAGTGATGGAGGTCAAGTAGGAACCACCCTCCACCCAATTATTCCTCTTTTCACCAAATGCGTTTGATTGAAATTGTGCGATGGCAATTTTGTTCAAAATAGCCCAAAGAACATATAACAATGCTTCCAGGGTTGGCACCCCCCCCTAGAGCCATGGGGCATGGCTGTACCCAGGATTTTTTCGGAGGGTTTTACTCAAATATTTTTTTCGGGAGGAGGGGGGTACAAAAAAAAAAAAAAAAACGCACGCAAAATTTGTTTATATCCATTTTTGTAACGTTTTTTACGAGTCAAACAAACATTTAGGGGGGAGGGTTCAAACCCCCCCCCCCCCTGTGTACGGCCTTGCACTGGGGAAAGGCCTTTAAACTATGCCCTGGGGGCATATAAGACTTTTATGATATGGTTGGTCGTATAAATACAGATGGGTCTCATTTGATTTTAAATTGGAAGTTATAGTGCTTTTTTAAGAGTCAAAGTGATATGAGTGAAAACACTCCCCCCCCGTGCCCCTCATTTCCCATAAAAAAATATCCAAACAAAGTTTTGAGACATCAAGTTTTTCAGCATTGTTGAAAGGTTCAGTAATTATGCGTAGCAATAGTTGTAGTAGCAGTAGCAGCATTAGGAGCAGTATGCAAATAGCACCTTTTTTTTCAACATCCCTTCAACAGAAGAAGAAATTTTTAACATAATACCATCAACCGATCCTGAAGTATTGCTGATACGTCCTCTTGACAACCTAGAGGACCTTTTCGCCTTAATGCCATAATTTTCGCCTTAATACCCTCAGCTTTAGTAGTTGAGCATTAGTAGTAGTAGCAAGTAGTAGCAGTAGGAGTACAGTTAATAGTAGTAGTCTTAGCTTTAGTAGCAGTAGTAGTTGTAGCAGTAATAGTAATAGTAGCAGTAGTCGTAGGAGTAGAAGCATTAGTATTATGATGCAAATATTGTCTTTTGGTTAGTTCAACAAACCCCCAGACAATGCTTATTTGTTTACTGAAAAAAAACTCTTTTAAATGCTTTCAGTTTTATAACTTTAAGAAATAAAATATTAATTAAAAATTTGAGGAATAAATATCAGCATATGTATATTAAACTGACACAGAAAATTCATTTGAATTTTTTCAGTAAAGTACACATTATATTCTGGCTTTTAGAAGGCATAGGGGTTTTGAACCCCCTACTCATGTTAATTTCTGCTCGTTTTGAGTTTGCCTTTTATTTATTTTAATTTCTGTTCGTTTTGAGTTTCATTTATTTATTGATAATGATTTGTGGTAGTTGTATGCTTGGTAGATTATTTGATTCTATTTTTGTTCATTTTTGGTTTAATGGAGTTCTTTACTTTTTTTTGAAAAACCTATTTTGAAGAAAAAGATTTCTTTTTTCTAATTAATAACAATTAAAAAAGCATTTTAAAATGCTGCATTTCTATAGTTCTTCTTGCTTCCGAGTGAAAATACCTTAGAAAAATGCTCTTTTTGGAACTCTTGTACCTTTGAAGACATACTTTAATCCAATTTTTATGGAACTTTTTTTCGCCAATGCAAGACTAAATTCAAAGGATTCTTATTTCAAATGAGAATTTATCACTTAGGAAACGGTTTCAGGTGATGAAAGGGTTTTGACCCCTGTTCATACGTTATTACTGACACTCACAAGACATTTTTCTATTGACTAAATGAATTTCCTTCTGAGGCTGAGTTTTGACATTTTAAGTTCATAGAACACTCTTGTTGCTCTTTTTTTTTGAAAATTCAAAAACTTTTGGAATTATAGACACGCGCACCAATCGACAAAATTGTAGGAGTGGGACAAGCATTTTTTTATGTTGATGAAGGCACGAAAAAAATATTTTTCAAAATCTAGGCGAAGGCAATGACCCTCTGTCCCCTTTTCTATTCCCGTCCCTGATTATACAGCGAAAAGTATAATTTTTTACAAACGTTTTGAGAATAATTTTGATCAATGATAAAAACTTGTTTCCTAACTGCTTATGCATAGCCTACCTTTTGCAAAAGAATTGGCGCTTTATCAAAATTTTAAAGCAATGTCCCTTTTATGCCTACCAAAACTTACAAGACTTAAAAAAAGAGATACATAAGTAGTACTATTTAGATGCATCATTTTTTGTTGAAATTTTTGGTTAAAATTTTTTTTATGATATTCAGAATCCTCTTTTCAGAAATTCTTGCTCCATTTGAAAAAAGTTTTACTCTCAAACTCAGCTCAGATTCTTTGCCCTATTTGATAATTACTCATAAAATGAAAATATGAGTCAGAAATCAAAATAAAAGTTATAGGTCTATCCGCCGAAAGAACTAGATCAAGTTTCTAGAAAATGTGCCCATTTCTTCATAGAACACAAATCAATTCCGACTTGATAACATTTATATTTGACAACAGATATTGGCAAAAATATACCAGAAAAGGAAATTTCAGGAAACACTAAAAAAAAAATATATTTAGATAAAAATTATCTAATAGTTTTTTTTTCTTGTATTTTTTATATAATTATATTATTTATTCAATTTCACAAGCCCCCTGTCCACATTCTGGTTGGTAGCTTATTATAAATATATTATTATTCTATGTTAAAAAAAAAACAACAACAACAAATGAATGAAGATAAAAGAAAGACAGACAAAGTTAAAAAACGACGAAGTAAGTGACGGACTTTGGTCTATAAAACTCACGACAATTCAATTTAGCACAATAAATAAAAAAAAACTTGACAAGAAAAATGATTTTGTGTTAGAAAAGTTAGATTAATCTGATTGCTCATCAAGAAAACTTTGATAGCCCCTGGTTTCGTTAGACCTCATGAGTTATAAGTTGATATTCGATGCTACTTGTCCATGAAACTCATTTAGTCATAAAACTTTATCCAGGCAAAATGGATTGACTGATATTTATACCACAGATAGCTCAGACCCTACACTTTGAAAATAGAGAAGAGTCGTGTCATTGGGAAGATACTGGTCCCAATATGGTAACTGCTTTTGTTGAAAAAAAAAACATCATGATTTAAGAAATGCCCTGGTGCAAGTTACCGGTGGGTAAAAACCAATTCTTGGCTACTAATTAAATTAAAAAAAAAACTTTTTGTTGCATGGTGACCATACGAAACTGGGAACCGTAGTTTCAACTTCCTGTGGGTTAAGTTGATTCAAATTAACTAAATGAAGCTTCAAAATAAATGTCTCTATAAGTCAATGATTTTGTATGGAAAACGAACATGTCTCAGGACACCGTGTGACGTGACTGCCTCTGAAACAGAAAAACTAAATATGTAGTTTTCCGACAGTTTTAAATAAATTGGCTGCCTCGGAATTTTTATTTAATAGCTTTTTGGCAGGTTCTGCACCAAAACTGTTATTTCACGATAAAGAAAAAAAGGGCCAAAACCACCACTTTTCTATGTCCGGGAGGAGATTGGGGTTGAACCGGACGTGGGTTGAAATGGACCCTTTCAATTACTCCGACACTAATGTGTGAAAAATTTCACAAAAATTAGTAAGAATGGCATTTAACCTTCATATCTCAAGGAAGAATTCCCATTTTTGTTTGACTGATCCTTTCAAAATTTAAACTACAAGAAAAAACTGTTTTAGGTTGGTCAATATTTTTCTGTCACTTTGAACATTTATGTGTTAAGCTCTAAGCATAACACTAGAAAGTGTTCTGGTTGTTTTTCTAATTTTTCTTGTCATCCGAAAATAGAGAAAAAAATAGTACTATCTACATTATATCTAATGCTCTTAGTCCAGCTGGATTTCTTTTTTGGGGCGGAATGGGGAGGGGGGTCAACGGAATGTGGGATTTCAAGAATGACTGGTAAAATGATTAGAAATTAGAGTCTTTTTCAAATGAAAGTAGGCTAAGGAGAACTTTTAAGGCTGAATGGTCCGCAGCCTGCCTCCCGGCGCTATGAAATATGTGCATTGCAGGTAGAATTAGAATTTTATTCAATTAAGTTTTAGCAATCTAGAGCTACTTTAAACAATGTAAATAACCTAATCTCGTTTTCGCATAAAATTATGACGCTCCTAGACTTAGCTTTTATTTTTTTCGATTCCTTTATAGGTTATCACTCTAAGAGCATTACGCAAGTCAATTAGTGGAAGTGTTACGCATTATTTAAGGAGCTACTAAATGCTTGAGTATCCTAGTGACAATCTCAGTCACATCCGGTAATATACTAATAGAAGGAAGTAATAAACTTAGCAAATACATTATTTATGTTAAATCCTAAAATTCTCACTGAAGCAAAGAATTTGCTTTGCTCTTGAAAAAGGTATGATGAATCTTAACGTCTTTATAGATTAGGGGTCATAGATGATAAATTATGTCATTTTTTGGCTAAAATAAAATGCCTACTTTAAAAAAGGTTTAATCAAATTACAAGGCAGGTACTCACGCATGAACTAATTTTAAATTATTTATGTAAAATCAAAAAAAATTTTCGCCAAGGCAAAGAATTTGCTTTGCTCTTGAAAAAGGTATGATGAATCTTAACGTCTTTATAGATTAGAGGTCATAGATGATAAATTATATCATTTTTGGGCTAAAAAAAAAAAATACCTACTTTAAAAAAGGCTTAAACTAATTTTACATTATTTACATAAAATCAAAAAATTCTCGCTAAAGCATAGAATTTGCTTTGGTCTTGAAAAAGGTATGTTGAATCTTAACGTCTTTAAAGATTAGAGGTCATAGATGATAAATTATGTCATTTTTTGGCTAAAATAAAATACCTACTTTAAAAAAGACTTAACCAAATTACAAGGCAGGTACTAACGCATGAATTAATTTTGGGACGTTGAGTGGCAAACTCGTTAAAACAAATAAAATAGGTAAGTTATATGAAAAGTAATAATAAATCCTGAAAAACATATGGAGTCTAAAAAAAATCTGGACATTTCGCGGGGAAGGCCCCAAAAAAGCGATATATCTTAACAGTGTGGTTTTAATTTCTCAGAACATTGATGAAAAAATAAAATCACCGTAAATAAGATGACTGGAAAGAACTAATTAATGTAGACTGAACATTTAATATACTATGATATTACTTCCTGGAAATCTCGGTACTTTAAGATTTTCAATGCTAGAATTATAAATTAGAACATGTTTAAATAGACTTTGTTTTCGGCAAAGCACGAACGATGCTAGAGCCTTTTGAATGTTTAGGGGGTCGGTAGCCAACTTTTGTTTCTGTTTATTCTATTCGTTTTAAGTGAGACGAGGTTATTCATTTTAATTTCTGTTCATTATAGGATCCACTTATTCATCTATAACAGTAGTTGTTATCTTTATGTTTTATTAATTAAAACACTTTTTCCACAAAATAAGTTTTTCAAAGAAAAGTAAAGAACTCCATTTAACAAAAAATTAGCAAAAATAAATCAAATAATCTACCAAGCGTGAAACTACCGCAAATCAGCATCGATAAATAAATTAAACATAAAATTAACAGATATTACAATAAACAACAGAGTCAAACTCAAAACGAGCAGAAATTAACATAACTTGGGCTCAAAGCCCCTATCCCTTCCCAAGGCCAGAACAAAATTTGCACTTTACAAAAAAATATAAATGATTTTTACTTTTATAACTTTAATAAATCAAATAATATTAACATTTTGATTACTAAATATCAGTATATGCATATTAAACTGACAATGCACATTCATTTGTACTTTTTCAGTAAAGTGTTTGAACTGCGTGGAACAGAATGGCTATCTCAAAATTTTTATTGGATGTGTTTGGGGAAATGGTGGGTGTTTGAAAGGGTGTTAGTTGCCTACCAGTCACTTTCGACTATTAAAAAGGGCACTAGCCAACCCTTGCTCTGAGGGCTGTGGGGGGGTTGTCATCCTCAAAGACCTAATTTCCAGAACTTAAAACTACGTTGAATAAAATGGCTATCTAAAATTTTGATTGGATGTGTTTGGGGAAAAGGTGGGCGTTAGAGGGGGTTAGTTGTCCTCCAATCACTTTTGACCATTAGAAAGGGCACTAGCCCTTTAAACTCCCAATCGAAGGAGCCTTTTTTGAAGTTTCTACGACAGCGCCTTCTATAAAAACCTAATATGCCCCCAGGGCACAGCTTACAACCCTTGCCCTGAGGGTCGTGGGGGAGTTTGCTCCTCAAAAACATAATTTCTCTCTGGAAATCAACTACGCTGAACAAAATGGCTATCTCAAAATTTGATTGGATGCGTTTCGGGAAATGGTGGGCGTGGAAGGGGTGTTAGTCGCCTTCCAATCACTTTTGACTATTAAAAAGTGCACAAGCCACTCCACTCCAATTTCCAATTGAATGATCCCTTTTGAAATTTCTGCGACAACTTCTTCGATACGAAGTGCCCTGCTCTAAAAGGAAAAAATAAATAAATAATACATTGTGCCAACATCGTTCTTATATGCCCCTAGGATATAACTTAAAACCCCTGCCCTGAGGGTTGTGGGGGAGTGTCCTCCTCAAAAATATATTTTCTATATGGATATCAACTACGCTGAACAAAATGGCTATCTCAAAATTTTGATTGGATGTATTTGGAGGAATGATGGGCGTGGGGGGGGGATAGTTGCCCTCCAATCACTTTCGACTATTAAAAAGGGCACTAGCCATTCCAGTTTCCTATCGAATGATCCCTTTTCGAAGTTTCTACAACAACTCATTCGATACGATGGGCCCTAGTATAAGACCACGAAAAAAATAAATAATACATTGTGTTCACATCGTTCTTTACTTAGGCAGCGCGATTGCACTGCCTATGATATGATCATTTATTTGATTTCTGTTCATTTAAGTTTTTTTTATATTCATTGAGTAATGTCTGTTCGTTTTAACCTTGAAATTTTACAGGACTTTTTTCTACTCGTCTTAGGTTTTAATATGGTTCTTTACTTAGCTTTGAAAATTTCTTTTTCGGAAAACCTTTTTTTAAAATTAATTCAGTTCGTTATTAATTAATATAGTTTTATTATTAGTTAATTTCATAATTATTTTAAAATATTTTCAGCTTATCTGATTAAGAATCGAAATTTTGGATTGTAATTTAGATGCAGGACATAATCTACATGTAATAGTTTTACTGACAAAAATTTGGGTGGATGGAGAGAGATATTACTGTTCAAATGTAATGTTTAATTTCAGGTGCAAGAAAAGAGTATAGTAAATCATTGTATTGGAAGATGTGTCTTAAAGTTTTCAGGTTATGGTATTCTATTTTTTCAAGGGAATAGGCTCTAGATAAATCCGGATTCTTAAGGGATAGCGGATGCCCAAAACAGAGGTGGTTTTAGGGGAGGGGCAGAGGCGGCGGGATTCCTAAAATTTCATTTTTATTAAATATAGTAGAGGGCACAGTTAATAAATGGAAATAATTTATAACTTTTTAATTAATTAATAGAATGAAAATAAATGAAAAAATGAAAAAAATAAATTAGAAATAATTAACAACAATTACATAATTTAAATAACAATTTAAAAATACTTAAAAAATAAATTATTAATTAATTAGTAAGTTAAAAATAAATTATTAAGAAATAAAAAAAAATAATATTTGGCCTGAAAATTTTGTGGATAAAGTGGGGCGAACTAGTTAAGATTTCGCCTTCGGCGCAAGAGAGGCCAGGTGTCTTAAGATGTCGTTGATGGTGTCTTAGGGGAAAAGGTTAGGAACGCAGCTAAGAATATTAGTGAAAATGCTTTATATTTGATAGAGAGGTGAAGCGGGTTGTACAAGAATTATCTCAGCGATAGATCATATAAAGATAAGAGGAATGTAAAGAAAGTGGAGAAATCATTAAAATATGAACTAAGAACGTGGGGATTGAAGACCATGCATAAAGTAGCCGAAGACATGGAAGATGCAGCTAGACGGCGTAATTGTAAAATATTATACTGATATGTTAATAAACTGTTAAGGAATAGTTAATCTTCACTTGTCCCAGTTAAATATAAAAACGGTGCCACAATTAGTGATAAGAAAAGAGGTAAAGGGAGATAGGAAAAACAATTTGAGAATGTGCTAAATCGGAATAGAAGTTCCAGGAAAAGATAAAGAGGAAAATGAAAAAGTTTTTGATACTTTGGATGTGAGGGAAGATGTATTTTGTGAGGAAGAATTACTGACAGTACTAAGAGGATTTAAAAAAAGTAAGGCCCTATGTGCTGATAGTGTGGTATACTAGTTTCTTAAATATGGTGGCTCTAATGTTAGCAATAAGTTACAGAAAATTATAAATATGATTTTTGAAAAGGGGGAAGTATCCAGCGATTTTAAGAAAACCCATATTAAACCTCTGTATAAAAAAGATGACAATGATGAATGTGGTAATTATAGAGCAGTTAGATTGCGGTTTTCAGCGTCCTAAGTAAAGTTTCTGAGCTACTCCTCGTCCAAGAAATTTGGGAGATTGCAGAAAGAACTACCGACGGTTTGGATTCCATCAAAATCTGATCTGTACCTTCATGTATGGGTTGTAGGAAGCTACTGATAAAGCTTACAGATTGGGGTCGTTCCTTCTTATGGGCAGCATTGATAACAAAGCCATAAGGCATTGTTGACACCGCTATGTAGTTGGATATACTCTTGAAATTGCTCGGGGGTGGGGTTAGTGGACAACCTGTAGCAGTTTTGTTTTCCTGGTGGTCAGCCAATTTTTTTTAGAGCTTGGCAGAATTAGGATCATGTGAGCCGACCGATCAGATTTGTTTGAGGCCTTCGATGAGATCTTATTTATTCGTAGCCCTGTTTTCTGGAGGAAACCATAAGAAATATTACTAGAGGATTTATCATCTATTTCTGCCACCTCAGCCTACTTTCGTACTTGAACGACCTGCTGATGCTAAGCTGCAGCCTTGTTTTATTACAAGAAAATGTTAGCACCCGGATTATTCGATTTAGAACTATAAATTAACGTTTGAATTAACTCAAATCAAAATTTTCAGATCTCACCAAAACCCATTGTAAGACAGTCACTGGTCACTGGTGGTCCAAACGTAAAAGGTATACTAACAACTGTATGTGTTCTTTATTCGTTTATTATGAAGTTCCTTTATTTGGGAACCCTACTGGACGATGCCACTTCCCCTATTTCAAATGATATAGAAAGTTTAAACAAAAAATAGGGTATATAATTGGAAGTTGACTTTCTTGCAATTATGGATGATCAAAACAAATGACACAAGCAAGTAGTAATTTCTATTTTCTTGAAGTGACCACTAAAGGTAAAGTAATCAGACTTTCCAACCTTTCCCAGCTTAGAAATTTTGTATTTAAATAAGTTTCTTTTTTTCATTAAAAGGAAAACCTAGAAAATTAGAAAATGTATTAGTATGGGTTATCTAGATGGAACACGTTTTGAAAGCTGAAAAGTATTAATCAGACAGTCAGACAGTATACCTTATTAGCCTGACAAAATTAAGTTTCTAGAAGATCTAGCGTAATTAAAACCCATCGATAAGGGGGGCGTCATTAATCATAGGCAGCGCTATAGCGCTGCCTAAGCAAAGAAAGATGTGGGCACAATGTGTTATTTGTTGGTTTTCTTCTTCTTTTTTTTTTTTTTTGGGGGGGGGGGGTTAGACCAGGGCACTTCACATCGAATGAGTTGTCGTAGAAACTTCAAAAAGGGCTCATTGAATTGGAAATTGGTAGGGTTTGGAGGGCCATTAACACCCCTCTCACTCCAATATATCCCCAAACACATCCACTCAAGATTTTGAGATAGCCATTTTGTTTAACATAGTTGAAAGTTCTGGAAAAAAGGTCTTTGAGGATGACAACCCCCTCACAGCCCTCAGGGCAAGGGTTATAATTTACGCCCTGGGGGCATATAAGGTTTTTATAGAAAGCGTTTTCGTAGAAACTTCAAAAAGGGCTCCCTCGATTGGAAATTGAAAGGGCTAGTGCTCTTTTTAATAGTCGAAAGTTATTGAAGTGCAGCTAACCCCCCTCTCCCACCCACCATGTCCCCAAACACATCTGATCAAAATTTTGAGATAGCCATTTTGTTAAACGTAGTTGATATTTCTGGAAAGTAGGTCTTTGGGGATGACAACCCCACGCAACACTCAGGACAAGGGTTGTAAGTTATTCCCTGGGGGCATATAAGGCTTTTATAGAAAGTGTTGTCGTGGAACCTTCAAAAAGGTCTCATTCGATTGGAAATTAGAAGGGCTAGTACCCTTTTTGATAGTCGAAAGTGGTTGGAGGGCAACTAGCCCCCCTCTCACGCCCACTATCTCCACAAACACATCCAAATAAAAATGCTGAGATAGCCATTTTTTTTTTTCAGCGTAGTTGAAAGGTCCGGAAAATATGTCTTTGAGGATGACGAATCCCCCACAGCCCCCAGGGTAAAGGTTGCAAGTGGTGGGCCGGGGGCATATAAGGTTTTTATAGAAGGTGTTGTCGTAGAAATTCAAAAGGGGCTCATTAGTTTGGGAATTGAGAGGACTAGTGCTTTTATTAATAGTCAAAAGTGATAAGAGGACGAATCCCCCCACGCCCATCATTTCCCCAAACACTTCCGATCAAAATTTTGATAAAGCCATTTTGTTGAATGTAGTTGAAGGGTCTGAAAATTATGTCTTACAGTATGACAACCTCCCAGAGCCCTCGGGGCAAAGATTGTAATTTATTGCCTGGGGGTACATGAGGTATTTATAGAAAGCATTGTCGTAGAAACATCAAAAAGGGCTCATTCAATTGGGAGTTGAGAGGGCTAGTGCCGTTATTAATAGTCGAAAGGGATCGGAAGACGAATACCCCCTCCCCCCACGCCCATCATTTCCCAAAACACCTCCGATCAAGATTTTGCTATAACTATTTTGTTGAACGTAGTAGAAGTTTCCGGAAACTGTTTTTTGAGTATGACAACCCCCTACAGCCCTCGGGGCTAAGGTCGTAAGTTATGCCCTGAGAGCATATAAGGTTTTTTTTTTATAGAAAGCGTTATCGTAAAAACTTCAAAAATGGCTCATTCGATTGGAAATTGAGTGGGCTGTTGTACTTTTTGATAGTCGAAAGTATTTGGAGGGAGAATCACCCCCTTCCCCCATGCCCATCATTTTCCCAAACACTTCTGATCAACATTTTAACATGACCATTTTTTTCAACATAGTTGGAAGGTCTAGAAATTATGTCTTTGAGGATGACTCCCTCCCCCCCAATAGCCCTCACGACAAGGGTTATAAGTTATAAACATTGGAGCGTTTAAGGTCTTCTATAGAAAATATTGTCTTATAAGCTTCAAAAAGGGCTCATTCATTGGAAACTGAAAGGAATGGTGCGTTTTTTATTAGTCGAAAGTGATCAGACGGCAAATGACCCCCCCCCCCATCTCTCACGCCCATCAATTCTCCAAACACTTCCAATCAAAATTTTGAAATTTCCATTTTTGTTCAACGTATTTGAAAGGTCCGGAAATTGTGTCTTTGAGGATAACAAATCCCCCCAGCCCTCAGGGCAAGGGTTGTAAGTTATGACAGGGTGTATATAAGGTTTTTTATAGAAAGCGTGGTCATATATACTTTGGAGAAGGCTCATTGAATTGGTAATCAGATGCTCTAGTGCTCTTTTTAAGAGTCAAAATGATCGGAGAACAGCTACTCCCCCCCCCCCCCCTCGCACACATACGTCGCATTGTCCCGAAATAAATCTAATAGAAATTTTGAGATGGCGATTCTATTCAAAATAGTCTAAATATCATATAACAAGACTTTTCGGGTTGAAAAAAAACCCAGAGATTAGGGGCAAGGGTTGCAAGATATGCCCAGGGTGTATTTAATGTTTTTATGGAAGGGATGGTTGTTTAACTTAAGAAGAGGCTCATTTGCTTCATAATCCAAGGTTCTAGTTCATTTTTAAGTGTCCAAAGTGATGGAGGCATTTAGCCCCCCTCCCCTATAACCCCCTCTTTCACCAAACGCACCTGATTGAAATTATGAGATAGCGATTTTTCAAAATAGTCCGAAGAACATAAATAATATCTCTAAGGATCACACAACCACCCAGTGCCCTGAGGATAGGGTTTTAAGTTATTTTATGAGAATATATAAGGTTTTTTATAGAATGGAAGTCCGTATAACCATCAGACATGGCTTATTTGATTTATAATTGGAAGTTTATAGTGCCTTTCTTAAGAGTCAAAGAGATCTGAGAGCAATAGCCCCCCCCCCCTCCACGCTCATCATTTGCCTTAACACCTCGAATCAAAGTCTGGAGATAATAATTTTATTCATCGTAGTTGAAGGTTCCGGAAATTATGTCAATGAGGAAGACAACCCCCCCCCCCCCCCCTTATAGATCTCAGGGAAAGGGTTGTAAATTATGCCCTTGGGGCATATAAAGTTCTTTTACAAAAGAGTGGTCATGACAGTGCATTTTTTTTTAAGATTCAAAGTGAGGGGACTCACACACACACACACACTTACACAGGCACGTCGTGTTTTACTGAGATGTATGCAATAGATATTTTGGTCAGTTGTTTTATCAAAATAGTCCAAATATCATATAACAAGGCTTTTGAGGTTGATACACACCACCAGAGCCTAAGGGCAGTAGTAATGCCTCACTGATTTCCAGAAGGCTATAGCAGATTCCCATAGGATTTCTAGAAGGCCCGGCTTTCCTGTGAGACATCCCTTCTTGATTCTGCAATACGCAGGGACTCCCGTGACGTCGTGGAAGACACACCCGTGCAATACGATCGGTCAAGAGAGCAGGTGCTACGACAATGTTTACATTTTGTGAAGACACACCCTGGCATTTTAAATGGTCAGGTGTTAAATAACTCATAGGCGGAAGCTAAGAAATGTACGTGTCAGGTTATTTTTATATTCGGTTGCTATGTAATAGAGGATGACACAATCTTGCGTGAGGTAATAAGTGTTACATCACACGGGGGTTTAAACCTAAGTAATTGGAGTGCAGGGTAATGCGTGACTTAGTGCTTTTATCGAAAATAACTTAATGACAGCGCACACTTGGGTCTTACGTAATGACAGCGCACATGAAACTCAGTGATAGCAGACATGTGGCTCTTATGTACTGACAGCGCACATGTTACATAGTCACAACGCGCAAATAGGTCTTACGTAATGACGGCGCCAGGCAGAGGAATTTTCTCAAGACGTTTCTTAAGACATTTCTTTTCGAGACGTTCAAGGCGTTATTTTTTCTTCCGATGCGTTTTTTTTTTCAAGGGTTTCTTCTTTAGTTTTTACGTGATGAGGAATATTTATGGATAATGCATTCCCACGCGAACCGTTTCTTCAGGGTTCATGACGGAATCCTTCGCTTTTAGTTGAGGAGGACATATACGTAGGGGTTACATAATCCTTTTTTTTAGTGTATTCTTGTCTCAAAGGATCATTATATTCTAATGATTTGTGTCTTCATTAGGACTCGAAAGACCAATTTTCATCCCAAAGAATTGTGCCTTAATCGACTCACCCATGAAGCCCTTTCCAATATTCTATTTTGGCTAAAACATTCTAGAAATAGCCTATTGCACAGGAGGAGAGTTCCTCTTTTTCGTGCATGCTAGAATGATGATAGCGTGTTTCTTAGGGGTACAATAATTGACACGCAGAGGTGGAAAATCGATTACTAGAAATAGGTTATTACCTGGTTATTTAGTAATAAAGGCGAGAGGGGACTACAAGAAACTTAAATGTGTACACGATTAGGTATTGAAGATTCATCCTAAACACTAAATCTAAAATACACAGACCTTTGTAAGTAAATTATCTATTAATTAAAAAAAATTTACAACATTATTAAAACACAGAGAAAACACTTAAAAAAAGACGACAAACAAAAAAAAAAATGAAACGTGCAAAAAGCTTATAAAGAATAAAATATAAGCAAAAAGTACTATGTATTAAAGAAAAATACATCCTAGCAATCACTTTCAGAGGGGCAGGGTTGATGTTGCATTTTGCATGATAATTTTTCTCTTCGTGAAACTTGTACATTAATTTTCCTCCTTGCTAAACTAATTTTGTTCACGGAACTTTTTGCATGCACATTTTTTGCTCGTGGAACTTGTTGTGTGCTGATTTTTGTTTGTGAAACTTGTTGCGTGTTGATTTTTCACTTAGTGAAACTTCTTCATTATTTTTCCTCCTCGTGAAACCTGATTTTGTTCATGGAACTTGTTGCCTGTTGATTTTTGTTCCTGGACCTTGTTGCGTACGAATCTTTCTTCGTGAAACATGTTGCCTGTTAATTTTTCTCTTCGTTAAACTCGTACATTGATTTTTTCCCCTTGCGAAACTGGCTTTGTTCAAGGAACTTGTGATATGCTGATTTTTGTTCGTGAAACGTGCTGCATTTTGATTTTTCTCTTTGTGAAACTTGTACATTGACTTTCTTCCCGTGATACTGATTCGCTCATGAACCTTGTTGCGTGCTCATTTTTCTACATGCAACATGTTGCATGATGGTTTTTTGTTTCTGAAACTTGTTACATATTGATTTTTCTCTTCGTGAAACTTTTACATTGATTTTCTCCTCGTGAAACTGATTTTCTTCGTGGAACTTGATGCTTGCTGAGTTTTTTTTCGTGAAACTTATTGCGTGCTAATTTTTTTGTTCGTGAAACTTGTTGCATGTTGATTTTTCTTTTAGTGAAACTTGTATATTGATATTTTCACATTGTGAAACTGGTTCTGTTGGTGGAACATGTTGAGTCCCAATTTATGCCCGTGGAAGTTATTGAGTGCTGATTTTTGTTCGTGAAATTTTTATATTGATTTTTCTCCTCGTGAAACTGACTATGTTCCTGGAACTTGTTACCTGCTGATTTTTTGCTCGTGCAACTTGTTGTGTGCTGATTCTTGTTCGGAAAACTTGTTGCATATAGATTTTTTTCTCTTCTAGAAACTTGTACATTGATTTTTTTTATCGTGAAACTTATTTTGTTCAAGGAACTTGTTGTGTTTTGGAACTTCTTTCTTACTGATGATTTGTTCGTGAAACATGTGGCATGCTGATTTTTCTCCTTGTAAAACTGATAGTCTACATTGAATTTAATGCTTGCTGTTTTTTGTTTGTGGAACTTGTTGTGTGCTGATTTACTCGTGGAAGTTGTTGAGGGCTGATTTTAGTTCGTGAAACTTGTATATTGATTTTTTCCCCTCGTGAAACTGACTATGTTAATGGAGCTTGTTACATGTTGATTTTGTTCGTAGAACCTGTCGCATGCTGATTTTTGTTCATGAAACTTGTTGCATGATGATTTTTCTCTTCGTGAAACTTGCAAGTTGATTTTTCTCCTCGCGAAACTTATTTTGTTCAAGGAACTTATAACATGCATATTTTTTGTTCGTAGAAACTGTTGTGTACCGATTTTTGTTCGTGAAACTTGTTGCGTGTTGATTTTTCACTTCGTGAAACTTCTACATAAATTTTTTTTCTCCTCGTGAAACTGATTTTCTTCATGGAACTTGTTGCCTGCTTGCCGCCTGACTTTTGTTCCTGGAACTTGTTTTGTAATGATCTTTCTTCGTCAAAAATGTTGCATGTCGATGCTTCTCTTCATGAAATTTGTACATTTATTTATTCCCCTCACCAAACTGATTTTGTTCAAGGAACTTGTTATATGCTCATTTTTGTCAGTGAAACTTGTTGCATGCTGATTTTTCTCTTTGTGAAACTTGTAAATTGATTTCTCTCCTTGTGAAAATGATTTGGTTCATTAAACTTTTCGCTTGCTGGTTTTTGTTCGTGGAACTTGTTACATTTTGATTTACCTTTTCGTGAAAATTGTACATTGAATTTTCTTGTCGTGAAACTGATTTTATTCAGGGAACTTATTGCTTGCTGTTTTTTGTTCATGGAACGTGTCGCATGCTGATTTTTGTTCGTGAGACTTGTTGCATGTTGTTTTTCTTTTCGTGGAACTATTACATTGATTTTTCTGCTCGTGAAACTGATTACGTTCTTAAATCTTGTTGCGTGCTCATTTTTCTACGTGCAACCTGTTGCATGCTGTTTTGTGTTCGTGAAACTTGTTGCATGTTGATTTTTCTTTTCGTGAAACTTTAACATTGATTTTTTTCTTATTGTAAAACTTGTTCTGTTCGTGGAACTTATTGCGTGCTGATATTTGCCCGTAGAAGTTGTTGAGTATTGATTTTAGTTCGTGAAACTTGTATATTGATTTTTTTTCCCTCGTGAAACTGACTATGTTCATGGAACTTGTTTCCTGCCGTTTTTTTTTTTTTTTCGTCGTGGAACTTGTTGTGTGCTGATTCTTGTTCCTGAAACATGTTGCATGTGGATTTTTTCTCTTCTCGAAACTTGTACTCTGATTTTATTTTCTCGTGAAACTGATTTTTTTTCAAGCAGCGAGTTATGTGGTGATTTTTGTTCTTGGAACTTCTTTCATACTTATTATTTGTTCGTGAAACATATTGCATGTTGATTCTTCTCCTCGTAAAAACTGATTGTCTTCATGGAGCTTGATGATTGCTGTTTTCTGTTCGTGGAACTTGTTGCGTGCTGATTTTTATCAGTAAAACTTATTGCATGTTGATTTTCTCTTCCTGAAACTTGTATATTGATTTTTTTTTTCTCATTGTAAACTAGTTTTGTTCTTAGAACTTGTTGCGTGCTGATTTATGCTCGTGGAAGTTGTTGAGTGCTGATTTTAGTTCGTAAAACTTGTATATTAATGTTTGCTCCTCGTAAAACTGACTATGTTCATGGAACTTGTTGCCTGCTGATTTTTTTTTTGTTGTGGAACTTGTTCGTTAAACTTGTTGCATGTTTGTTTCTCTCTTCGTGAAACATGTACATTGATTTTTTTCTCTTCGCGAAACTGATTTAAGTTATAGAACTTATTGCAGGCATTTTTTTTATTGGTGGAACTTGTTGCGTGCTGATTCATGCTGGTGAAACTTGTTGCATGTTGATTTTTTTGTCTTCGCGAAACTTTTACACTGATTTTTTCCTCGTGAAACTCATTTTGTTTCAGGAACTTGTTGCGTGTTGATTTGTATTCTTTAGGACTTGTAGCATACTGATTCTTGTTCTTGAAATATGTTGAATGTTGATTGTTCTTTTCGTGAAAGAGACTGGACATTAATTTTTTGTCCTCGTAAAACTGATTTTGCTCATGGAACTGGTTGTATGCTAATTTTTTTTCGTGGAACTTGTTAGATGTTGATTTTTGATCTTGAAACTTGTTATATATTGATTTTTTTCTGTTCCTAAAACTTGTACATTGATTTTTTCTCCTCGTGAAACCGATTGTCTTCAGACAACTTGCTGCGCACTGATTTCTTTTTGTTCGTGTACCTTGTTGCATGCTGGTTTTTATCGTGAAGCTGGTTACAAATTGATTTTTCTCTTCGTCAAACTTATATACTGATTTGTATCCATATAAAACTGATTTTATTCATGGAACTTGTTGCGTCCTAATTTTTTTGGTTCCTGAAACTTCTCATATGTTGTATGTTCTATTCGTGAAAATTGTACATTGTTTTTTTGTCATAGTGGAACTGATTTGTTCATGGAACTTCTTGCATGCTGATTTCAGCAAGTTTCATTTTGTTCATGGAAATTGTTGTGTGATGATTTTTTCTTCGCGGAACTTGTTGTATGCTCATTTTAGTTTGTGAAACATAATATGTATTGATTTTTTTCGCTTCGTGAATCTTGTACATTGATTTTTTACTCGTGAAAACTAATCATAGAACTTCTTAAATTGTGATTTATGTTCGTGTAACTTGTTGCATGCTGATTTTTGTTCCTGCAACTTGTTGCATGTTGATTTTTTCTTCTCTTCGTGAAACTTGTATATTGAATTTTTCCTCATGAAACTGATTGCGCTCATGGATTTTTAGTATGCTAATTTTTTGCCCTTGGAATATGTTGCGTGATGATCATCATTCACGAAACTTGTACATTTGTTTTTTCTCCTCGTGAAATTTATTTTATTCATGGAATTTGTTGCGTGCGGACTTTTGTTAGTGAAACTTAATTTATCAGGAAATGTTAGTGGGTTAGGTTAACCTAACATACAGGGGCTAGGTTAGGTTGAGTTAGGTTAGATGACGCGTCACTTATCATCAGAAAATCAGCAGGCAACAAGTTCCATGAATATAGTCAGTTTTACGAGAGAGAAAAAATCAATATTCAAGTTTCACGATCTAAAATTACCACTCTACAACTTCCACGAGCATAAATCAGCACGCAAAAAGTTCCACGAATAAAACGAGTTTCAAAATGAAAAAAATATCAATGTACAAGTTTTCTCGAAGAGAAAAATCAACCTGAAACAAGTTTCACGAACACAAAATTAGTATGCAAGAAGTTCCAAGGACAGAAATCAGCACGCAAAAATTCCTTTAACAAAATTAGTTTCAAGAGAAAAATAAATCAGTGCATAAGTTTCACGAAGAGAAAAAAATCAATATGCAATAAGTTTCATGAACAAGAATAAGCACACAACTAGTTCCACGAGCAAAACAAAATATACTAGTTCCACGAGCAAAAAAAATATACTAGTTCCACGAGCAAAAAAATATATGTGCATGTTTCACGAAGAGAGAAAAAAAACAACATGCAACAAGTTTCACGAACAAGTTCCATTAACAAAAAATCAACAGCCAACAAGTTCCATGAACATAGTCAGTTTGACGAGGAGAAAAATCAATGTACAAGTTTAACGTGCTAAAATCAGCACTCAACAACTTCCACGAGCATAAATCAGCACGCAACAAGTTCCACGAACAAAACCAGTTTCACAGTGAGAAAAAATCAATATACAAGTCTTAAGAAGGGAAAAATCAGTATGTAACAAGTTTCACGAATAGAAATTAGCATGCAACAGGTTCCATGTAGAAAAATAAGCAAGCAAACAACTTCCATGAACGAAATCAGTTTCTTAGTGAAGAAAACCAAAGAAAAACAATATGCACCAAGTCTCACGAACCAAATCAGCAAGCGACGCGTTCAATGGGCAAAAAACAGCAAGCATTAAGTTCCTTGAACAAAATCAGTTACGCGAGGAGAAAAATCAATAAAGCTTCACGAAGAGTAAAATCCAAATGCAACAAATTTAACAGACAAAAAATCAACCCTCAACAAGTTCCACGAACAAAAATCAGCATACAACAAGTTCTATGAATAAAATCAGTTTCGCGAGGGGGAAAAATCAATGTACAAGTTTCACGAGAGAGAAAACTCACCAAGCAACATGTTTCACGGAGAAAGACCAGTAAGCAACAAGTTCCACGAACAGATATCAGCAGGCAACAAGTTCCATGAGCAAATCAGATTAACAAGATGAAAAAAATTAATGTAGAAGTTTCTCAAAGTGAAAAATCAACATGCAACAAGTTCCACGAACAAAAATCAGCACACAACACGTTCTACGAACAAAAAATATGCATGCAATAAGTTCTTGAACAAAATCTTTTTCGCGCGGAGAAAAATCAACATACAAGTTTCACGAAGAGAAAAATCATCTTGCAACAAGTTTCACAAACAAAAATCAACCTGCTCCTTTATATCAGTTACTAAATTAGGAAGACAGTTTTTTTTACCAGGTAATTAACTGTAATACATAATACGATTTCAGGTGGGATCTAGTGCTGGTGGAGGAATGGCTAAAATTTTCCCCGACAGACCTTAACCCTGATCCAGGTTTTACCTGAGACGGATATTATTTGGGAGTCATTTTGTTTTTGTTTTGTATTGTTGTTTGGTCTTATGGTTAATGGAAATGGGCTTGAAATCGGCGATTGCCCTGTCATGTATTTTAGGAGAAATTAAAAATAAATTTAAGTCACATTGCTCGAGAATTAAAAAAAGTTCTAAGTTTAGTCCATATTGGAGAGTTAATAGTTCATTGCAAGTAATAGATTCTCTGGCTTTAGTTTCAGCCAAAAGAGTGGACTCAATTCATTTTACTACATTATATACAAATCTACCAATTAATTTAGTATTTATAAATTAAAAAAAGATTATTAAGAAAGCTTTTCTTTTGTCTAATTTGGCTTTTTTAAAAATTGATATGTATAATAAGAAGGCGAGATGGACTAATTATTTTAACAGTACCACTAGTTCAAGATGTTATAGCTTAGATATGATTTATGATCTACTAGAAATTATTCTATTTAATACTTTTGTAAAATTTAATGGTAATCTATATAATCAAAGTATTGGAATTCCTATGGGGGGTAATGCTGGTCCATTCATAGCGGACCTGTTTTTAAGCTATTTGGAATATGATTACATGATGGATAAAAAGAATCCGAGTAACATAAAATAATTTGCTTTTAAATAATAAAAGATATTTACATGACCTTCTGGTGATAAATTGTGCAGATTTTTTAGAGATTTCAAATAAAATATATCCACCAGAGTTAAATCTGGAATCCAGTAATAGGAATGGCAATTATGACCATTTTCTAGATTCAGATATTAAGGTTGCACCTAATAATACACTATTTTTTAAATATATACTAAAACAGATGATTTTAATTTTGAAATAGTTAATTTCCTATTTTGAATGATATTTTGAGGTAGCCTGTTGGATGAATGTTTTTTTCTTCCCTGTATAATTTTGGAGTTTAGGGTTTGTTTCGACACATGCAGGTAATAGAATAACGTAGGATATTTGGAAATTAATTCGTAGAAATTGAGCGAAAGTGAAAAGGTTTTGGCTGACTGTTAGTATTATGGAAATAAGGGGAGTTATACTGGCTGAAGGATATTTTTTTCAGAGTTGGGATGTGCTTAGTTTGATTTAGTGCTAGGTGAATGCTGGTTAAGGAAGGTTAGAAAATTTTTTTGGGGGTATATTTTTATATTTTTCAGTATTTTGTTTTTGTTCATAGGTATTCCACAGGTGTCATTACATATGGTTATGCCATATTCTATGACAAGGCGCGCTCATTTTGCCTGGGTAATGAAATTTAAGCGCCGATACCTATATAGGCAATGAAATTTCATCTGAGGAGCCCTGATATGTGGTGATTACTTGGGAATATTAAAATGTTGTAGATTTAAGGTGTTATGGCTTGGTTTTGGGGCAATAACTTATGCTTATTAGTGCTGATTTTGCTCTATTTTGGACTTGATTTTCGGAATATCGGGTTGGATATACTGTTTTGTCCTAGGTGATTGGATGGATGAGTTAAGTCTAGACCTCTTTCAAGTTCTCATTTATCTCAGTTACTAAATTAGGAAGATAGTTTTTTTTACCAAGTAATTACCTCTAATACATTATATGATTTTAGGTGGGATCTAGTGCTGGTTGAGGAATTTTAAAATTTTTCCCCGACAGACCTTAACCCTGATCCAGGTTTTAACCTGAGACAGATAATTATTTTGGGAGGTCATTTTGTTTTTGTTT
Organism: Artemia sinica; assembly: GCA_027921565.1. NCBI lineage: Eukaryota > Metazoa > Arthropoda > Branchiopoda > Anostraca > Artemiidae > Artemia > Artemia sinica. Next base: position 51,470,546 of record CM051265.1, read on the forward strand.
TGGATTGTTGTTTGATCTTATGGTAAATGGAAATGGGCTTGATTTTCGGATATGATTTGGATTTTGTTTGGTATGTCGTTATGGTTTTTTACCTTGTTTTTTAATGAAATTGAATAATAAAATTGATCTACGGATATTATAGTACCGATTGCCACTAAGCGATTCTACCAGATATTAGTAGGTGTTTACCGATCGTTGTTTTCTTTGCCGAAACTATTTCCACCCCTCGGGCTAAATTGTACAAAGATGATTATATATAAATAAAAAGCCTGTTTCAATGTTTTTTTTTCCCTGTATTTTGGAGGGTAGGGTAAATTGTAAAACAACTGAAGGATATTTTTTCAAATATCATTTGGGGGTATATTTTATATTTTCAGTATTTGTCTGTTGGAATGTAAAATCTGTGGCTTTCAGTATGTGGGGGAAAGTATTAATAACATGTATGGACATTTGCCTGGGTAAGATTTTAGGGATACCTATATAGGCATTTCAAAGGCACAATTAATTTTAGGGGGCACAAAACGGGGGAAAAAACTAATAGCTATCTAGTACAACATTGTAATAATGGTACCTGGTCTTTAACTAATTCAACTATTACGATTTTAGAAAATTTGGATTTAAATAATTTAACTAAAGAAGAGAAAAATATAAAATTACGTAAACGTGAAGATTATTGGATCCATACACTCGGTACTGCTTATCCTTTCGGGTTGAATAATCGAGTGGCTAAATATGGAGACATGTCCAATGTTGTTGTTAATTGTATAAATGATTTAATAGATTATCCTTCTTGTAATCATCCCATTAAACGTAAAAATTGATCAAGAGGACATAGGAAAAATAATAGAAAAAATAATATAGATTTAGATATTTATCTGAGGGATTTATGCCAGTTATTTGTGTCTAATGGTATGGCGAGTATAATAAAATACTTAAATAAATTATCAAAAAATAATTTGATAAAATTATTTTGGAACATAATTAATAATACACCATGGATTTCAAAAATTAAAATAATTTATGATACAGTATGTATTTTAGCTAGAACTAAATGTATTTCAAAGGATAACAAGTCTGATAAGCCTGTTAATAAGGAGAAGAGATTATATTTATCTATAAATTTTAGGAGTAAACAAATAGAGAATATAAATTTACGTGGAATTTTAAACCAGGTTGATGTGAAATAGGCCCTTCCTAGTAAATAAATTATAAGTATAAATTCTTGTGATAAATTTGCAGATTTTTTTGGAAATTTCAAATAAATTATATCCTCCAGAGTTAAAGCTGGTATCCAGTAATGGGAATGGCAATTATGACAATTTTCTAGATTTAGATATTAATGTTGCACCTAATAATACACTATTTTTCAAAATATATAATAAAACAGATGATTTAATTTTAAAATAGTTAATTTCCCATTTCCTAAACGTAATCTACATTCAAATATAAACATATTCATCGTATTTTTCCCAACTATTTATATATGCAAGAATTTGTGCTAATTACATCGATTTTAAAAGTAGATGTAAAATACTTAGCACTAAGCTAATCTTAATGGGTTTTTCTGCCAATAAACTTGCTTGGCAATTTAAAAAGCTTTGTTTTCAATATAATCAACTTTTAAATAAGTATAATAAAAATTATCAAGATATTTTGAATGATATTTTGAGGTAGCCTGTTGCATGAATATCTTTTTTTCTTCTCTGCATAATTTTGGAGTTTAGGGTTTGTTTCGACACATGCAGGGAAGAATAATGTAGGATATTTGGAAATTAATTCGTAGATACTGAGCGAAAGTGAAAAGGTTTTGGTTGACTGTTAGTGTTATGCAAATAAGGGGAGTTATAATGGCTGAAGAATATTCTTTCAGAGTTGGGCTGTGTTTAGTTTGATTTAGTGCTAGGTGAATTTTGGTTAAGGAAACTTGGAATTTTTTTTTTTTGGGGGGGGGGTTATATTTTTTAATTTTTGGGTATTTTGTTTTTGTTCATAGGCATTCCACAGGTGTCACTACATAGGGGTATGCCATATTCTATGGCATGGCGCGCTCATTTTTGCCTGGGTAATGAAATTTAAGCGTTGAAACCTATATAGGCAATGAGTTTTCATCCGAGGAGCTCTGATATGTGGTGATTACTTGGGGAATATTAAAATGTTGTAGATTTAAGGTGTTTTGGCTTGGTTTTGGGACACTGACTTATACTTATTAGTGCTGATTTTGCTCTATTTTGGACTTGATTTTCGGATTATCGGGTTGGATATACTGTTTTGTCCTAGGTTATTGGATGGATGAGTAAGGTCTAGACCATTTTCAAGTGCTCATTTATCTCAGTTACTAAATTAGGAAGACAGTTTTTTTTTATCACGAAGTGATAATATGAAACTTTAACAAGTTTCACGAACAAAAATAAATCAGTACTCGACAAGCTCACAAACATAAATCAGCATGCAACAAGTTCCATGTACAAAATCACTTTGGCGAGGAGAAAAAAATCAATGTACTTTATGCACGAAGAGAGAGAAAAAACAACATGCTACAATCTTCACGAACAAAAAAAAAATCAGCACGCAACAAATTCCACGAACAAAAATCAGCAGCCAACAAGTTTCATGAACAATATCAGTTTCACGAGGAGAAAAATCAGGGTACGAGTTTGACGGAGAGAAAAATTAACATGCCAAATGTCTCACTAACCAAAACAAATTCAGCACGCAAGAAGTTCCTACGAGAAAAAAAAACAGCAAGCATAAAGTTCCATGAAGAAAATCAGTTTCACGAGGAGAAAAATCAATGTGCATGTTTCATGAAGAGAAGAAACAACATGCAACAAGCCTCTATTAAAATAATGAAAAATAATGAAAAAAATGACAAAAATATTAAAATACGGAAAATAATGTGTTAAAATTATCAAATCTCGGTCCATAAGCCCTAGAAAATATTTAAAATATGAAACAAATATTAAAATATGGTAAATAATTGCTTAAAATACTCAAGTGCTAGCATATCCTTAGTCAAAATTGCACCTTAGGTGTTTGTGAAAACGATAGTGATGTTCCATTCTGCTCTCGAGGTTGAATGTTTTCATGTCCGGGATTCTTATACCCCAGGAAAATAATAAAAAATTAACAAAATTAAAATACGGTAAATAATATCTTAATACTCGCAAAACTCGGCCCATAAGACCTAGAAAATATTCGAATATGAAACAAATGTCAAAATGTCGAAAATATTTGCTAAAAATCTTTAAATGCTAGTATTTCCTTAGCCGAAATTGCCTTCAGATGTGTGTGAAAACGGTTATCGCAATGCCATTCTGGTATTTAGGTTTGATTTTTGATGCCCTGGATCTATTGAACCCCGGGAAAATATTAAAAATATGAAACAAAATATTAAAATAGGGTTGCAAAAACAAGAACTAATGGATTTAATGATTTTTAATGAGAAAATATCTTGAAATATCTTAGGAATGATGAGGTGGTGGTAAATGATGTTAGAGGGGGCAGCTGCGTATTGCCGTGGTGGTTGAGGTGTTATGAGAGCATCATGAAAGGCCTACCTGCGAAAAACTTGAATCAATGGATTGAAGCTAAATTTATAACAAAAAATGACTGAAACGTATCGAGGCGGGGGGAATGAGGAATGTCAGAGGGTGTCATGGACCAGACACATTTGGCATAGATTGGGAATTGTCGGAAAATAATAGCAATACAAAATGTATCCATTGGTGGTATTCAAACGTTAGAAAACGTTAGAACGTTGCCGGGTGTTACCATTCTGTCTATTTTTCTAAGAATCATTGAAAAAGAAGGAGAAGGCTCGTTCAAGAAATGTTTTAAATGCTAAGTGGCGTGAATTGCCTCGGAGAATCACATTCTAGTGTTTTAAATGTCAAGTTGCCGCTGTTCAAATAAAAAAAAGTGTTCAATTCTAGATTTACAAGTTTTTTTTGGAGGGATAGGTTGAAAATGCCCTAGGAGGTGATGAGAGGGGTGCCACGCGGAGCAGTAATAGTTTGGTGGTGTGAGGTGTTTTGGAGGTTACTATGATAGGGTTGGCTTCCGATAAGGGTTTTTTTCATTAAAAGCTCTCAATAGAACCTAAACAATCAACTCTAACGAGATTATGTGGAATGTGATGAGAAAATATTATCCAAATGCGCATATTGTCATGGTGGGTGAATATTCATAGGCTAAGCTCAAATAAAACATGGTGTTTTAGTTAATAGCTTTTAGAAATACTCAACATGGCCTAAATTTGCCTCTAATATAACCCTGCCTCTCTGATAATGATTGCTAGGATGCCTTTTTCTTTAATACATGATTATTTTTGCTTGTTTTTGTTTCTTTATAAGCTTTTTTACGCTTTGTTTTTTTGTTCGTCATATCTTTTAAAGATTTTTCTATTTTTTAGTAATATTGTAAATTTGTTTTATTTCATTTTATTTCATTTATTTCATTTGTTTTATTTAATCTATTTTCCACCTATGCGTGTCAATTATTGTACCCATAGAAAAACACGCAATCATCTTTCTAGCATGCACCAAAAAGAGGAATTCTCCTCGCGCGCAATAGGCTATTTCTAGAATGTACTCTCCAGAACAGAATATTAGAAAGGGGTTCATAATCGATCTGATTAAGACACAGTTTTTATTGGATGGACATTGGTCTTTCGAGTCCTTATGAAGACAAAAATCATTACAATATAACGATCCTTTGAGAAAAAATGCACTGAAAGAAAAAAAAAATATTATGCAACACCCGGTGTATGTGTCCTCCTCAATTAAAAGCGGGGGATTCCCTCATGAACTCTGAAGAAAAGGTTCTTTTGGGAATGCATCATTCATTAAGATAACTCAAAAACTAAACATTAAAAACGCCTTGAACGTTTCGAAGAGAAATGTCATAAGAAACGTCTTGAAATGTCTTGATAAAATTCCTCTGCATGGCGCCGCCATTACGTAAAACCCACGTGCGCGTTGTCATTAGGTAACATGTGCGGTGTCACTACGTAAGACCCATGTATGCGCTGACATTATGTAGCATGTGCGCTGTCATTACGTGAGACCCACGAGTGCGTTGTCATTATGTAAGACCCACGTTTGCACTGTCAATATGTAACATGTGTGCTGTCATTATGTAAGACCCATGTTTGCACTGCCATTAAGTTATTTCCGATAAATCCACTAAGTCACGCATTACCTTCAACTCCAACTGCTTAGATTAAATCCCCTCTGATGTAACGCTTGTTGACTAACGCGAAATTGCGTCATCCTCTATTAAATAGCAACCAACTTTAAACATTCCTTAACAACTACATATCTTAGTTTCCCCCTATGAGTTAACTAACACCTGACAATTTAAAATGCAAGGGTGTGTCATACCAAAATGTAAACATTGTTGTAACACCAGCTCCCTTGACCGATCGTATTGCAGGGGTGTCTTCCATGATGTCACGGGAATCCTGGGCGTTGCAGAATCCAGGGGTGTGTGTCAAAGAAAACCAGGGCTTTCTAGAAATCCTATGGGAATCTTCTATGGGCATTCTGGAAAGCAGTGAGGCAGTATTACTGAGGGCGAGGGTTGTAAGTTGTGACCCTGGGGTGTTTAGGTTCTTATTGAAGGGATGGTTGTATAAGCTTTAGAGGTGGCCCGTTGGGTTGATTTTGGAAGTTTTAGTTCCTTTTTAAGAGCTAATAATGATGGAGGCCAAGTAACCGACCCCCCCCCCCCCCCCTATTCAACTACCCATTTTTTCACCAAATGCATATTATTGAAATTGTGCGATGGCAATTTTGTTTAAAATAGCCCAAAGAACATGTAACAATGCTTACAGGTTTAGCCCCCCCCCAGAGCCCTAGGACAAGGGGCTTAAGTTATACCCTGGGGACATATGAGTGGTCGTTTCAAATTCAGATGGGTATCATTTGATTTTAAATTGGAAGTTAAAGTGCCTTTTTTAAGAATCAAAGTGATTTGAGAGACCCCCGCCCCTCCCCTAAACCCGTCATTTCCCTAAACAAATATCCAAACAAAGTTTTGAGACATAAATTTTTTCAGCATTGTTGAAAGGCTCAGTAACCATGCGTAGCAATATTTGGAGTAGCAGTAGTAGCATTAGTAGCAGTATGCAAATAGTATATTTTTTTTCAAGATCCCCTTCAACACACGATTAAATTTTTAACTTAATACAATCAACCGGACCTGAAGCATTGCTGATGCGTCCTTTTGACAACCTATATGGGTATGGTGTGTTTCGATTTATTTCAATGCAGTTACAATATTGCCCAAATTTTTTCCTTAATACCCTTAGGTTTAATAGTTGTAGTAGTAGCACCAATAAATATAGTAGTAGCAGCAAGAGTACAGTTAATAGTATACTCTTAGCTCTAATAGCAGTAGTTGTAGGAGTAGAAGCGTTAGTATTATGATGCAAATATTGTCGAACGACTGAGGATATTAAGTTCAAATTTTCGGGGCTACTTCTATTACTACTTCTGCTCTTAAAATTTTACTAAATCAAAAGAGTGTAAGTGCATCCAGGCTGTGAAAGAGCATAGATATAATTTTTTGGGAATGGTATTAACTTTTATTTATCAGGTCAACTAGAGGATGTATATGATTAAATTAAGCACTACTATTTGTGTCATGATTTTCAACATAGTTTACATTGTTAAAAATTGCTAAAAAAAAAGGTTTCTTCAGCATATCAATAGCAGGCCAAACTATAAATTCTTAAATGAAAACCGGAAAGATTCAAACTAGTATTTTCTTTTTCCCCGAAAAAGACTATGTCAATATAAAATGAAAAAAACTAGTTTAAAAAAAACTTTCTCCACAAAATACGTTTTTCACGAAAAAGTAAAAAACTCCATTAAGCCAAAAATGAACAAAAATAGAATCAAATAATTTACCAAGCACACAACTACCACAAATCATTATCAATAAATAAATGAAACCCAAAACAAACAGAAATTAAAATAAATAACAGAGTCAAACTCAAAACGATCAGAAATTTTCACTTTTTACTTTATAAATGTCATCAAAAATTAATTACGATTTTAAAGAATAAATATCAGCATATGTATATTAGACTGACAATGCACATTCATTTGAATTTTTTCAGTAAAGTACAAATTACATTCTGGCTTTTAGAAAGCATAGGATTTAAACCCTACTCATATTAATTTCTGCTTGTTTTGAGTTTGACTCTGTTATTTATTTCAATTTCTGTTTTTTGGATTTCATTTATTTATTGATACTGATTTGTGGTAATTGTATGATTTGTAAATTGTTTGATTCTATTTTTGTTCATTTTTTGGTTTTATCGAGTTCTTTACTCTTTTTCGAAAAACTCATTTTGTGGAAAAAGTATTTTTAATTAATCTAGGTAAAGATGAATAATAGGATGAGAAAACGCTGAAGACCGATTAATTGAATTTCGCATTATTACGTTTAATATTCAAATACCTTATTTTAAGATTCCAATTTTCATAACTTCATTTACTTTTGACAATCATCCTCTTTACTTACTGCTACCTATATATGGTTAAAAAAGGAAAAAAAAAATAGAAAAAAAAGACTAACCTTACTGGCTGTCTTGTGAAGTGTATCAAATACTAACTTCCCTGAAAAATGGTTCTTAAGAACGACGGCTGATGTCCTGGGCTCAATTTCTGGAATCCTTTTACCATTAGGAATCAGGTCACTATTTGGGCTTTCTATAGCTTTCACCATGCTATGAAAAAAGTAATGAATCATTCAAACTATATTTGGGGCTATGTGGAAACACGTTAAGGGACTAGGAAAAGTGACAAATGAGCAAGGAACATGTAAAGTAAACACGAGACGTACTTTGTTATTTTTGGCGAACTTAGTGTCAGAGGTTTTAAAATATAGTTGACATAACGAAAGACGATTTAACTCAGATTAGAGATTTTTTCTTTGAACAGCATGTTGTAAAAGAATCCCGCATTTTTGCTAACTTTTAATAATTTACGCTTCAAAAAAAATCCGACCAGAGAATATCAAACTGGTTTTTTTAACTGGTTGTGAACTTTTTCTTCTTGTTATATTTCATTTACTAACTCATCGTCATTTCTGCATATTTTAAGTTTGACTTATCATAACCTACGACTCTCTTTCTGATTATTGTTATTAAGAGGGGTGAGCCCACTGTCAGTAGGTCGAGGCTCAGGCCTTCAAGGCCCACTGCCTCTGCCCCCCAAAAACTATGCTATATTTATGGTTGGAGGGGCCAATGATGGGTTTGGCTTCCCATCCTTACCACATATCTTGCCAGCTGTTGGATTTCCCCTTCCCTTAGTATGTCCTCGAGTTTCACAATAACAGTATGAAATATCTCAAGCCGGTGTCTAATCTAGCTGGACATTCTTCTATCAGATGTCTTCTTTTTTCCACATTGGCCATCTCACATTTCTGGCATAATGGGGATTTACCCCTCTCTATTCCAGAAAAATGTTTCCTGAAATTTCCAAATCCTGGTTGTGGCTTTTGTAACCATTCTCGTCTCGGACCTTTTCAGTCGTAGAAAATATTTAGTCAGGGTAAGGTTGAACTTCATGAGTAATTCCTTCGTTTCTTTACATCCTACCTTCCTATACCAATTTTGTTCCGCTCTCTCATTGCTCCAACCCCTCACTGCCGCCTTCCACCAACTCTGAGGAAATGAGATGAAAGGTTCTGAGCCATAATATCTCAGTGATGTCCCAGCCTTAGCTGCTTCATCTGTCGTCTCTCTTTCTGATGGTTTCAGGTTTCATTATTGCCCCTCACCCTTTTTGATTTTTTTTAAGATTTTTTTTTTAATTAAAGAAAAAAAAACAATTTGTGGTTTTTTATGCTCTCGTTTTACAGAAAACGAACAAAAATTATTGCGTCTTAGACAAGAAAAGTGACAAATGAACTTTTACAGAAAAGTTTACAGAACTTTTACAGAAAAGTTCTGTAAAACTTGCTCAACTAAACGAAGTCGTATTAGACTTACAAGTATGAAACTAAATATTTATTCTTTACATTCTTACTCAATACCCTTTGAGATGTACCTGTAATTAGGAGGCTACAGCTAAAGCTATGCAGCCCAAATTGTGTATATCCTATCTATCCCCCAGGCGTCTCAGTTGTTTCAACCCCGTACCTGTAGATCCAAATTCTCGAGTGTCTACTGGCTAACAGATAAGTACCCATATTTCTGTAAATGTGGCTAAACTAAACGAAGTCGTAATAATTTTCCATGCTTCTAGAATTATACCATACCTGCACTTTATTAAACGCAAAATATTTGAGTCATAATCACAAATCATTTTTAGTTTCATAGAAAACTGTAGAATAGACTGAGCAGCCATATGTTTAGTTGGTTTTAAGTTTCTATCTTGTTCTTTGCACATATAGTTTCTATTTTCCATTTTTTGTGTTAACTTTGTTCTTTTTTAATGAATAACAAACCTGGCAAAAGTTTGTTGTCCAACTAAGTTTATCTTTTTTAGCAACTGGAATATCAGGGTTGCAGCAGTAGCTGCAACCTAGTAAAGAGCGGACTGTAAAGAAATATTCATCACGTTGATATCTTTTATTCTAACTACTTTCGGACTTCTTTTCTTTCACATTTACTACGATGGAGCATAACCCCCCTCCCTTTCTGGGTTATATTATGGATGCATGGGAAATACTCATCAATGTCATACAAGTTAGAGAATTTTTTTTGTCATTTAACTGTATGCCCATTTCCCATTGTACAATTTTTTAATTATAGCAATTTCTGTAATGAACTTGTTTTTTATAAGCAATAGACAAGAACTCCACCAGCTTAATTCAGTGCAGCTCTGAAGAGGAATTGACTAACCTTATTTAGACCTAAGTCAGACTTAAGCTTTCCCCTTTAATGGAATGTTATCCAGAAGTGTCACACTTTGAACTGACTGTAATCAGCAAAAGGATGACTAGGATACCTTAAACAAGACCGATTAAAATGCGCATTTGCAGAGGTCAAGTTCCTTTTCACCCTGAGTTTCACGAATGGCTCAACAGGAAACAATCACGACAAATAATGTGAAGATGGTCTCCTGCACCAGAGCCTTCAGATATCAAATTAAAAAATAACAAGTTTTTCAACTGAAAGTAAGGAGCAACATTAAAACTTAAAATTAGCAGGAATTATTACGTATATAAAGGGTGCTGCCCCCTCCTCAACGCCTTGCTCTTTAGGCTAAATGTCTTTAGTACTAAAAAAAAAATGTTTTATTGTTCTAATTAAACGGCCCTTGTGTTTCACAGATCAGAAGTCATTATTAAAGAATTAGGACAAAACTCGAACTTTAGCGTAAAGAGCGAGGTGGTGAGGAGGGGGCAAACCCGTTTATATACGTAATAATTTCTGTTCGTTTTAGGTTTTAATGTTGCTCCTTACTTTCAGTACAGGAGACCACCTTCACATAATTTGTTATGATTCACATTATTCATCATGATATCTGTGGGAAATATCCTTACAAAAAAAAGATTCATTAGAGTAACTGAACTTGAAAACAATGGAAATGATGATACTACAATTTATTTCATTTATTTTAAAACCACGTTTTTCGAATTAATATTTCGAGACACGCACTTTTTAGGGGTGATTATAATTCTTAAAACATAATTATTATAATTATAATTCTTAAAACAATATTCTAACTGCAAAACGCGTAATTGGAGTAAGGAGTAGTACCCTCCATGACATTTAAGAGAGTCTTGGATTAAATAGTTCATAGTAACAAACTGTAAGTAAGTGCGACCGATGTCAACAAAGACTGAAGCTCTAAAAAACAAAGTTACTTAAATTTTAGGATCGGACGATCTCTTTGTTACTTAAAAGGACGCAAATATTGTGATTCTCATTCTAATGAGCCTCCTTCTTGGATTCTAAGGCACTCTTTTTATATGATCATCCCTTGGGGGGAAAAGCATATAAATCTGTTGTAGTTGTACCTATGCTACAAAAATGATTTTCCTTGATTTTCAAGGCGGGGGATTGTAACTGTCCTCTATAATGTTTATAACCGTAATGAAAAAAAAAGTACACATTTTCTTGTTTCAACTCAATGCCATTTTCTAGGGGATTCTGGCTGTTTTGAAATTGCCATAAATTTGATGCAATTAATAAACTTTTACTATGAAGATTAACTGAAATAATAGTTACCAATCCTGGATCAGCTTCAAATGCCAACTTTTCCTTATTAGACTGTTTTTTTTTGTTTTTGTTTCAAAAGGCCTTTTAAAACGTTCGGTTGCTATGGACCGTGGTTTGATCTCTATTAGGTTGCAGCTACTGGTCACTACTGCCGCAACTATGAAAAACTGAAGCTCAAATGTGTCTACTAACGATCAGGGGTGAATCTCCAGTATTTTTATTAGGGGGGCAAGAGGGGTCCATATTCGGATAGTCAAGGGGCATGGGATATATAATAATTTTTTTCTCCGCATTATTGGGAGGGGCAATTGCCCCCCCCCCCAACCCGCCCCAAACGACGCCTCTGCTAATTATAGTGTATTAAATCAACATGGTTTTTTGTTAATAGCTCTTGCAAAGCCTAACTCAGGAAGATATTTAGAGCTTTTTCCACCGCCTAATCATTTCTTAAATTCATAATCTGCATCGTAAAATGCCTTTGTGCCGAAGGTCAACATAAAAATGTTTTTACTAATAATCAGCACCATAAGTTATAATCAAGATTGTGAATTCGATAACATGGCTCAAACAGATTGCCGGTTTTGGTGCCGGTTTGGATTGCGGATTTTGTCGGGGTGTGGGTCGGGTTTATAAATTTTAATGTTATATTCTTTGTGGAACAGAAGAATTTGTGACCCCCAGCATGTGGAACATAATGGGGGGAGGGGGTAGTGGCCAACTTCACGTATACTTTCATTTCGTTTGTTTTAAGTTTTAATTTTACTCCTTACTTTCGTTTTAAAAACTAATGTTCACTTTACTTTTGGCAATATTGTTTATGCAATATCTACATGCCATAGCTTGTTTGTCTCCTTTGTACCTTTGTACCTTGTCTGTTTGGGTCAAATGCGAAGTTAATAAACGTGTTGTCGTTTTTTTTTTTAAATCAGAATTTAATTCTTCTTTCAAAGTATGTTAAAGTTTAAAGACATCCCAGATTCATGAAGCCAAAGCTGTTTCATTTAAATCCAAACCCCAAAGTGGATTTTCTCCAAAATCATTCGTTTTTTGCTACAAGGAAATATTTGCGCTCAGGGGACTATTTGCAGAAATGGCTTGAATATTTTCTCTAACAAAGCTTTTAAAAGTTTTCTCTAACAAATTCTGAGCTCCTTACTTCAAAGTCTAAAAGAAACTTCCTTGTTCCAAAAACATGGCACACGCTGTAGTAAAATAAAACGCAGAGTTCCGTTTTCAATAGCATTCCATCCTCTTTTTTTCTTCTTTTGTTGGGATTATTTAGGAGACGCTTTTGCAAACACTCATCACCGGAAACAAAATCCTAGCCACATGGTAGATTGCTGCAGCTAAAACAAGCTCTTGGCTCCGTACCATGGCTGCCCCTTAGAAGCAACCTAGTAAAGAATGAACTTTGGCCCATAGTATTGGATAATTGAAGAAGGTGTTTTAAAAATAACTGTCAAGCGAAGAAGAATCGGCATTTGAAATTGATTCAGGAATGGTAACTATTATTTCGGTTAACCTTAATGATGAAAAATTCGTTACGAAAATCCATCTGTGGGATTTTCAAAAGTAGCCTGAAACCCCCAAAAATGGTGTCAAATCGAAATGAGGAGTGCATTATTGGAATCAACATAGCAGACAATCCTGTTTATGAGTATAAGAATCTCACATCTTTAGCAACAAAGAAAATAACTTTCTGAGATGCGATGCAGTGATGCGTCTCCTTTTTTCTTTTTTTTTTTTCATTTTTCAGTCACCGTTTATGGAGTGCTGAATTACCAAGCAGAGGTAAATCCCATTGCATTACCGTGAGACGTCTTCAGTTCATCACTTCGCACTGAATCAGAGGCAGCGCTATAGCGTTGCCTATAGTAAAGGCCATACGGCTCCAATGTCATTTTTTTTTTCAGAGGCACTTCATATGGAAGGGGTTGTCGAAGAAACTTCAAAGGGGGTTCATTCGATTGAAAATCGAGAGTTCTAGTGCCCTTTTAAATAGTCGAATGTGATTGGAGGGCAACTAGCCCCCCCCCATGCCTATCATTCTCCCAAACACATCCAATCAAAATTTTGAGATAACCATTTTGTTCAGCGTAGTCGATTTCCAGATAGAAAATATGTTTTTGAGGAGGACACTCCCCCAAAACCCTCAGGGCAAGGGTTTTAAGTTATGCCCTGGGGGCATATAAGGTTTTTATATAAGGCGGTGTCGTAGAAACTTCAGAAAAGGCTCATTCGATTGGAAATTCAAAGGGATAGTGCCCTTTTTAATAGTCGAAAGTGATTGGAGGGCAACTAGCCCCCCCCCTTCGCCATCATTCTCCCAAACACATCCAATCAGCATTTTAAGATAGCTATTTTTTTCCAGTGTAGATCATTTCCAGATAGAAAACGTGTTTTTGAGGAGGACACTCCCCCACAACCCTCAGGGCAAGGGTTTTAAGTTATGCCCTGGGGACATATAAGGTTTTTATAGAAGGCGTTGTCATATAAACTTCCAACAAGGCTCATTCGATTGGAAATTCAGAGGGCTAGTGCCCTTTTCAATAGTCTAAATTGATTGGAGGGGAACTAGCCCCCTCCACGCCCATCATTCCCCAAAACACAACCAATCAAAACTTTGAGATAGCAATTTTGTTCAGCGTAGTTGATCTCCAGATAGAAAATATGTTTTTGAGGAGGACACTCCCCCACAACCCTCAGGGCAAGGGTTTTAAGTTATGCCCAGGGGACATATAAAGTTTTTATAGAAGGCGTTGTCGTAGAAACTTCAAAAAAGGCTCATTCGATTGGAAATTCAAAGGGCTGGTACCCTTTTTAATAGTCGAAAGTGACTGAAGGGCAACTAGCCCCGCACACCAATCATTCCCACAAACACATCCAATCAAAATTTTGAGATAGCCCTTTTGTTCAGCGTAGTTGATTTCCACTCCACCTAGAAAATATGTTTTTGAGGAGGACGCTCCCTCAAAACCCTCAGGGCAACGGTTTTAAGTTATCCCCTGGGGGCATATAAGAATGATGTTGGCACAGTGTGTTATTTATTATTTTTTCCTGTCGTAAAAAAACATCAAAAAAAGCTCATTGTATTGGAAATTCAAAGGGCTAGTGCCCTTTTTAATAGTCGAAAGTGATTGGAGGACAACTAACCCCCCTCTCACGCCAACCTTTTTCCAAAACACATCCAATCCAAATTTTGAGATAGCCATTTTATTAAAAAACGCAGTTTTAACTTCTGGAAATTAAGTCTTTGAGGATGACATCTCCCCCACAGCCCTCAGGGTAAAGGTGTTGAGTTATGCCCTGGGGGCATATAAGGTTTTGTATAGACAACGCTGTCGTAGAAACTTCAGAAAGGGCTCATTAGATTGGAAATTTAAATGGCTAGTTCCCTTTTGTAATAGTCGAAAGTGATTCTAAGGCAACTGACACTCCTTCCACACCCACCATTTCCCCAAACACATCCAATCAAAATTTTGATATAGCCATTTTGTTCAAAGTAGTTAAAAGTTCTGGAAATTGTATGTTTGAGCAGGACACTCCCCCCAGAGTCTTCAGGGGCAAGGGTTATAACTTATGCCCTGGGGGCATATATGGTTCTTATGGAAGGAATGCTCGTATAAACTTCAGAGAGGGCTCATTTGATTGGAAATTCAAAGTTCTAGTTCCCTTTTTAAGCGTCAAAAGATATTGGAGGGTAACCAGCTTCTCCCCCCCCCCAAAGCCCTTTTTTCCCAGATGCATCCAATAAAAATTTTAAGATAGCTTTTTGTTAACAATAGTTCAAAGATCATATAACAAAAATTCCGGTATCGACACAACCCACCAGGGCTCGGAGGCAGGCGTTGTAAGATATGCCCTAAGGGCATATATGGGTCTTATGGAAGGGATGTTCGTATTAACTTCAAAGAGGGATCATTTGATTGGAAATTGAAGGTTCCAGTTCACTTTTAAAAAAGTCAAGAGAGTTAAACTAGCCCCCCCCCCCCCGCTTTTTTTCCCCAAACCCTTACGCGACAAATTTTGAGATAGCCAGTGTTTTGGAAATTCTTCAAAAATTAGATAACAACCCCCCCCCCCCCCAGAGCCCGGGGGATAGGCGTTGGAAGTGTTGTCCTGGGGGCGTGTATGGTTCTTATGAAAGGGACGCTCGTATAAACTTCAGAGGGGGCTCATTTGATTGGAAATTGAAAGTTCTAGTTCAATTTTCAAGAGCCAAAAGATATTCAAGGGCAACTAGCCCCCCCCCCCCCCCCCCCCACACACACCCTTTTTTCTCCCAGCCCATCCAATAAAATTTTTATAATAGCCATTTCATTAAAAATAGTTCAAAGGGCAGATAAGAAAATTCCTGTGTCGACGGAACCCTCCAGGGCCCGGAGGCAGGCGTTATGAGTAATACTCTAGGGGCATATATAGTTCTTATGGAAAGAACGCTCGTATAAGCTTCGGAGAAGACTCATTTGATTGGAAATTGAAAGTTCTTGTTCACTTTTTAAGAGTCAAAAGAGATCGGAGGGCAACTAGCCCTCCACACCCTAAATGCATCAGATAAAAATTTTGAGATAGACATTTTGTTAAAAATAGTTCAAAGTTCTGGTAAGAAAAAAGTACGGTGTCGACACAGCCCCCCAGGACCCTGGGGTAGGCATTGTAAGTTATGCCCTGGGGGCATATATGGTTGTTATGGAAGAGATGCTCGTATGAACTTCCTAGAGGGCTCATTTAATTGGAAATTGAAAGTTGTAATTCACTTTTTTAGATTCAAAAGTGATTGGAGGGCACCAAGCCTTTATTTTTTTCCCAGAGGAACTCCATCCATTTATTTTTTTCCAAGAGGCACTTCATATAGAAGGGGTTGTCGTATAAACTTCAAAGGGGGCTTATTCGATTGGAAATCAAGAGTTCTAGTGCCCTTTTTAAGAGTCAGAAGTGATCAAAGGACAACTGCCCCCCCAAGCCCTTTTTCCCCAAATACATATGATAAAAAATTTGGGGTAGCCATTTTGTTAAAAATAGTTCAAAGATTATATAACAAAAACTCCTTTATGTGTTGTCATTTCATTAAAAATAGTTCAAAGGTCAGATAAGAAAAAATCCTTTGTCAACCCCCCCAGGGTCGGGGCAGGCGTTGTAAGTATTGATCTGGGGGCATATAGGGTTCTTATGGAAGGTATGCTCGTATAAACTTCAGAGAGGGTTCATTTGAATGGAAATTAAAAGTTGTAGTTTATTTTCTCAGAGTGAAAAAAGATCGGAGGGCAACTAGCCCCTCCCTCCCTCCACGCCTTTGGGTGTATCGGATGGATAAACCCATCCGATAAAAATTTCAGGTGACCATTTTTTGCTAAAATAGTTCAACCATCAGATACTAAAACTCCAGGGTCGACACAACCCCCAAGGGCCCAGGGACAGGCGTTGTAAGTTATACTTTGGGGATGTATATGGTTCTTATAGAAAGGATACTCGTATAAACTTCAGAGAGGGCTCATTTGATTAAAAATTGAAAGTTCTAGTTCACTTTTAAAGAGTCAAAAGAGACCAAAGCTTAATCTAGTCCCCCCCACGCCCCTTTTCCTCAAACCCATCTGATAAAAATTTTGAGATAGTAATTTTGTTAAAAATAGTTCAAACATCAGATAATAAAAACTCTAAGGTTGACACAAACCAATTTTTTCACTTTGATATCAGTTTCGATACTTTGATGAATATTTGATTTGTTTTTAAAGTTTGATTTTGAAATAAGGAATTGCTAAGAACTTGAAACTTTTTGCAATCAAAAACAAACAAAAATTAATTTAAAAAAAAACTTTCCAAAAAATAAGTTTTTCAAAGAAATTTAAAGGCTATTATAAACTTAAGCTCAGCAGATACAAATACCTTTTAAAATCCAAACTCA
Organism: Artemia sinica; assembly: GCA_027921565.1. Taxonomy (NCBI): domain Eukaryota; kingdom Metazoa; phylum Arthropoda; class Branchiopoda; order Anostraca; family Artemiidae; genus Artemia; species Artemia sinica. The sequence goes on from CM051265.1 coordinate 51,487,630, forward strand.
AAAAAGACCAGAAATTACTATTAAAGAATAAACGAAACCTAAAACGAACAGAAATTAAATAAACAATCATAGCAAAAACATACAACAAGTATTAATATAAATGAATAAATAGATCTTAAAGCGAGTAATGCTTCGATTGAATATGAAAATCAAGCTTAAAACGAAAAATAAATATTTTCCTATTGAAGTATAAATGAAACTTAAAACGAACAGAAATTAAATAAACAATCAATGCAAACAAAGATACAATAGATATTAATGTAAATTAATAAATAAATCTTAAAACGAGTGAAACTTAAATTGAATATGCAAATCAAGCTTGAAACGAACAAAAAACACCAGAAATAAGAGTTTGGGTATGACCTCCTTCTCTCACTGTAAAAGCCTAAAACCTACTGCGTCATTGGCGCTTTACTAAAAACTATATGCGTCTTGAACAATCTTGGAAAGTATAAAAAACAATATCAAATTGAATATTTGATGTTTAATAATATTAATTGTTGAAAGATCCATCAGTTCAAGAATTTATTTCATATGTAATTTAATAATATTAATTTTGAAAGATCCAATTTATTTCACTGTAATTGTATTTTTAATTTCAATGCTGTAAGAACTGGAAAAGAAAATATTTGTAATATAATCCGTTTTCAGTTAAGCGCCAATGACGCAGTAGGCTTTTGGTTTTTATTTACAGTTAGGAAAGGAGGCAGTATCCAAACACTTTTTTGTAGGGAAAACTATATTCGTCTTTAACAACTTTAAAAAGAGCTAATAAATTAAAACTGAGTATTTGATTTATAATAATATTAATTGTTGAAAAGTTCATCAGCTCAAAATGTTGCTATAATTTTAATGTTTATTTTCAATAATAAGTACAAAAGAAAATATTTGTCATAAAATTGGTTTTCAGTAAAGCGCCAATGACGCAGTAGGTTTTAGACTTTTACAGTGAGAGAAAGTTTATACGCGCCAATGTAGCGTAACTTTTGTTGGTTAGGAATAAACTTGATGAAACTTTTATATTTGAAATCAACATAAAATTTCGATTCTTTTGATGTATCTATTGGTATCAAAATTCCGTTTTTTTGAGTTTCGGTTACTATTAAGCCGGGTCGCTCCTTACTTTTAGTTCGTTACCACGACTGTTTGATAGTCTTTTTATAATAGTTTACAAATGTATTATTGGGAACACGAAAATATTCAAAATCGAAGACTTTACTTCTTCTTAAAAGAGTCGATGCTGTTTCAAACTGGACTAGTAAATGTTTGACAAAATTTCATAGAAACTAACAGAAGATATGTTGCATGTTTAACACACGCATATATATATATATATATATATATATATATATATATATATATATATATATATATATATATATATATATATATATATATATATATATATATATATATATGTATATATATATATATATATATATATATATATATATATATATATATATATATATATATATATTATATATATATATATATATATATATATATATATATATATATATATATATATATATATATATAATGTCGGAGAGACCACAGTGCCTTTCCATGACGATAAATAAAAGTTCAAATAGGGATAAAACCCTTTTAATAGACAGTGATGATGATAACAGTGATAGAAATTCACAAAAATACCAGATATTTCGGTCACATATATATAAAGTGGCCATCCCAACAAGATTTTTTCTGGTGCATGCTTTCCCTGTGGTTTTTCCTTTTTTCACTCTTTTTTTAAGAATAAATTTATGAATTTGGTCAATTATTGGTAACTTTGTCACTTTGGGCCTCAAAGATTTTGCTCATTGGCGCCCTTGTCACACTGGGCCTCACCCAAAATTTTGCTATAGACCCACCCCTGTTTCTCCCTCCTCAATACCTTAGCCTGCTCTTCAAGCTAAAGTTTTAAGCACTAACAAAAAAAAAAAAAAAAAAAAAAAAAAAAAAAAAAAAAAAAAAAAAAAAAAAAAAAAAAAAAAAAAAAAAAAAAACATACTCAAGAATTACGCTGGTGCACTGTAAGACAAAAAACCGGTTTCCCTAATGGTTAATCCTAATGAAATATACCCAAATATGATGAAAATACAATACTTTATTAACAGAATAATGTGTAGGGGTGAAGTAATCTAACCTAATATTACCCCAACCCTTTCAACAAATGTGCAAATATATAGCCCAAATTATAAAAGTCTTCTTCATTTCCCAAATCTTCAATCTTTTATCCCGAATCTTCATTTCAACACTCATGGTTAGACAGTATCCTTTATCACTATTCACTAAAAAAAAAAACAATTTATTTTTTAACTGAAAGTAAGGAGCAATATTAAAACTTAAAACGAACAGAAATTATTCCGTATATAAAAGGGGCTGTCCCTTCCTCAACGCATCACTCTCTACACTAAAGTTTTTTATTGTTAAAAAATAGAGTTGTGAGAAAGAGTCTAACTTTAGTGTAGAGAGCGATGCGTTGAGGAGGGGACAGCTCCTTTCATATACGGAATAATTTCTGTTCGTTTTAAGTTTTAATGTTGCTCCTTATTTTCAGTTTAAAAAACTTGTTTTTTTTATTTAATTTTTGAACGTTTTTAAATTAATGTAGGTTTTGATTTTGGCTCACCGTACCTGAATAATCAAAACAAAAGTTGCATATTAATTTTACTTTTATTTGGTTAAATGGCTTCCTCGAAAGTTGTTTAATTTTATTTACCAATGTTTTTTATTAGTAATAAATATACGTAACTTACGAATTAACTTACGTAATGAACTTCTATATTAATAGATTTTTAACACGTATATTAGGGGGTTCGCCCCCTAGCCAATACCTCACTCTTTACGCTGAAGTTCGAATTTTGTTCCAATTCTTTAAAAATGACCCCTTGATCCCAAATGCTGTTAATTAGAATAAATAGCTCTTATAAAAGTACTAAAAAATATTTGGCATAAAGAGTGAGGTATTGACTAGGGGCAAACCCAGATAATATACGTAATAATTTCTGTCCGTTTTAAGTTTTGATGTTGCTCCTTACTTTCAGTTGAAAAACTTGTTGTTTTTTATATTTAATTTCTGATCGTTTTTTTAAATAATGCCGGGAAATCCGGCACCCCCCTAATTGCAATGTCCCTTCCCCCGTGAAAACTTCCTCCATGGATAGATTTTCCCACGTAACCCCCAACCCGCCCCCACCCCCACTACTAGAAAAAATCCCTCCTGAAAACGTCTATAAGCTTCCCAATAACCAATACTATATGTAAACATTGGGTAAAGTTCATAACTTTCACCCCTTTCCCTGGAGACTGAGGGGGATTAAGTCATCCTAAAAGACATAGTTATTATATTTTTTGACCACGCTAAACAAAATGGATATATTAAAATTTTGATTGGGTGACTTTGGGAAAAAATGAGCGTGGGATGGGGCCTAGTTGCCCTCCAATTTTTTGGTCACTTAAAAAGGACACTAGAACTTTTAATTTCCATTGGAATGAGCCCTCGTGCGATATTCTAGGACTACTGGGTCGATAAGATCACGCCTGGGGAAAAAAAAAAATCAAAAACCAAAAAAACAAATAAACACGCATCCGTGATCTTTCTTCTAGCAAAAAATGCAAAATTCCACATTTTTGCAGATAGGAGCTTGAAACCTCTACAGTAGGGTTCTCTGCTACGCTGAATCTGATGGTGTGATTTTCATTAAGGTTCTATATCTTTTAGGGGGTATTTTCTCCCTTGCTTTGAAAATCAGGCAAATTTTCCCAAGTGCGTTACTTTTGATGGATAAGAACAAAACTTAGTGAAACTGATATATTTGAAATCAGCATAAAAATCTGATTCTTTTGATTCATATATTGGTTTCAAAATTCTGTTTTTTTAGAGTTTCGGTTACTATTGAGTCGGGTTGCTCCTTACTTACAGTTTGTTACCACGAACTGTTTGATACATTGAAAACTGAATATAGGAGTAGTAATTCATCTATATATTCTACGAGTGATTGTGTAATATGCCTTACTACGGGCAGCATCTATATATTCTACGAGTGATTGCGTAGTATGCCTTACCACGGGCAATCATCTATTACTGCAGACGGTACATGGCATACCAGACTGGTTTCTATGTGTCAATAGCATAAGTAACAGACCTTGGCATAGCGTGTTGAAAGGTTTATTGAGTATCCTATATGGCTGGCCCACTTTCACAAGTGACTGAATAATATGCCTTAAACGATACTCAATATACGTAAGTTGATTAGCATAGTAATCGGATTCAAATATAAGGAGTGATTTTTCAACGTATTCAAAGGTTTATTGGACTTTTCTGTAAAATGGTTAACATCCAAGCTTTCGGCGATTAGCATTCGACGGGAAGTTTAATGATAGCATATGGTATTATACATCAAAAAGTTGTATCATTTGCGTAAAAATAACTCAGTTTGCGAAAAAAAAAGATTTTCCATTGGCATAACTCTGCTATGAATGATCTTAATTGGTGACTGACTAGTAGGGGTAAAACAGAGCTCGGTAACATTTCTAATTGGATTGTATGAAAGTGGTAAAAAAGGGTAAAAAAGTGGTAAAAGTGGTAAACTGCTTACCAGTTAAGGTAAGGCCAAAGGGGGTGGTAACTCTTAGGGATTTATTATAAATTTGGAATAACATCGTTGGCATCAATCTATGGAAATGTCTAATGTTGACAAGGTGATCATGGGACTTGACCTAGCTTTACTTCTTGGTTGTGTTCTGTATAATACACAAATACCTGTTGAGCAGTGTTGCCAATACAAAATATGGTTTAACATTGGGGCATGCTGAAAGTTGAAAGTAATATAGACTGATAGGCCCCAAGATAATCTTATGCATTGACCTAGTTTTTCTTCTCGGGTGTGTTCTGTATAATAGATAAGTACCATTTGAGCAGTGTTGTCAATATAAAATATGCTCTAATATTATAGTCTACTAAAAAGTTGATACTAATAGAGATGTAGATGCCAAGAAAAGAATTTTAATAAAGAAATTCAGGACCGCAATGACCGCAACCATCAATGACTCTAACCACCAAGGACTCAACCTCCAAGGGTTCCTTATCCCCAACCTCCAAGGGGCCTCCTCCCTCCAACTTTTTGGGGCCCTTCCCCCCCATTTTTATGCTTTTTTTTTTTTGTTTTTTTTAAACTTTTTTTATTATTCTTTTTTCAACTTTTTTAAAATGTCTTAGAATGACATTAAACATACTTTAAACATAAAAAAATCACATTTAATATTTTCCAAATTCAAAATGAAAATGATATAGAAATGTTAGTCGTGACTTTTACTATTAGAAAAATAATGTTTGTAGTAGCACTTTTTTTGGACTAAATTTTTTTTGGACTTGGAAATCATTCAACTTTTTTTTTCTTCTTTTTTTTTACTTAGCACACTCAAATTTCTTGGAAGTAATAGGTATTTTCTTAACAGTAACAAGTTTCTTCTAATAACACCAAGTTTTCCGTCAAGAGATAACAAATTTCTGATAGAAGTTAGATTTTTAGTCACTGATAACAAGTTATCTGTTAGAAGTAACAAGTTTTCTGCCAATGATACCTTATTTTTCTTAAAAAAACAGTTATTTCGTTATGATTACAAGTTTCTGTCAGAAGTAGCAAGTTTTCCTTAACACTAACAAATTCTATCAGGTTAGGTTCTCAAATTCTATCTAGGATACGTTTCTTTTCTACGATTATCCGACGTATCCATCATAGGATGTTGATAAAGCATTTGTTCACTCTGATACTTAGATTTTGTCAATGTTGTTAAACGTATCTGTCAAAAGACATTGACAACGATTTATTTCGCTCTGATACTTGGATTTTCTCAATTTTATCAAGCGTATGTGACAAATGATGATTTCGCTCTGATACTTAGATTTTGTGAATGTTATCCGATGTATCCAACAAAAGAAGTTGATAACGAATTTATTCACTCTGATACTTAGATTTTGACAATGTTATCCGACATATCTAAAAAAAGATGCAGATAAAGAATTTATTCAACCTGATACTTAGATTTTGTCAATTTTATCCGGATAACCGATGTATCCGGCATTTGATGATGATAAAGAATTTATTCGCTCTGATACTTAGATTTTGTCAATTTAATCCGACATATCTGACAAAAGATGTTGATAAAGCATTTATTCATTCTGATACTTAGATTTTCTCAATGTTATCCTATATGTCCGTCAATAAATGTTGGTAAAGAATTTAATCACTCTGATACACTCTGATACTTGGATTTTGTCAATGTTATCCAACATATCCAACAAAGGATGTTGATAAAGGATTTATTCAATCTGATGCTTATATTTTAGAATTTATCAATTTTATCCGACGTATCCGACAAAGGATGATGATAAAGAATATATTCTTTCTAATGCATAGATTTTTTCAATGTTATCTGACATATTCGACAAGTGATATCGATAAAGAATGTTTATGAAGAGTTTGTTCACTTTGATACTTAAATTTTGTCAATGTTATCAAACGTATCAGTCAAAATACATAGATAAAGAATTTATTCACTCTGATACTTAGATTTAGTCAATTTTATCCAATGTATCCGACAAAGATTTTGATAGAAAAAATTTATTCACTCTGATAGTTAGATTTTATCATATTATCCCATTCATCTGACAATAGATGTTGATACAGAATTTATTCACTCTGATACTTAGATTTTCTCAATTTTATCAGGCATATCTGAAAAAGGACAATGATAAAGAATCTATTCGCTCTGATATTGAGATTTTATCTATTTTATCCCGCCCTATCCGACAGATGATGATGCTAAAGAATTTATTCATTCTAATACATAGATTTTGCCAATGTTTATCGACGTATCCGACAAATGATATCGATAATGAATGTTAATAAAGAATTTGTTCACTCTGATACTTAAATTTTATCAGTGTGTTATCAAAAGTATCTTTCAAGTGACATTGATAAAAATTTATTCACTCTGATGCTTAGATTTTCTCAATTTTATCAGATATATCTGAAAGGGTACGAAGATAAATAATTTATTCACTCTGATACTCAGATTTCGTGAATGTTAACTGACATCTCCGGAAAAGGATGTTGATAAAGAATCTATTCGCTCTGATACTTAGATTTATTAATTTTATCCCGACCTATCCGACAAAAGATGTTGATAAAGAATTTATTCATTCTAATACATATATTTTGTCAATGTTATCCGACGTATCCGACAAATGATAACGATAAAGAATGTTAATAAAGAATTTGTTCACTCTGATACTTAAATTTTTATCAGTGTTACAAAAGTATCTGTCAAAAGACATTGATAAAGAATTTATTCACTCTGATAGTTATATTTTCTCAATTTTATCAGGCATATCTGAAAAAGGACGATGATAAAGAATTTACTTACTCTGATACTTAGATTTCGTGAATGTTATCAGATGTATCCGACAAAACAAGTTAATAAAGAATTTATTGACTATGATACTTAGATTTGGTCAGTGTTATCAAACGTATCTGTCAAAAGACATTTACAAAGAATTTATTCACTCTGATACTTGGAATTTCTCAATTTTATCCGACGTATCCGACAAAGGATGCTGATAAAGAATTTATTCATTCTAATACATAGATTTTGTCAATGTTATCCGATGTATCCGATAAATGATATCGATCAAAAATGTTAATAAAGAATTTTTTCACTCTGATACTTAAATTTTATCAGTGTTAACTGACATTTCCCGGCAAAGGATGTTGATAAGGAATTTATTCACTCTGATGCTTAGATTTTCTCAATTTTATCAGACATATCTGAAAAAATACGATAATAAAGATTTTATTCACTCTGATACTTAGATTTCATGAATGTTATCTGATGTATCCCACGAAAGAAGTAGATAAAGAATTTATTCACTCTGATGCTTAGATTTCGTGAATGATATCTATTGTATCCGACAAAATAAGTTGATACAGAATTTATTCACTCTAATACTTAGATTTTCTCAATTTTATCAAGCATATCTAACAAAAGATGGTGATAAAGAATTTATTCACTCTGATACTTAGATTTTGTGAATGTTATCTGATGTAACAGAAAAAAGAAGTTGATAAAGAATTTATTCACTTTGATACTTGGATTTTGACAATGTTATCCAACTTATCTGACAAAAGATGTTGATAAAGAATTTATTCAATCTGATATTTAGATTTTGTCAATTTTATCCGATTTATCCGACAAAGATGCTGATAGAAAAAAATTATTCATTCTAATACATAGATTTTGTCAATGTTATCGGACGTATCCAACAAATGATATCGATAAAGAATGTTAATAAAGAATTTGTTCACTGTGATACTTAGATTTGGTGAATGTTATCTAATGTATCCGGCAAAATAAGTTGATACAGAATTTATTAACTCTGATACTTAGATTTTCTCAATTTTATCAAGCATATCTGACAAAAGACGATGATAAAGGATTTATTCACTCTGATACTCAGATTTTGTGAATGTTATCTGATGTAAGAGACAAAAGAGTTGATAAAGAATTTATTCACTCTGATGCTTAGATTTTGACAATGTTATCCAACTTATCCGACAAAAAGATGTTGATAAAGAATTTATTCAATCTGATATTTAGATTTTGTCAATTTTATCCGATAAATCCGACAAAGATGCTGATAGAAAAAATTTGTTAGCTCTGATAAATGGATTTTTTCCAATATTATCCTCTGTATCTGACAATAGATGTTGATAGAGAGTTTAATCACTCTAACACTCAGGTTTTTGATAATGTTAACTAACATTTCCGACAAAGGATGTTGATAAAGAATCTATTCGCTCTGATACTTAGATTTTATCAATTTGATGCCGATTTATCCGACAAAAGATTCTGATAAAGAATTTATTCATTCTAATACATGGATTTTGTCAATGTTATCTGACGTATCCGACAAATCATATCGATAAAGAATGTTAATAAAGCATTTGTTCGCTCTGATACTTAAATTTTATCAGTGGTATCAAAAGAATCTGTCAAATGGCATTGATAACGAATTTTATTTACTCTGATACTTAGATTTTTTCTCAATTTTATCAGGTATATTTGACAAATGACGATGATAGAGAATTTATTCATTCTGATACTTAGATTTCGTGAATGTTATCTGATGTATCTGACAAACGAAGCTGATAAAGAATTTATTCACTATATTACTTTGATTTGGTTGGTGTTTTATCAAACGTATCTGTCAAAAGACATTGATAAAAATTTATTCACTCTGATAGAATTTGTTAGTGTTAAGTAAAACTTGCTACTTCTGAAAGAAACTTGTTATCATAACGAAAGAATTGTTACTTGTAAGGAAAATAAGATATCATTGGCAGAAAACTTGTTACTTCTATCAGATAACTTGTTATCAGTGACGAAAAATTTTTACTTCTATGAGAAATTTGTTATCTCTTGACGGAAAACTTGGTGTTATTAGAAGAAATTTGTTACTGTAAGAAAAATACCTATTACTTTTCAACAGAAATTTGAGTGTGTTAAGTAAAAAAAAGAAGAAAAAAAGTTGACGAATTCCAAGTCTAAAAAAAATTAAGTCCAAAAAAAGGTGCTGCGACAAACATTATTTTTCTAAAAGTAAAAGTCACGACTAACATTTCTATATTATTCTCATTTTGAATTCTGAAAATATTAAATGGGATTTTTTATGTTTTAAGTATGTTTTATGTCATTCTCAGACATGTAAAAAAAAGTTTGAAAAAAAACATGTTAAAAATAATAATAACAAAAAAGTTAAAAAAGTATAAAAAATAAAATCCCCCCCCCCCTGAAAAAAGTTTTTACACTTCACAATAACATATACTATACGTAAACATTGGGCCATTTTAAAATTGAAGCTAGGATTATACTACACAATAAAAGTCTATATATTTTCATTGTTACACTTATTACTGGAAAATCCTGCACACCTTACTTTAAGGGCGTATAACTATATTTCCGTCTACCAGCGGGGGCCGAAGAATAGTCCGCTTACCCCAAAATAACGTCTAGGCCTTGGGCCAAGCCTATTTAAATATGATTACTCTTTTTCACAGCACATGCCTGTGATTTAATCTGTCAATGATTAAATGAAAAAACAAGTTTTTTTTAACTGACAGAAAGGAGCGACATTAAAACTTAAAATGAATAGATATTATTCCGTATATGAAAGGGACTATCCCCTCCTCAATGCCTCGCTCTTTACACTAAGTTTTTAATGTTTTAAAAAATAAAGTTGTGTGACAGAGTCAAAAGTTAGCGTAAAGAGCGAGGCGTTGAGGAGGGGACATTCCCTTTCATATTTGGAATACTTTTTGTTCGTTTTAAGTTTTAATTTAACGTTTTAAGTTAAGTTTTAATAAAGTAAAGCTAGGTCAAGTCCTATGATCACCTTGTCAACGTTAACCATTTCCATAGATTAATGCCAACGATGTTATTCCAAATTTACAATAATTCCCTAAGAGTTACCATCCTTTCGGGCTTCCCTTAACTGGTAAGCAGTTCAACCCTTTTTTATTTTTTACCACTTTCATACAATCCAATTAAAAATGTTACCGAGCTCTGTATCAACCCTATTGTTTAATCACCAATTAAGATCATTCATAGCAGATTTATGCCAATGGAATACCTTTTTTCGCAAATTGAGTTATTTTACGTAAATGACACAGCTTTTTGATGTCTAATACCATATGCTATCATTAAACGTCCCGTCGAACGCTAATAGCCGAAAGCTTGGATGTTAACTATTTTAGAGGAAAGTCCAATAAACCTTTGAATACGTTGAAATCACTCCTTATATTTGAATCCGATTACTATGCTAATCAAGTTACCGTATATTGAGCATCGTTTAAGGCATATTATACAATCACTTGTGAAACCAGCATTTAGGATACCCAATAAACCTTTAAATACGCTATACCAAGGTCTGTTACTTATGCTATTGACACACAGAAACCCATCTGGTAAGGCATGTGTCATATGTAGTAATAGATGACTGCCCGTGGTAAGCCATATTACGCAATCACTCGTAGAATATATAGATGCCTGCCCGTGATAAGGCATATTACATAATCACTCGTAGAATATATAGATGCATTACTACTTGCAGGCAAACAGGTTTTTGTCCTACAGAGCGTAATTCATGAATGTGTTTTTGAATAACCAAACAGTACCAAGCTTCCTATTCTAACTAAAACGGCCCCCTGTGTTTCGGGACTCGTTCTTACAAAATTGAAACGAATAGTCAAACTTTAGCGTAAAGAGCAAGATATTGAGGAGAGAGACACCCCTTCATATACGGAATGATTTCTGTTCGTTAGAGTTTTAATGTTGCTCGTTGCTTTCAGTTGAAAAACTTTTTAACTGAATTTCTGATCGTTTTTCAAATAATGCCACTAAATCTGGCTCACCCTCCATGGAAAATTACCTTTTCTTGCGGAAGACTCCTCCTTGGATAGTTCGTCACACGTAAAATACCCCCTCCGGTAACATTTTCTTTTGGATAATTCCCCCGGAACATCTCCACATGCAAAATTGAGTAGGGAAAGAGAAAGTAAGACAAATAAAAGGAATTTCGGAGGGGAATTCTGCAAATCTCCCCAGTGTAAAATTTCCCCCAGAAAGTTCACCCCCAGAAATTTCCCACCATGCGGAAATTATTCTCACGAAAACCTGCCCCAATCATAAAACCATCCCCCCCCTCCCACTGAAAAAAGTTTTTTACCCTTCACAATAACATATACTATACATAAACAATGGGACATTTTAATATTGAAGCTAGGATTATACTTTTTATTTATAATATTACAGATGAATTTTACTTACAGTTACAGGAGCAAATAGACAGGGTCCCAGGTAGAAATATGATGTTATTTCTGGGAGATTTTAACGCCCAGGTTGGTAGAAATAGGGATAGATGGTATCCCAGCCTAGGTAAATTTGGTGTAGGAAAAGAAAACAGTAATGGATACAGACTTTTGCAATTTTGTAGGTATAACAATCTAGTTATAACCAATACGGTATTTGGTCAGAAAATGGCTCATAAGTTAACATGGTATTCACGTGATGGTAAGACAGCAAACCTTATTGATTATATTATAGTAAACCGAAGACTGGCAGGATCAATACAAGATACTAGGGTATATAGGAGTGCTGCTATTGATGTTAAAAGTAAACATCACCATCTAGTAGTGTCAAGGGTTAATTTAAAGCTGAAATATCAGAAGGGTAACTACCTCCCGGGAAGTTATGATGTTGGTAGACTCCAGGATAAGAATTTGAGAGAAACTTTCCAGGAACAGTTGAATACTAAACTTCAGAGTTTTAAATTTGATAATGTGGAAGATTGTTGGAATAATTTTAGAAAAATAATTTGTGAAGTTGCTGAAGGTGTATTAGGGAAGAAAGCTAGAAATGCAGCTAAGAATATTAGTAAAAAAGCTTTATGTTTAATAGAAAGGAGAAAGGACTTGTACAAGAATTATCTGAGTGATAGATCGTATGAAAAACAAAAGAAATATAAAGAAAGTGGAGTAAGCATTAAATATGAACTAAGGAGGTGTGAAGTGGAGGCCATGAATAAAATTGCCGAGGATCTGGAAGATGCAGCTAGACGGCATAATAGTAAAATATTGTACTGGCACGTTAACAAATTGAGAGGGAGTATTCAATCCGGACTTGGCCCAGTTAAAGATAGGAAAGGGGTCGCAATTAGTGGTAAGGAAAAAACTAAAGAGAGATTGGCCGAACATTTTGAGAAGTTGCTTAACCGAGATAGAGTTGCAGGAAAAAATATAGAGGAAAATGAAAAAGTTTGTGATACCCTTGGTTGTGAAGGAAGATTTGTTTTGTGAGGAGGAATTAGCAACAGTACTAAAAGGATTAAAGAATAATAAGGCTCCAGGTGATGATAGGGTGGTAAATGAGTTTCTTAAATATGGTGGCTCTGAGGTTAGAAATAAGTTACTGAAGATTATGAATATGATTTTTGAAAAGGGGAAGTACCTAACGATTTTAGGAAAACCTTAATTAAGTCACTTTATAAGAAAGGTGATAAAAGTGAGTGTGATAATTATCGAGCCATTAGTCTGGTCTCTGTAGGTAGTAAATTACTTAGTAATATGATACTTTTTAGACTGAGAGATGCCGTAGACAAAGTTTTAAGAGAAGAGCAGTGCAGTTTTAGAAAAGGTAGAGGATGTGTCGACCAAATTTTCACTCTTAGGCTTATAATTGAGAAGTGCCTGAGTTCTCAAACACCTTTGGTCCTCAGTTTTATAGATTATGAGCAAGCGTTCGATTCTTTTGATAGAAGAGCTTTAGTAAAGGTTTTATCCTTGTATGGTATACCAGACAAATTACATTAAAGTGATTAGTGCTATGTACGAGAATAACACTGCTGCGGTTAAGGTAGAAATGAGGTTAGCAGCTGGTTTTGTATTAAATCAGGAGTTAAGCAGGGTTGTGTTGTATCCCCCTTTGTATGGATTATTTTGATGGACTTTGTTTTAAGGAGCACAAGAAAGGCAATGGGAGGCCACGGAATCAAATGCGGAGGAAAAAGTCTCCTGGACTTGGATTATGCTGATGATTCAAGCATCCTGGATGAAAGTGTGAGCAAAATGAATGAGATTTCAGAGGTTTTGCGAGTTCAGGGTGCTAGAATTAGTTCAAAAATTAAGGTTAGGAAGACTAAGTCGCTATGGCTAGGAATAAGTGAATAGATGAAAAGGTGACGTTGGGTAACGAAAAGATTGATCAGGTGGGCAGCTTCACTTACCTTCGTAGTATTATCAGTAAAGATGGTGGGAGCAGTGAAGATGTTAAATATAGGATAGACAAGGCTCAGGGTGTTTTTTTCACAGTTTAAAAAAAGTCTGGAAGAATAGTAAGATATGTCTGCAAACCAAGATTAGAATATTAGAAGCTACAGTGATGACAGTGGTCAAACATGGCTCTGAAGCATGGAAGCTCCGAGAAGCGGATGAAGATTTGCTAGATGTTTTCCAGAGAAATTGCTTAAGGATTGTTCTGGGTACCCGGCTGACTGACCGTATTTCAAACAATATTCTATACGAAAAATGTGGTTCAATACAGCTCTCTAGGGCTATAATGAAAGAAAGGTTGAGGTGGCTAGGGCACGTTGTGCGGATGAAGGATGACCGATTGCCGAAGATTGTTCTTTTCGGCCAACCATCTCTGGCTAAACGGAAAGTAGGTTGTCCCCGTCTGGGGTGGGAGGACGTCATAAAGAAAGATTTAAAGGAAATGGAAACTTCGTGGGCGGGTGTAAAAAGGGAGGCTTTGAATAAATTGGGTGGAGGAGGAGCGTGCGTAGCTGTGTTGGCCTCAGGCGGCTTGGTGCTGCGGTGAGTTGTTAGTAGTAGTAGTAGTATTATACTAAACAATAAAAGTTTATTTATTTTTATTGTTACACTTATTACTGGAAAAACCCTGCACACCTTACTTTAAGGGAGTATAACTATATTTTCGTCTACCAGCGGGGGCCGAAGAATAGTCCGCTTACCCAAAATAACGTCTAGGCCCCTGGGCCAAGCCTATTTAAATATGATTACTCTTTTTCACAGCACATGACTGTGATTGAATCTGTCAATGATTAAATAAAAAAAAACTTCTTATTAACTGAAAGTAAGGAGTGACATTAAAACTTAAAACGAATAGAAATTATTACGTATATGAAAGGGGCTATCAGTAGAAAGGGGGGTACCAGCGCGATCAGTACATAATTTATGCATTTTTTTTATGGTTTTCTCACTGAGAATGAAAAAACAGAATTTTTCTCACTTGAAAAACCAGGAATTTTCTCACTTTTATGGATGTTTCTTGGACGGTTATGTGTGTTGGTCAATTTATTTGATGTTTTTTCATGGTTTGTCAACATCAAATTATGGATGTTTTATGGTTTTTGTCAGTGAGAATTTGAAAAAAACAGGAATTTTGTCACATTTACCGTCTGTTTTCATGGATGGTTATGTGTGTTGATCGATTTATTTGATGTTTTTCATGATGGTTATGGATGATTTATGTCTGTTCGTTGTCAGTGAGAATGGACATGCTCGACGCGAATGTTATGAGATTGTTAGGCGAACCTAACCTGAGAACTTGATTTACATAATCGGCGGGGAAATTATTGATTCACGAAGGGGGAATTAAGAAACATTATGGTTTCTTTGATCTTTAGGCGAACCTAACCTGAGAACTTGATTTACATAATCGGCGGGGAAATTATTGATTCACGAAGGGGGAATTAAGAAACATTATGGTTTCTTTGATCTTTAGGCGAACCTAACCTGAGAACTTGATTTACATAATCGGCGGGAAATTATTGATTCACGAAGGGGGAATTAAGAAACATTATGGTTTCTTTGATCTTTAGGCGAACCTAACCTGAGAACTTGATTTACATAATCGGCGGGGAAATTATTGATTCACGAAGGGGGAATTAAGAAACATTATGGTTTCTTTAATCTTAGGTCTGAGGGATAAACGTTCTTTAGGTCAGAGAGAAAAATTAAAATTCTATTTTTAAATAGGGCTTCATTGATCTTTAGTGTCAGGAATCATAAATGACATCACATGTTATCTTGGAATTATTGGGAGTCTAAAGAGATAGAAATTCTATTTTTAAATACGGCTTCACTGAGCTTTAAGTCGGAGAGATAAATTGATATTCTAACGAAACCTTAATAGTTTTAGCTAGGAGCATTTATGAGATGAAAAGATTAACGTAGGAAAGGGTTTTTCCTAGAAATTTGAAATGTGAAAGCACAGAGATGCCAAAAAACAAAAGGAACACACAGAAATTACTTTTAGGGGATTATTTGGGCGAAACTGTTTTAGACAGGTTATGGAATTATTTCGGCGAAACAATTAGAGACATTTTAAAAGATGATTTTAGAAAGGGTTTTTAGAAGAGGTTTTGAGTGTGGTCGTTATAGTAAACAAGTTCTATTTGGACAGTGTCGTGAGGTCCTCTACCCCAAACCCCAAAGGGTCCCGATCGCCCTACCCCGATCCAAAGGGCTCCAATCCCCATATCCCAATTCCGAAGGAACCCCCCGTTCCCCAAAGGGTTCCCCGGGCTCCCACCCGGCCCCCCAGACCCCCAAAGGCCCATCGAGCTCCTAAAAGACCACCGGGGTCCCAAAGGCCTTCACCCGGTCCCCAAATGTCCCCCAGGCTCCCAACTGGCCCCCCGGACCCCCAAAGGCTCTCCCCCGGTCCCCAAAGGTCCCCCAGGCTCCCAAAGGGCCCCGGACCCCCAAAGGACCCCCCCCCCCCCCCGATCCCCAAAGGTCCACCGGGCTCCCCTAAGGACCAATCGGTCCTCAAGGGCTTCCAGACCCACAAAGGCTCTCCCCGGGCTCCCAAAGGACCACCCAGCCCTTGGTTTAGTTTTAGTTAAAAGTATAGAGTGTTTTAGCTTAGAGTCATAACTTAGAGTTTTTTCTTGAAGTTCTAGTTTAGTTTAATTTTAGTTAAGAGTTTGATGTTTTACCTTTGAGTTTCAGTTAGAGTTCTAGTTTAGTTTAGTTTTAGTTAAGAGTTTAGAGGTTTTAGCTTAGAGTTTTTGTTGAAGTTCTAGTTTTTAGTTTAGTTTTAGTTAATAGTTTAGAGTTTTAGCTTAGAGTTTTTGTTAGAGTTCTAGTTTAGTTTAATTTTAGTTAAGAGTTTGATGTTTTACCTTTGAGTTTCAGTTAGAGTTCTAGTTTAGTTTAGTTTTAGTTAAGAATTTAGAGTTTTTAGCTTAGAGTCTTAGCTTAGAGTTTTTGTTGAAGTTCTAGTTTAGTTTAGTTTTAGTTAATAGTTTAGAGTTTTTAGCTTAGAGTCTTAGCTTAGAGTTTTTGTTAGAGTTTCTAGTTTAGTTTAATTTTATTTTAGAGTTTAGAGTTTTAGCTTAGTCTTAGCTTAGAGTTTTTTTTGTTAGAGTTCTAGTTTAGTTTAATTTTAGTTAAGAGTTTGATTTTTTTCCTTTGAGTTTCAGTTAGAGTTTTAGTTTAGTTTTAGTTAAGAGTTTGGTGTTTACCTAGAGTCTTAGCTTAGAGTTTTAATTTGAGTTCTAGTTTTAGTTTAGTTTTAGTTAAGATTTTAGAATTTTAGCTTAGAGTTTTTTTTGTTAGAGTTCTAGTTTAGTTTAATTTAGCTAAGAGTCTGATTTTTTACCTCTGAGTTTCAGTTAGAGTTCTAGTTTAGTTTTAGTTAAGAGTTTGGTGTTTTACCTTAATGTCTTAGCTTAGAGTTTTTAGTTAGAGTTCTAGTTTAGTTTAGTTTTGGTTAAGAGTTTAGAATTTTAGCTTAGAGTCTTAGCTTAGAGAGTTTTTTTTTTTTTTTTTAGAGTTCTAGTTTATTTTAGTTTTAGTTAAGAGTTTTAGAGTTTTTGTTGAAGTTTTTAGTTTATTTTAGTTTTAGTTAATAGTTTAGAGTTTTAGCTTAGAGTCTTAGCTTAGAGTTTTTTGTTAGAGTTGAAGTTTAGTTTATTAATAGTTAAGAGTTTAGAGTTTTAGCATAAAGTCTTAGCTTAGAGTTTTTGTTAGAGTTCTAGTTTAGTTTACATGTAGTTAAGAGTTTAGAGTTTTATCTTAGAGACCTAGCTTAGAGTTTTAGTTTTAGTTTTAGTTTTAGTTAGATTTTTTAGAGTTTTAGCTTAGAGTCTTAGCAGAGAGTTTTTGTTAGAGTTCTAGTTTAGTTTAGTTTTAGTTAAGGTTTTAGAGTTTTAGCCTAGAGTCTTATCTCAGAGTTTTTGTTAGAGTTCTAGTTTAGTTTTAGTTAAGAGCTTAGAGTTTTTAGCTGAGAGTCATAGCTTAGAGTTTTTGTTGAAGTTCTAGTTTAGTTTAGTTTAGTTTTAGTTAATAGTTTAGAGTTTTAGCTTAGAGTCTTAGCTTAGAGTTTTTGTTAGAGTTGAAGTTTAGTTTAGTAATAGTTAAGATTTTAGAGTTTTAGCATAGAGTCTTAGCTTAGAGTTTTTGTTAGAGTTCTAGTTTAGTTTACATGTAGTTAAGAGTTTGGAGTTTTACCTTAGAGACCTAGCTTAGAATTTTAGTTTAGTTTAGTTTTAGTTAAGAGTTTAGAGTTTTTTAGCTTAGAGTCTTAGTTTAGAGTTTTTGTTAGAGTTCTAGTTTAGTTTAGTTTTAGTTAAGAGTTTGGTGTTTTACCTTAGAGTTTTTGTTGAAGTTCTAGTTTAGTTTAGTTTTAGATAAGAGTTTAGAATTTTAGCTTAGAGTCTTAGCTTAGAGTTTTTTTGTTAGAGTTCTAGTTTATTTTAGTTTTAGTTAAGAGTTTAGAGTTTTTAGCTGAGAGTCATAGCCTAGAGTTTTTTGTCGAAGTTCTAGTTTAGTTCAGTTTCAGTTAAGAGTTTAGAGTTTTAGCTTAGAGTCTTAGCTTAGATTTTTTGTTAGAGTTGAAGTTTATTTTAGTATTAGTTAAGAGCTTAGAGTTTTTAGCTTAGAGTCTTAGCTTAGAGTTTTTTGTTAGAGTTCTAGTTTACTCTAGATATAGTTAAGACTTTGGGTTTTACCCTAGGGACTTAGCTTAGAGTTTTTGTTAGAGTTTGAAGTTTAGTTTAGTAATAGTTAAGAGTTTAGAGTTTTAGCATAGAGTCTTAGCTTAGAGTTTTTGTTAGAGTTCTTGTTTAGTTTACATATAGTTAAGAGTTTGGAGTTTTAACCTTAGAGACCTAGCTTAGAATTTTAGTTTAGTTTAGTTTTAGTTTAAGAGTTTAGAGTTTTTTAGCTTAGAGTCTTAGTTTAGAGTTTTTGTTAGAGTCCTAGTTTAGTTTAGTTTTAGTTAAGAGTTTGGTGTTTTACCTTAGAGTTTTTGTTGAAGTTCTAGTTTAGTTTAATTTTAGATAAGAGTTTAGAATTATAGCTTAGAGTCTTAGCTTAGAGTTTTTTGTTAGAGTTCTAGTTTATTTTAGTTTTAGTTAAGAGTTTAGAGGTTTTAGCTGAGAGTCATAGCCTAGAGTTTTTGGTCGAAGTTCTAGTTTAGTTCAGTTTTCAGTTAAGAGTTTAGAGTTTTAGCTTAGAGTCTTAGCTTAGATTTTTTGTTAGAGTTGAAGTTTATTTTAGTATTAGTTAAGAGCTTAGAGTTTTTTTTAGCTTAGAGTCTTAGCTTAGAGTTTTTGTTAGAGTTCTAGTTTACTCTAGATATAGTTAAGACTTTGGAGTTTTACCCTAGGGACTTAGCTTAGAGTTTTTGTTAGAGTTGAAGTTTAGTTTAGTAATAGTTTAAGAGTTTAGAGTTTTAGCATAGAGTCTTAGCTTAGAGTTTTTGTTAGAGTTCTTGTTTAGTTTACATATAGTTAAGAGTTTGGAGTTTTACCTTAGAGACCTAGCTTAGAATTTTAGTTTAGTTTAGTAATAGTTAAGAGTTTAGAATTTTAGCTTGGAGTCTTAGCTTAGAGTTTTTGTTAGAGTTCTAGTTTAGTTTAGTTATAGTTAAGAGTTGGTGTTTTACCATAGAGACTTAGCTTAGAGTTTTAGTTTAGTTTAGTTTTTAGTTAAGATTTTGGAGTTTTAGCTTAGAGTCTTAGCAGAGAGTTTTTGTTAGAGTTCTAGTTTAGTTTAGTTTTTAGTAAGAGTTTAGAGTTTTAGCCTAGAGTCTTATCTCAGAGTTTTTGTTAGAGTTCTAGTTTAGTTTAGTTTTAGTTAAGAGTTTTAGTGTTTTAAGCTTAGAGTCTTAGTTTAAAGTTTCTTGTTGAAGTTCTAGTTTAGTTTAGAGTTTTAGCTTAGACTTAGAGTTTTAATTAGAGTTCTAGTTTAGTTTAGTTTTAGTTAAGAGTTTAGAGTTTTAGCTTAGAGTCTTAGCTTAGTGTTTTTTGTTAGAGTTCTAGTTTTAGTTTAGTTTTAGTTAAGAGTTTAGAGTTTAGCTTAGAGTCTTAGCTTAGAGTTTTTGTTATAGTTCTAGTTTAGTTTAGTTATAGTTAAGAGTTTGGTGTTTTACCCTAGAGACTTAGCTTAGAGTTTTAGTCTAGTTTAGTTTTAGTTTTTATCCTAACTCTGAGATGAGCGCTCATGATAAGCTAACCTAATCTAACCTAACTTAAACGTGGAGAAACCAAACTTCTAACCTGGCCTAACCTAACCTATGGTTTTGGTATTTCTATGCAATATTGTGTAATTTTGTGGTTATGCTAGTTTGGACTAAACTTCAACTATAAACTCTAACTAAATCTCTAAGCTAAGATTCTATGCTAAAGCTATAACTCTTAACTAAAACTAAACTAAACAATAACTCTAACTAAAACTCTAAGCTAAGACTCTAAGCTAAAACTATAAACTCTTAACTATAACTAAACTAAACGAAACTTCAACCTAACTAAAAACTCTAATCTAAGACTTTAAGGTAAAATTCAAAACTCTTAACTAAAACTAAACTAAACTAGAACTCTAAATAAAACAATAAGCTAAGACTTTAGGTAAACTCTAAACTCTTAACTAAAACTAAACTAAGCTAGAACTCTAACTAAAACTCTAAGCTAAGACTCCAAGCTAAACTCTAAAACCTTTAACTATAAGTAAACTAAACTTCAACTCTAAGTAAAACTCTAAGCTAAGACTCTAAGGTGGAACTCTAAACTCTTAACTAAACTAAACTAGAACTTCAAAAACTCTAAGCTATGACTCTAAGATAAAAACTCTAAATTCTTAACTATGACTAAACCAAAATTTTCAACTTCAACAAAAACTCTAACCTATGACTCTATGATAAAAATCTAAACTCTTAACTAAACTAAACTAGAACTATAACAAAAACTCTAAACTAAACGACTCTAAGCTAAAACTCTAAATTCTTAACTATAACTAAACTAAACTTCAACTCTAACTATAACTCTAAGCTAATACTCTAAGCTAAAACTCTAAACTCTTAACTAAACTAAACTAAACTAAAACTCTAACAAAAACTCAAAGCTAAGAATCTAAGCTAAAACTATAAACTCTTAACTAAAACTAAACAAAACTATAGCTTCAACAAAAACTCTAAGCTATGAATCTAAGCTAAAAACTCTAAACTCTTGACTAAAACTAAACTAAACTAGAAATCTAACAAAAACTCTAAGCTAAGAGTCTAAGCTAAAATTCTAAACTCTCAACTAAAACTAAACTAAACTAGAACTCTAACTAAAACTCTAAGCTATGACTCTACGGTAAAACACCAAACTCTTAACTATTACTAAACTAAACTTCAACTCTAACAAAAACTCTAAAGCTAAGACTCTAAGCTAAACTCTAAACTATTAACTAAAACTAACTAAATAATAAACTAAAACTTCAACAAAAACTCTAAGCTAAGACTCTATGGTAAAAACTAAACTCTTAACTAAAACTAAAATAAACTAGAACTCTAAAAAAAACTCTAAGCTAAGACTCTAAGCTGAAATTCTAAATTCTTAACCAAAACTAAACTAAACTAGAACTCTAAGAACTAAAACTCTCTAAGCTAAGACCCTAAGGTAAAACACCAAACTCTTAACTAAAACTAAACTAGAACTCTAACTGAAACTCAGAGGTACAAAATCAAACTCTTAACTAAAATTAAACTAAACTAGAACCCTAACAAAAAACTCTAAGCTAAGACTCTAAGGTAAAACACCAAACTCTTAACTAAAACTAAACTAGAACTCTAATTGAAACTCAAGGGTAAAAAAAATCAAACTCTTAACTAAAATTAAACTAAACTAGAACTCTAACAAAAAAAAAACTCTAAAGCTAAAAACTCTAAACTCTTAAATAAAATTAAACTAAACTAGAACTCTAACAAAAACTCTAAGCTATTAACTAAACTGAACTAAACTAGAACTTCAACAAAAACTCTAAGCTAAGACTCTAAGCTAAAAAACTCTAAACTCTTAAACTAAAACTAAACAAACTAGAACTCTAAACTGAAACTCAAATGTAAAACTCTAAACTATTAACTAAAACTAAAATAAACTAGGACTCTAACAAAAACTCTGAGCTAAGACTCTAAGCTAAAATTCTAAACTCTTAACTAAAACTAAAGAAAACTAGAACTCTAACTAAAACTCTAAGCTAAGACTCCAAGGTAAAACGTTAAACTCTTAACTAAAAGTAAACTAAACTAGAACTCTAACTGAAACTCAAAGGTAAAATATCAAATTCTTAACTAAAATTAAACTAAACTAGAACTCTAACAAAAACTCTAAGCTAGGACTCTAAGGTAAAACTCTAAACTCTTAACTAAAACTAAACTAAACTAGAACTCTAGCAAAAACTCTAAGCTAAGACTCAGCTAAAACTCGAAACTCTTAACTAAAACTAACTAAACTAGAACTCTAATTAAAACTCTAAGTCTAAGCTAAAACTCTAAACTAAACTAGAACTTCAACAAAAAAACTTTAAACTAAGACTCTAAGCTTAAAACACTAAACTCTTAACTAAAAACTAAACTAAACTAGAACTCTAACAAAAACTCTGAGATAAGACTCTAGGCTAAAAACTCTAAACTCTTAACTAAAACTAAACTAAACTAGAACTCTAACAAAAAACTCTCTGCTAAGACTCTAAGCTAAAACTCTAAAATCTTAACTAAAACTAAACTAAACTAAAACTCTAAGCTAAGTCTCTATGGTAAAACACCAAACTCTTAACTACAACTAAACTAAACTAGAACTCTAACACAAAACTCTAAGCTAAGACTCCAAGCTAAAATTCTAAACTCTTAACTATTACTAAACTAAACTAAAATTCTAAGCTAGGTCTCTAAGGTAAAACTCCAAACTCTTACTATATGTAAACTAAACAAGAACTCTAACAAAAACTCTAAGCTAAAGACTCTATGCTAAAACTCTAAAAAACTCTTAAACTATTACTAAAACTAAACTTCAACTCTAACAAAAACTCTAAGCTAAGTCCCTAGGGTAAAACTCCAAAGTCTTAACTATATCTAGAGTAAAACTAGAACTCTAACAAAAACTCTAAGCTAAGACTCTAAGCTAAAAACTCTAAGCTCTTAACTAATACTAAAATAAACTTCAACTCTAGCAAAAAATCTAAGCTAAGATTCTAAGCTAAAACTCTAAACTCTTAACTAAAACTGAACTAAACTAGAACTTCGACAAAAACTCTAGGCTATGACTCTCAGCTAAAAACTCTAAAACTCTTAACTAAAACTAAATAAACTAGAACTCTAAAAAAACTCTAAGCTAAGACTCTAAGCTAAAATTCTAAACTCTTATCTAAAACTAAACTAAACTAGAACTTCAACAAAAACTCTAAGGTAAAACACCAAAACTCTTAACTAAAACTAAACTAAACTAGAACTGTAACAAAAACTCTAAACTAAGACTCTAAGCTAAAAAACTCTAAACTCTTAACTAAAACTAAACTAAACTAAAATTCTAAGCTAGGTCTCTAAGGTAAAACTCCAAACTCTTAACTATATGTAAACTAAACTAGAACTCTAACAAAAACTCTAAGCTAAGACTCTATGCTAAAACTCTAAAACTCTTAACTATTACTAAAACTAAACTTCAACTCTAACAAAAACTCTAAGCTAAGACTCTAAGCTAAAACTCTAAACTATTAACTAAAACTAAACTAAACTAGAACTTCAACAAAAACTCTAAGCTATGACTCTCAGCTAAAAACTCTAAGCTCTTAACTAAAACTAAACTAGAACTCTAACAAAAACTCTGAGATAACACTCTAGGCTAAAACTCTAAACTCTTAACTAAAACTAAACTAAACTAGAACTCTAACAAAAACTCTCTGCTAAGACTCTAAGCTAAAACTCTAAAATCTTAACTAAAACTAAACTAAACTAAAACTCTAAGCTAGGTCTCTAAGATAAAACTCTAAACTCTTAACTACATGTAAACTAAACTAGAACTCTAACAAAAACTCTAAGCTAAGACTTTATGCTAAAACTCTAAACTCTTAACTATTAATAAACTAAACTTCAACTCTAACAAAACTCTAAGCTAAGACTCTAAGCTAAAACTCTAAACTATTAACTAAAACTAAAATAAACTAAAACTTCAACAAAAACTCTAAACTCTTTACTAAAACTAAAATAAACTAGAAACTCTAAAAAAAAAAACTCTAAGCTAAGACTCTAAGCTAAAACTAAATTCTAAACTCTTAACCAAAACTAAACTAAACTAGAACTCTAACTAAAAAAACTCTCAGCTAAGACATTGAGGTTAAAAACACCAAACTCTTAACTAAAACTAAACTAGAACTCTAACTGAAACTCAGAGGTAAAAAATCAGACTCTTAGCTAAAATTAAACTAAACTAGAACTCTAACAAAAAAACTCTAAGCTAAAATTCTAAAATAAATCTTTAACTAAAACTAAACTAAACTAGAACTCAAATTAAAACTCTAAGCTAAAGACTCTAAGGGTAAAACACCAAACTCTTAACTAAAACTAAACTAAAACTCTAACTGAAACTCAAAGGAAAAAAAATCAAACTCTTAACTAAAAATTAAACTAAACTAGAAACTCTAAAAAAAAAACTCTAAGCTAAGACTAAGCTAAAACTCTAAAAACTCTAAAATAAAATTAAACTAAACTAGAACTCTAACAAAAACTCTAAGCTAAGACTCTAAGCTAAAACTCTAAAACTAGTTAACTAAAACTAAACTAAACTAGAACTTCAACAAAAAACTCTAAGCTAAAACCTCTAAACTCTTAACTAAACTAAACTAAACTAGAACTCTAACTGAAACTCAAAGGTAAAACATCAAACTCTTAACCAAAATTAAACTAAACTAGAACTCTAACAAAAAAAAAAAACTCTAAGCTAAGACTCTAAGCTAAAACTCTAAACTCTTAACTAAAACTTAGTCAAACTATAACTTTAAGTAAAACTCTAGGCTATGACTCTAAGCTAAAACTCTAAATTCTTAACTGTAACTAAACTAAACTTCCACTCTAACTAAAACTCTAAGCTAAGACTCTAAGGTAAAACTCTAAATTCTTAACTAAAAAACTAAACTACACAACAACTCTAACTTAAACTCTAAGCTAAGACTCTAAGCTAAGACTACAAACTCTTAACTGAAAACTAAATCAAACTAAAACTCTAACTGAAACTCAAAGGTAAAACATCAAACTCTTAACTAAAATTAAACTAAACTAGAACTTCAAGAAAAAACTCTAAGTTATGACTCTAAGCTAAAACACTCTATACTTTTAACTAAAACTAAACCAAGGGCTGGGTGGTCCTTTGGGAGCCCGGGGAGAGCCTTTGTGGGTCTGGAGGCCCTGAGGACCGATTGGTCCTTTGGGAGCCCGGTGGACCTTTGGGGATTGGGGGGGGGTCCTTTGGGGGTCCGGGGCCCTTTGGGAGCCTGGGGGACTTTTTGGGGACCGGGGGAGGGCCTTTGGGGGTCCGGGGGGCCAGTTGGGAGCCTGGGGGACATTTGGGGACCGGGTGAAGGCCTTTGGGACCCCGGTGGTCTTTTGGGAGCTCGATGGGCCTTTGGGGGCCCGGGGATGGCCTTTGGGGGTCTGGGGGGCCGGGTGGGAGCCCGGAGAACCTTTGGGGAACGGGGGGTTCCTTCGGAATTGGGATATGGGGATTGGAGTTTCCCTTTGATTGGGGTAGGGCGATCGGGGCCCTTTGGGGTTGGGTAGAGGACCTCACGACACTGTTCAAATAGAACTTGTTTACTATAACGACCACACTCAAAACCTCTTCTAAAACCCTTTCTAAAATCATCTTTTAAAATGTCTCTAACTGTTTCGCCGAAATAATTCCATAACCTGTCTAAAACCGTTTCGCCCAAATAATCCCCTAAAAGTAATTTCTGTGTGTTCCTTTTGTTTTTTGGCATCTCTGTGCTTTCACATTTCAAATTTCTAGGAAACCCTTTCCTACGTTAATCTCTTCATCTCATAAATGCTCCTAGCTAAACTATTAAGGTTTCGTTAGAATATCAATTTATCTCTCCGACTTAAAGCTCAGTGAAGCCGTATTTAAAAATAGAATTTCTATCTTTTAGACTCCCGCATAATTCCAAGATAACAAGTGATGTCATTTATGATTCCTGACACTAAAGATCAATGAAGCCCTATTTAAAAATAGAATATTAATTTTTCTCTCTGACCTAAAGAACGTTTATCCCTCAGACCTAAGATTAAAGAAACCATAATGTTTCTTAATTCCCCTTCGTGAATCAATAATTTCCCCGCCGATTATGTAAATCAAGTTCTCAGGTTAGGTTCGCCTAAAGATCAAAGAAACCATAATGTTTCTTAATTCCCCCTTCGTGAATCAATAATTTCCCCGCCAATTATGTAAATCAAGTTCTCAGGTTAGGTTCGCCTAAAGATCAAAGAAACCATAATGTTTCTTAATTCCCCCTTCGTGAATCAATAATTTCCCCGCCGATTATGTAAATCAAGTTCTCAGGTTAGGTTCGCCTAAAGATCAAAGAACCATAATGTTTCTTAATTCCCCCTTCGTGAATCAATAATTTCCCCGCCGATTATGTAAATCAGTTCTCAGGTTAGGTTCGCCTAACAATCTCATAACATTCGCGTCGAGCATGTCCATTCTCACTGACAACGAACAGACATAAATCATCCATAACCATCCATGAAAAACATCAAATAAATCGATCAACACACATAACCATCCATGAAACAGACATAAATGTGACAAAATTCTGTTTTTCAAATTCTCACTGACAAAAACCATAAAACATCCATAATTTGATGTGTGACAACCATGAAAAACATCAAATAAATTGACCAACACACATAACCGTCCAAGAAACATCCATAAAAAAAAAAAAAAAAACAAAAAAAAAAAAAAGAAAAGTGAGAAAATTCCTGGTTTTTTCAAGTGAGAAAAATTCTGTTTTTTCATTCTCAGTGAGAAAACCATAAAAACATGCATAAATTATGTACTGATCGCGCTGGTACCCCCCTTTTCTACTGCTATCCCCTCCTCAACGCCTCAC
This sequence comes from Artemia sinica, assembly GCA_027921565.1. Lineage (NCBI taxonomy): Eukaryota > Metazoa > Arthropoda > Branchiopoda > Anostraca > Artemiidae > Artemia > Artemia sinica. Next base: position 51,514,644 of record CM051265.1, read on the forward strand.
TCTTTACGCGAAAGGTTTTTATTGTTTTAAAAAATAAAGTTAAGCGACAGAGTCAAAATTTAGCGTAAAGACTGAGGCGTTGAGGAGGGGACAGCCCCTTTCATGTACGGAATAATTTTTGTTCGTTATAAGTTTTAATGTCGCTCCTTACTTTCAGTTAAAAAAACCGTTTTTTTTTTTTTTTTTTTTTTGAACGTTTCAAAATTAGTGCAGGTTTTGATTTTGGCTCATCGTACATGAATAATTAAAACAAAATTTGCATATTAATTTTACTTTTATTTTGGTTAAATGGCTTCCACGATAGTTGTTTAATCTTTATTTACGAGCGTTTTTATTAGTAATAAATAAACGTACCTTACGAATTAACTTACATAACGAACTTCTATCTTTTTATATATTTTTAATACGTTTATTAGGGATTTCGCCCCCCTAATTAATACCTCACTCTTTAGACAAAAGTTTGGATTTGGTTCCAATTCTTTAAAAATGACCCCTTAATCACAAAGGCCGTTACTTAGAATAAAAACCCCCTATGAAAGTACTAAAAAATCTTTAGCGTAAAGAGCGAGGTATTGACTAGGGGGCGAACACAGATCATAAGCATAAAAATTTCTGTTCGTTTAAAAGTTTTTTGATGTTGCTCCTTACTTTCAGTTGAAAAACTTGCTTTTTCTTATTTAATTTATGATCGTTTTTTAAAATAATGCTGGGAAATCCGGCACACCGTTCATGGCAATGTCCCTTCTCCCATGAAAACTTCTTCCATGGAAAGATCCTCCCACATAACCCCCGACACCCCCCCCCCCACTACCAGAAAAAATCCCTCCTGAAAACGTCTGTATACGTCCCGACAATCAATAATATACGTAAACATTGGGTAAAGTTCATATCTTTCAGCCCTTCCCCCGGGAACATTGGTGGATTAAGTTATCCTAAAAGACATAGTTATTATATTTTCGATCATGCTGAACAAAATGGTTACCTCAATATTGTGATCGGGTGACTTTGGGAAAAAAATGAAACGTGGGAGAGGGCCTAGTTACCCCCTCCATTTTTTTTGGTCACTTAAAAAGGGCACTACAACTTTTAATTTTCGTTCGAATGAACCCTTCCACGATAACCTAGGACCACTGGGTCAATACGATCCCCCCTGGAAAAAGAAATAAATAAACACGCATCCGTGATCTTTCTTCTGGCAAAAAAAAAAAAAAAAAAAACAAAATTCCACATTTCAAAGGAACTGTAAGTATGGAGCGACCAGGCTCAACGGTAACCGAAACTCTAGAAAACGGTATTTTGATACAAATAGATACATCAAAAGAATCAGATTTTAGTGCTGATTTAAAATATATGTTTCATCAAACTTAGTTCTAGCCATCAAAAGTTACGCGCCTGAGAAAATTTGGCTGATTTTCGAAATAATAAGGAAAGACCCTCTAAAAGTTATAGAACCTTAATGAAAATCACACCATCATATTCAGCGTATCAGAGAACCCTACTGTAGAGGTTTTTCAAGCTTCTACCTACATAAATGTGGAATTTTGCATTTTTTGCTAGAAGAAAGATCACGGGTGCGTGTTTATTTGTTGTTTTTTTTTTCCCCAGGGGTGATCGTATTGACCCAGTGGTCATAGAATATCGTGGGAGGGCTCATTGGAATGGAAACTAAAAGTTTCTAGTGCCCTTTTTAAGTGACCAAAAAAATGGAGGTCAACTAGGCACCCTCCCACGCTCATTTTTTTCCCAAAGTCACCCGATAAAGAATTTTGAGATAGCCATTTTGTTCAGCATGTTCGAAAATATTATAAGTATGTCTTTTAGAATGACTTAATCCCCCGAAGTTCCCGGAGGGAGGGCTGAAAGTTATGAACTTTACCCAATGTTAACATATAGTATTGGTTATTGGGAAAGTATACAGACGTTTTCAGGGGGAGATTTTTCCTTGTAGTGGGGGAGGGGGGTTGGGTCTCTGGGGTTATGTGGGAGGATCTTTCCACGAATGAATTTTTCACGGGGGAAGGGAAATTGCTATGAAGGGGACGCCGGGCATCCCAGCATTATTTAAAAAAAGATCAGAAATTAAATTTAAAAAACAAGTTTTTCAACTGCAACAGCAGCAACATCAAAATTTAAAACGAACAAAAAATATTAAATATATGATTGGGTTCTCCGCCTAGTCAATACCTCGCTCTTTAAGCCAAATATTTTTTAGTACTTTCATAAGAGCTATTTATTCTAATTAACGGCCTTTGTGATTAAGCGGTCATTTTTAAAAGAATTGGTACAAAATTCGAACTTTAGCTTAAAGAGCAAGGTATTGACTAGGGGGCGAACCCGTAATATACGTATTGAAAATATATGAATATAAAAGTTCGTTACGTAAGTTTAATTCGTAAGTTACGTATATTTATTACTAATAAAAACGTTCGTATATAAAATTAAATAAGTTTCGAGAAAGCAATTTAACCAAATAAAAGTAAATTAATATGCAAATTTTTGTTTTAATTATTCATGTACGGTGAGCCAAGATCAAAACCTGTATTTGTTCAAAAACGTCCAAAAATTAAATAAAAAAAAACAAGTTTTTTTTAACTGAAAGTAAGGAACGACGTTAAAACTAAAAACGAACAGAAATTATTCCTTATATGAAAGGGGCTGTCCCCTCCTCAACGCCTCGCTCTTTACGCTAAAGTTTGATTTTCTCACAACTCTATTTTTTTTAACAATGAAAAACTTTAGTGTTAAAGAGCGAGGCGTTGAGGAGGGGACAGCCCCTTTTATATAAGGAATAATTTCTGTTCGTTTTTAGTTTTAACGTCGTTCCTTACTTTCAGTTAAAAAAACTTGTTTTTTTTTTATTTAATTTGCAGGTAGGACCTTGAAACCTCTACAGTAGGGTTCTCTAGTACTCTGAATCTCATGGTGTGATTTTCATCAAGGTTCTATATCTTTTAGGGGGTTTTTCCCCCTTCTTTCAAAAATCAGGCAAATATTCTGAGGGCGCGTAACTTTTGATGGGTAGGACTTAACTTGATGACGTTTATATATTTGAAATCAGCGTAAAAATGTGATTCTTTTGAGGTATCTATTGGTTTCAAAGTCTCGTTTTTTAGAATTTCGGCTACTATTGAGCCGGGTCACTCCTTACTTGCAGTTCGTTACCACGAACTGTTTGATTTGAGATACTTCAATTTTAAGATCCTTTGCTCAAAATTGGACAGTAGCGCATTTTCCAAGAATAGACTCAAGCTCAAATTTTTCAATTGCAATTAGTCTCTATTATTAACTGTCTGTGCATTAAAAATAGTTACCATTGTATATGGGGGAAATGTTCAAACTAATGAAATACTTATTAAGGAAGTTTAGACAGATTTAGTAGAGAGAAAGTAATTTTTCCAGGTGGCATAATAGATATAACTATTGAGATGGTGATAAGGGAGACCTGCATTTGTATTTTCCTGTTCAATCAATTCTGCCGATGCCTGAAATAAGGTCCCTGACCTGTAATTAGACACCTCATACTGTGCTCCTAGTTATTAAACCTCCAGAGGTTTTATGACAAATAAGGAAACACATTAATTGTCCTCGACGTTAGTAGAGGTGACCCTAAAGCTCCCACGAGTCAAACCCTGCTGCCACCTACAACTTTTTTTTTACATAGTTTATGGATGGTTATGTGTGTTGGTCAATTTATTTGATGTTTTTATGGATTTTGTCAGTGAGAATGGAAAAAAAACAGGAACTTTGTCACTCCCTTCTTGTTGTTGTTCGATGCAGATGTTATGAGTTTCCGGGAAACAGTTAATGACACTTCCTTCTTGCTGTTGTTCAATGCAAATGTTGTGAGTTTCCATGGTAACAGTTAGATTACATGTTTTCCTTCTCAGCCAATCAGAGGACTTTGTTTACATAACAATTTGACCTTGAGATTTCGTATATAACGGGCATGCAATGTGATTCATTTATTGGAAAGTATTGTGACACAATGGATAGAACAATTGACATAATGATGAGCTTGAGGCCTTGGCAGCCGCAATTAGCAACGTAAGTACATTTTTATTTTCAAAACGAATTTTCCTTGATCCCCCTCTAGTATATTTAAGTACCCCCCAACAAACCTAACTGTCATACAATCTTTATACTCAATGCAAAACGTAAATATATTCCTTTACCCTCAAACCCCCCCCCCCCCTCCAACAAACCTAACCACCATACAATCTTTATACTCAATGTAAAACGTAAATATATTCCTTTACCCTCAAACCCCCCCCCCACAACAAACCTAACCACCATGCAATCTTTATACTCAATGCAAAACGTAAATATATTCCTTTACCCTCAAACCCCCCCCCCTCCAACAAACCATACAATCTTTATACTCAATGTAAAACGTAAATATATTCCTTTACCCTCAAAACCCCCCCCAACAAACCATACAATCTTTATACTCAATGCAAAAACGTGAATATATTCCTTTACCCTCAAACCCCCCCCCCCACAAACCATACAATCTTTATACTCAATGCAAAACGTAAATATATTCTTTTACCCTCAAACCTAACCACCGCAAAAGAAATACCTTTTCGATAAATTTACCCTTTCTGTAAGCCTATCAACTTCTGTCTATCTCTTAGCTATTAACCCGCTATGTTTTGGACATAAGCTCTCCGCGCAAGGTTATAATTACTTTGTCACCCCTCTTCCGGTTTTGCTTACGATAGCGGTCTAACCAAAGGGTTTGTTTTGGTTGTCAAATTAAAACAGTTTTAAGCAATAATATGTGATGCACTATTTGGAGAAGTGAAATGGATTATTTTCAAAATAATTGCTAACAATATATTTAGGGCATTATGTAAAAAGGGAGGAGGGGGTTAACACTTTTAATAGTGACAAATAGAAAAAAATAATTGTTTCTTCCTCATTTAGTGATTTTAGCTATAACATTTGTCTTTATTGATCTAGCATGCGCGTGAATAAAAACCTGAACGTTCATATAATAATGCTTTGACTTATTTCCGAGAAAGTTGAATTTATTATAATCAAACTATGATTTTCAGAGTTTAGGTTGCTTTCGACAAAGATTTCTCCTTACATACGGGAAAATTTCCACAAGATGATTGATCCATGGCCCTTCTAAATGTGATAGAAGCTACTACACCCTGCTTCAATCTCTTTTTACGTATTCAATCTGAATTCTCGTATAACAATGCTTTGAGTTATTCCTCAGAAAATTGACCCCTCTAAATATTTACTCAGAGGAGCGGGTGCTGAAATGTAAAACGTTACCTATTTGCCAATCATTTTCACAGTTTTCAAGTTGAGATCCTTGAACACACTCCCTCCTTCTCAGTTTATTCTATGAAAGTGAGCTGTATTTGTTAGAGTTTCAGAATCATTACATATTTATTTAATTTAAGCACTTTTTTTTCAGATATAATAATGTTTGGTGTGATTGACAGGGAATATATTGGTCTGAAATATTCATCAACTGGCATTATTTTCGAAGCAGATTTCTTACTCCTAGACAATCAACGACGTGAAATTCATTGCTATAAATGGAACATTAGATACAATATGTATAAGTACGAGAAAAACAGATGGGGTCCAACACTAAATTTTATAAATCGAAATGCTTTTACGCTAAAACCATACGAGCACATAATGAAAATGGCTATGAAATAAAACAAGTACAAGAAGAAATTCAGGAAAAATGCAGTTTTTTCGGTGTGCAAGCTGTTTATGTTAAGGGAAACGTGCCAACTGATAAACTCTTCCTAGAAAAATGTGATAAAAACATAGCATTATTCAATTTAGAAGACTTCAAATGTGAGAAATACCCGCATTCAGTCCATGACCCAGAAGATGAAGTTAGATATTTCGCTCAGTGGATACCGGAAAAGATACCTGACATGGAAAAATGCATCAGATATCCAAAGTCCTAAACTTGCTCCTCCTCATATCAAATGGATTAAGCTTCTTTTTTTAAATATGTCATTATTTTTTCAAATGTTTTTAAATATGTTTAAGCAATAAATATCTTAAGCCTCAACCGTTTTTATTCTTTAGAATAATCCATCGCCATGAAAATTATACTTTCAGATTCAACATGTCAGGGACACAAACTTTCAGGTCCAGCATGTAAGAGAACCCTAAATGCTCATCCCAAAAAAGGTAAGTTAACCCTAAAAGGTTAAAGAATTTCTCTGAAATTACACTTTCAGGTTCAGCATGTAAGAGAACCCTAAATGCTCATCCCAAAAAAAGGTAAGTTAACCCTAAACGCTTAATGAATTTCTCTGAAATCACACTTTCAGGTTCACATGTAAGAGAACCCTAAATGCTCATCTCTAAAAAAGGTAAGTTAACCCTAAACGCTTAAAGAATTTCTCTGAAATCACACTTTCAGGTTAGGTTAGGTAGGACCCCGACCCCCACTACCCCAGCTCCGATTTAATGTCCTTGGTAGAAGTCTATACAAGATTTAATATCCTTGGTAAAAGCATTTATGAGATTCAGAATTGATATTTTTATAGTCATAGAATAACTAGACACAAACATTCAGATTTTTCCCACAGTTAAGGGGGGGGGGAGTAAAGGTCAACTGCGAAGATATTTAGTCTAAGAAACTAGAATATGACGTTACAACCCTTCGCTAATAACTAGTGAAAACCAAGAACTCAAACGCAGATGGACTACTGTTTGCTATTTACTACATTGCAGCTACTGCTGCAACCATGATAACTTGATAATCATTTCTAATTTTAACAATTTCTTGCACACATCCTTCAAACATAATAAACTCAACCTTGAAGAGATTTTCTGTATTTTCCTATAATTTCAAGCTCCTTTCATATAAACATTATTTTTTTGCTGAGTCGATGAGTCCTCCCCCTCCCTCCAAAATTAATTACCCCTTCTTTGCCATAGATTTGAGATTGAACGTCAAATTAAACAAATGAGAGACAAACAAGGTTAAAATAATTGATCCAGAGTTACCTTAGAAAATATAGCCTTCTTTGAAGTTGCAATCGTCTTTAAGAATCGACAGATTGTTAATGTTTAAACTTTTTAAGTTTCTTATAAATGTAATAAACAGAATTACTTAATATTTTTCAATATAACCATAACTTTCATGTCTAAAATTCATCAATTACTCGCAAACTTTTGTTTTTTTTTTTTTTTTTTTACATATGGGGAGAGATTTAATGTCCTTGGTAAAAGTCGATACAAGATTTAATGTCCTTGGTAAAACCCTATACATAATTCCCCTTTTCATATACAGAATAATTTTTCTTCGTCATAAGTTTTAGTGTTGCTTCTTAGTTCCAACCGAAAACTTATTTTTAATTTGATGTTTTACCATTTTCAAATCATACCATAAATATCCGTTTGAATATACCCTCTCTTATCAGTTTAATTCGATCTGAGTACTGGTTCGATTCGAACAGCAAACATTCTTTCTAGTCTTTAGACTTTTCATGCATAGTAAACTTGATTATGCTATGTAATTTGTAGGACCGATAGTGTTTTCATTCAAAAACTTTCTCATACAGCTAACCATTGATGTAAAACTATTAAACTAATTCATTTTAAATATTTACCATTGGAATAAAAAGCAAATACTGTGTGACCGTATTAGCTACCACAGACCCAGAAGGGCTGAATTCAAATTTTAGAGACAAAAAGTACACACAAAAAAGCAAATATAATAGCAATTTAAAATCTCCCTTCCCCCCAAACTCAAAATTTCTGGGGGGGACATATTTTCATTATATTTTGAATATTTTCCGTTGGAAAAACACTGAAAAGCCATATTAAGGGCTATATTTGTGAGTTTTTCACTGAAAATTCCATTTTTTTTTTTTGCCAAGCCGTGACCTCCCTAATTAAAGGACATTAGATTCATGGGAACGTAATTTCATCGTATTTTGCGTATTTCCATTGGAGAAAAACACTGAAAAGCCATATTAAGAGCTATATTTGTGAGTTTTTTCACTGAAAATTCCTTTTTTTTGCCAAGCCGTGACCTCCCTAATTAAAGGATACGAATTAGATTCATGGAAACGTAATTTCATCATATTTTGCTTATTTCCGTTGGAAAAAAATACTGAAAAGCCATTTTAAGGGCTATATTTGTGAGTTTTTCACTGAAAATTCCTTTTTGCCAAGCCTTGACCTCCTAATTAAAGGATGCGAATTAGATTCATGGAAACGTAATTTCATCATATTTTGCGTATTTCCGGTGGAAAAAACACTGAAAAGCCATTTTAAGAGCTATATTTGTGAGTTTTTCACTGAAAATTCCTTTTGCCAAGCCTTGACCTCCCTAATTGAAGGATATGAATTAGATTCATGGGAACGTAATTTCATCGTATTTTGCGTATTTGCGTTGGAAAAAAACACTGAAAAGTCATTTTAAGGGCTATATTTGTGAGTTTTTTTTTTTCACTGAAAATTCCTTTTTTTTGCCAAGCCTTAACCTCCCTAATTAAAGGATATGAATTAGCTTCATGGAAACGTAAGTTCATCGTATTTTGCCTATTTCCGTTGGAAAAAAAACACTGAAAAGTCATATTAAGAGCTATATTTGTGAGTTTTTCACTGAAAATTCCTTTTTTACCAAGCCTTGACCTCCCTAATTAAAGGATATGAATTAGAACCATGGAAACGTAATTTCATCGTATTTTGCGTATTTCCGTTGGAAAAAACACTGAAAAGTCATATAAAGAGCTATATTTGTGAGTTTTTTTTCACTGAAAATTCCTTTTTTACCAAGCCTTGACCTCCCTAATTAAAGGACATGAATTAGAACCATGGAAACGTAATTTCATCATATTTTGCGTATTTCCGTTGGTAAAAAACACTGAAAAGCCATTTTAAGGGCTATATTTGTGAGTTTTTCACTGAAAATTCCTTTTTTTTGCCAAGCCTTGACCTCCCTAATTAAAGGATGCGAATTAGATTCATGGAAACGTAATTTCATCGCTATATTTTGCGTTTTTTCCGGTGAAAAAACACTGAAAAGCCATTTTAAGAGCTATATTTGTGAGTTTTTCACTGAAAATTCCTTTTTTGCCAAGCCTTGACCTCCCTAATTGAAGGATATGAATTAGATTCATGGGAACGTAATTTCATCGTATTTTGCGTATTTCCGTTGGAAAAAACACTGAAAAGTCATATTAAGAGCTATATTTGTGAGTTTTTTTTTTTCACTGAAAATTCCTTTTTTTGCCAAGGCTTAACCTCCCTAATTAAAGCATTGAATTAGATACATGGAAACGTAAGTTCATCGTATTTTGCCTATTTCCGTTGGAAAAAAACACTGAAAAGTCATATTAAGAGCTATATTTGTGAGTTTTTTCACTGAAAATTCCTTTTTTTCCAAGCCTTGACCTCCCTAATTAAAGGATATGAATTAGATCATGGAAACGTAATTTCATCGTATTTTGCCTATTTCCGTTGGAAAAAACACTGAAAAGTCATATAAAGAGCTATATTTGTGAGTTTTTCACTGAAAATTCCTTTTTTACCAAGCCTTGACCTCCCTAATTAAACGGATATGAATTAGAACCATGGAAACGTAATTTCATCATATTTTGCGTATTTCCGTTGGAAAAAAAAAAACACCGAAAAGTCATATAAAGAGCTATATTTGTGAGTTTTTCACTGAAAATTCCTTTTTGCCAAACCATGACCCCTCCCCCTAATTAAAGGATATGAATTAGAACCATGGAAACATAATTTCATTGTATTTTGCGTATTTTCGCTGGAAAAAACACTGAAAAGTCATTTCAAGAGCTATATTTGTGAGTTTTTCACTGAAAATCCCCTTTTTTTTGCCAAGCCTTGACCTCCCTAATTAAAGGACTTGAATTAGATTCATGGGAACGTAATTTCATCATATTTTGCGTATTTCCGATGGAAAAACACTGAAAAGCCATATTAAGAGCTATATTTGTGACTTTTTTCACCGACAATTCCTTTTTAGCCAGGCCTTTATAATCAATGGAACATAGTTCATTGTATTTTACATGTTTTGATTGGAAAATACACCGAAAGGTCATATTATTTGAACTTAAATCAAACGTTGGAGAGCTTACATTTGAAGAACTATCCATTATTTGCATATATTGTTCTATATTTCAAGCTATACTGATTTATAAAACTTCAAAAACCCAGAATATACTCGCTTAACGGTTACCTATTTGCGAAATCGTACTAGGTCACACTATTAGAACAATAATTACCACATTATCTATCACTCACGGGGAACAGATTCAAAACAATACTTCATACATCATATAGTCAGCTCATTTAATTGGAAATTAAAGTGGATAATGTCCAATTCACAGGAGGGGGCATGAAAACTATGGTTTTTTAACTACGATACGCAAGACTAGAAAGAAAAGTCTTTAGGAGTGGGGCTGCCCATCACCTCAACCATCGCTCTTGAAATCCCCACACCACCATGCCCCCCCCCCCCCAAAAAACTCAAATTTTCCAGAGGATTTTAAATCCCCCCCCTCAAATTTCTAGGAACATATCTTCATCATATTTGATTATTTACCTACGTACGCATCACTTAGGTTAGATTAGATTAGGTGAGAGACAGGGAAAAAGTTAGATGTATGGTTAGGTTAGGTTAGATTATGTTAGGTTAATTTAGGTTAGACTAGGTTAGCCTACGTACGCGCGCGTACGTAGGCTAACCTAGTCTAACCTAAATTAACCTAACCTAACATGCTAAAAGGAATTGGCTAAAAAGGAATTGTCAGTGAAAAAAAAAACTCACAAATATAGCTCTTAATATGACTTTTCAGTGTTTTTTCCAACGGAAATACGCAAAATACGATGAAATTACGTTCCCATGAATCTAATTCATATCCTTCAATTAGGGAGGTCAAGGCTTGGCAAAAAGGAATTTTCAGTGAAAAACTCACAAATATAGCTCTTAAAATGGCTTTTCAGTGTTTTTTCCACCGGAAATACGCAAAATACGATGAAATTACGTTTCCATGAATCTAATTCGCATCCTTTAATTAGGGAGGTCAAGGCTTGGCACAAAGGAATTTTCAGTGAAAAACTCACAAATATAGCCCTTAAAATGGCTTTTCAGTGTTTTTTTCCAACGGAAATGCGCAAAATATGATGAAATTACGTTTCCATGGTTCTAATTTCATATCCTTTAATTAGGGAGGTCAAGGCTTGGTAAAAAAGGAATTTTCAGTGAAAAAAAAACTCACAAATATAGCTCTTTATATGACTTTTCAGTGTTTTTTTTTTTTTCCAACGAAAATACGCAAAATACGATGAAATTACGTTCCATGAATCTAATTCATATCCTTCAATTAGGGAGGTCAAGGCTTGGCAAAAAGGAATTTTCAGTGAAAAAAAAACTCACAAATATAGCTCTTAAAATGGCTTTTCAGTGTTTTTTTTCCACCGGAAATACGCAAAATATGATGAAATTACGTTTCCATGAATCTAATTCGCATCCTTTAATTAGGGAGGTCAAGGCTTGGCAAAAAGGAATTTTCAGTGAAAAACTCACAAATATAGCCCTTAAAATGGCTTTTCAGTGTTTTTTCCAACGAAATAAGCAAAATATGATGAAATTACGTTTCCATGAATCTAATTCGTATCCTTTAATTAGGGAGGTCACGGCTTGGCAAAAAAAAGGAATTTTCAGTGAAAAAAACTCACAAATATAGCTCTTAATATGGCTTTCTCAGTGTTTTTCTCCAATGGAAATACGCAAAATATGATGAAATTACGTTCCCATGAATCTAATTCATGTCCTTTAATTAGGCAGGTCATGGCTTGGCAAAAAAAATGGAATTTTCAGTGAAAAACTCACAAATATAGCCCTTAATATGGCTTTTCAGTGTTTTTTTCCAACGGAAAATATTCAAAATATAATGAAAATATGTCCCCCCCTTCCAGAAATTTTGAGTTTGGGGGGAAGGGAGATTTTAAATTGCTATTATATTTGCTTTTTTGTGTGTACTTTTTGTCTCTAAAATTTGAATTCAGCCCTTCTGGGTCTGTGGTAGCTAATACGGTCACACAGTATTTGCTTTTTATTCCAATGGTAAATATTTAAAATGAATTAGTTTAATAGTTTTACATCAATGGTTAGCTGTATGAGAAAGTTTTTGAAAAAACACTATCGGTCCTACAAATTACATAGCATAATCAAGTTTACTATGCATGAAAAGTCTAAAGACTAGAAAGAATGTTTGCTGTTCGAATCGAACCAGTACTCAGATCGAATTAAACTGATAAGAGAGGGTATATTCAAACGGATATTTATGGTATGATTTGAAAATGGTAAAACATCAAATTAAAAAATAAGTTTTCGGTTGGAACTAAGAAGCAACACTAAAACTCATGACGAAGAAAAATTATTCTGTATATGAAAGGGGAATTATGTATAGGGTTTTACCAAGGACATTAAATCTTGTATCAACTTCTACCAAGGACATTAAATCTCTCCCCATATGTAAAAAAAAACAAAAAAAAAAACAAAAGTTTGCGAGTAATTGATGAATTTTAGACATGAAAGTTATGGTTATATTGAAAAATATTAAGTAATTCTGTCTATTACATTTATAAGAAACTTAAAAGTTTTAAACATTAACAATCTGTCGATTCTTAAAGACGATTGCAACTTCAAAGAAGGCTATATTTTCTAAGGTAACTCTGGATCAATTATTTTAACCTTGTTTGTCTCTCATTTGTTTAATTTGACGTTCAATCTCAAATCTATGGCAAAGAAGGGGTAATTAATTTTGGAGGGAGGGGGAGGACTCATCGACTCAGCAAAAAATAATGTTTATATGAAAGGAGCTTGAAATTATAGGAAAATACAGAAAATCTCTTCAAGGTTGAGTTTATTATGTTTGAAGGATGTGTGCAAGAAAGTGTTAAAATTAGAAATGATTATCAAGTTATCATGGTTGCAACAGTAGCTGCAATGTAGTAAATAGCAAACAGTAGTCCATCTGCGTTTGAGTTCTTGGTTTTCACTAGTTATTAGCGAAGGGTTGTAACGTCATATTTAAGTTTCTTAGACTAAATATCTTCGCAGTTGACCTTTACTCCCCCCCCCCCCTTAACTGTGGGAAAATCTGAATGTTTGTGTCTAGTTATTCTATGACTATAAAAATATCAATTCTGAATCTCATAAATGCTTTTACCAAGGATATTAAATCTTGTATAGACTTCTACCAAGGACATTAAATCGGAGCTGGGGTAGTGGGGGTCGGGGTCCTACCTAACCTAACCTGAAAGTGTGATTTCAGAGAAATTCTTTAAGCGTTTTAGGGTTAACTTACCTTTTTTAGAGATGAGCATTTAGAGTTCTCTTACATGCTGAACCTGAAAGTGTGATTTCAGAGAAATTCATTAAGCGTTTAGGGTTAACTTACCTTTTTTTGGGATGAGCATTTAGGGTTCTCTTACATGCTGAACCTGAAAGTGTAATTTCAGAGAAATTTTTTAACCCTTTTAGGGTTAACTTACCTTTTTTTGGGATGAGCATTTAGGGTTCTCTTACATGCTGAACCTGAAAGTTTGTTCCCTGACATGTTGAATCTGAAAGTATAATTTTCATGGCGATGGATTATTCTAAAGAATAAAAACGGTTGAGGCTTAAGATATTTGTTGCTTAAACATATTTAAAAACATTTGAAAAAATAATGACAAATTTAAAAAAAGAAGCTTAATCCATTGATATGAGGAGGAGCAAGTTTAGGACTTTGGATATCTGATGCATTTTTCCATGTCAGGTATCTTTTCCGGTATCCACTGAGCGAAATATCTAACTTCATCTTCTGGGTCATGGACTGAATGCGGGTATTTCTCACATTTGAAGTCTTCTAAATTGAATAATGCTATGTTTTTATCACATTTTTCTAGGAAGAGTTTATCAGTTGGCACGTTTCCCTTAACATAAACAGCTTGCACACCGAAAAAACTGCATATTTCCTGAATTTCTTCTTGTACATGTTTTATTTCATAGCCATTTTCATTATGTGCTCGTATGGTTTTAGCGTAAAAGCCATTTCGATTTATAAAATTTAGTGTTGGACCCCATCTGTTTTTCTCGTACTTATACATATTGTATCTGATGTTCCATTTATAGCAATGAATTTCACGTCGTTGATTGTCTAGGAGTAAGAAAGCTGCTTCGAAAATAATGCCAGTTGATGAATATTTCAGACCAATATATTCCGTGTCAATCACACCAAACATTATTATATTTGAAAAAAAAGTGCTTAAATTAAATAAATATGTAATGATTCTGAAACTCTAACAAATACAGCTCACTTTCATAGAATAAACTGAGAAGGAGGGAGTGTGTTCAAGGATCTCAACTTGAAAACTGTGAAAATGATTGGCAAATAGGTAACGTTTTACATTTCAGCACCCGCTCCTCTGAGTAAATATTTAGAGGGGTCAATTTTCTGAGGAATAACTCAAAGCATTGTTACACGAGAATTCAGATTGAATACGTAAAAAGAGATTTAAAGCAGGGTGTAGTAGCTTCTATCACATTTAGAAGGGCCATGGATCAATCATCTTGTGGAAATTTCCCGTATGTAAGGAGAAATCTTTGTCGAAAGCAACCTAAACTCTGAAAATCATAGTTTGATTATAATAAATTCAACTTTTCTCGGAAATAAGTCAAAGCATTATTATATGAACGTTCAGGTTTTTATTCACGCGCATGCTAGATCAATAAAGACAAATGTTATAGCTAAAATCACTAAATGAGGAAGAAACAACAATTATTTTTTCTATTTGTCACTATTAAAAGTGTTAACCCCCTCCTCCCTTTTACATAATGCCCTAAATATATTGTTAGCAATTATTTTGAAAATAATCCATTTCACTTTTCCAAAATAGTGCATCACATATTATTGCTTAAAACTGTTTTAATTTGACAACCAAAACAAACCCTTTGGCTAGACCGCTATCGTAAGCAAAACCGGAAGAGGGGTGACAAAGTAATTATAACCTTGCGCGGAGAGCTTATGTCAAAACATAGCGGGTTAATAGCTAAGAGATAGACAGAAGTTGATAGGCTTACAGAAAGGGTAAATTTATCGAAAAGGTATTTCTTTTGCGGTGGTTAGGTTTTGAGGGTAAAAGAATATATTTACGTTTTGCATTGAGTATAAAGATTGTATGGTTTGTGGGGGGGGGGGTTTGAGGGTAAAGGAATATATTCACGTTTTGCATTGAGTATAAAGATTGTATGGTTTGTTGGGGGGGGGGTTTGAGGGTAAAGGAATATATTTACGTTTTACATTGAGTATAAAGATTGTATGGTTTGTTTGGAGGGGGGGGGGATTTTGAGTGTAAAGGAATATATTTACGTTTTGCATTGAGTATAAAGATTGTATGGTGGTTAGGTTTGTTGTGGGGGGGGGGGTTTGAGGGTAAAGGAATATATTTACGTTTTACATTGAGTATAAAGATTGTATGGTGGTTAGGTTTGTTGGAGGGGGGGGGGGTTTGAGGGTAAAGGAATATATTTACGTTTTGCATTGAGTATAAAGATTGTATGATAGTTAGGTTTGTTGGGGGGTACTTAAATATACTAGAGGGTGATCAAGGAAATTCGTTTGAAAATAAAAATGTACTTACATTGCTAATTGCGGCTGCCAAGGCCTCAAGCTCATCAATTATGTCAATTGTTCTATCCATTGTGTCACAATACTTTCCAATAAATGAATCACATTGCATGCCCGTTATATACGAAATCTCAAGGTCAAATTGTTATGTAAACAAAGTCCTCTGATTGGCTGAGAAGGAAACATGTGATCTAACTGTTACCATGGAAACTCACAACATTTGCATTGAACAACAACAAGAAGGAAGTGTCATTAACTGTTTCCCGGAAACTCATAACATCTGCATCGAACAACAACAAGAAGGGAGTGACAAAGTTCCTGTTTTTCCATTCTCACTGACAAAATCCATAAAAACATCAAATAAATTGACCAACACACATAACCATCCATAAACTATGTAAAAAAAAAAAGTTGTAGGTGGCAGCAGGGGTGACTCGTGGGAGCTTTAGGGTCACCTCTACTGACGTTAGACTCAATTTAATAGTTAGGAGCTTGAGAATTTTCTAAAATTACCATTTTAAGTTACGCTGCTATGTCACGGAATCAAAAAACCGCAGTATTTATAAACACCTGCCTATGGCAATGACTGAATAAATATTAATTCTTTGCTACACCATGGGGTCTTGAAATAGAGAGGTACTTAAATCTCAAGTTCCTACCTGGAATTTAATATGGTGTCTGTTCAAAAGACAATTGTCTATTCAATGGGTGCGCTACAATAACTAGCGCTGAATCAAAACTCACCCTGGAAGCATAAGGAATTCATGCAAGCTATTTGTGTTCGCACTTGTTTGTTTAATTTGAAAACTGTACTTGATTTCTTAGCAGGAAAATCAAAACCCTTAACCACACGAGAAAAGAAAACCTCCAGCACTGCAATTGACGCAATAAAGAATTGGCTCAAAGTAATTTAAAGTCAGCAATACGCCGCCGCCTCAGCCGGTGGCGGTGTTACGACAATTCAGCGACGGTCAACTGGACCTCTCATCGGTGGCGATTGATGCATGCGTCGGCACGGCGTCGGGATCGATATCCAACATTGGAAGTTCCGATTAGTCCAGGCAAGCCCCCTCCCTAAAATTCAGCTTATGGGCGCCCAAGGGGACCCAAAATTGCATTTGGTTTGTCAAAAAACTAAATTTCAATGGAAGGATTTAGCTAGCCCGGGACAACATGAAAATAGAACTTCAATACACACCAATTTTTTTTTTCTTGCAAAATTATTACGTTGAAAACAGATTAGCCTCTATGAGCTTTTAACTCTTAAATATGTTTTTGACTACCTGGATGCACACTAACTATTTTGATTAAGTTTAATAGTAGAAGTAGTAGTAGCAATAGCTGCAACAGTAGTAATGGTACAAATGGTAGTACTAGGCCTTTTTGGAAATTCCCACATTTTAGTTTTCTGAACAAGCTTTTACAATAAAGATTAATCGACACAATAGCTACATTCCGAATCAGTGTCAAATGACATTTTTTTTTTTTATCTAGATAGTTTCTTTTAATGCATGTTTTCAACTTTAGGTCGTGGTTTGCTTTTTACTATATTGATTGCATTTCCATTGGGCTGGTTGACAACCATGACCCACAAAGCAACCTTTGAATGATAAATAAAACAGTACATTCCTACTTAGTCCGTACACAATAAACTTTTAATATAGATAATTATTGTAAACCGTAATTTAACTCATTTGGTTCATTTGAGGCTTCATATAAGTATATACATTAATGCAAAATTGCATATAAGCTTTTACGGAAGAGCCAGAGGATCTTCATGTAATTATATAGGAAGTCTCAAAAGTATATTTTTAGCCGCAAGTTTTCCAACTTTCAATGAGCCGTCGGGTAAATATAGAACCACAGGCGGATAAGGGTAAAATAGCATGGGTGAAATCTACAATTTAAAAAAAAAAAAGGTTAGACTTCATCCAAAAGAGGTGCCATCTTAGTGAAATTTGACAGGTATCAAAAATCTAGAGCCACTATCTATAAAATGAAAAATTTCTTGTTTTTCCAGAGAAGGATAGTCATGTATGTGTGTGTTTTTTAAGGGGTAATTGTTAGGAGTAGTCATGTATTATTGAAACAGTTAATTTGGATTAAAAATAGGGACCCAGAGCCTTACTTTCTCAAGTCACAAAAGAGATCACGTTACAGTAAAATACTTTTTCTGGCAGTTTGTCTGTAAAGAGCATTTTCCGAAACACATTTCGAAAATCAAACGAATATTCTCAGGCTCCTACTTTTTCATAAGTAAAACTAAACTTAATGGCTTTTATATATCTGGAATCAGCATAAAAAAAACAAATTTCTTTAATGCATTAATTGTTATCTAAAACCATTTTTAGAGTTTTAGTTGCTATTTGGCCGAGTGGCTCCTTAATTCCAGTTCGCTACCCGAACTGTTTGATCAGTTTTAAAAGACAAGGTAAAAAACAATAATACGAGAACAAGAAAGCATTTTAAAAAATAAATAATATTATGCTGTTTACGCAACAATATAAATTACCTATGGTCGGCAGACATCTTGTGGAAATTTTCTCTCAAACAATCCTTTAATTTTCACTGTTTTGTTTTTTTGAAACTTTCCTTGTGATTGACAAACTTTGGTCGAACAAGAGACTAAGTAATTACACTATTTGTCTTACGGGCAAGGCGTTCATTTGTGTAAGCTTTTATTGGAAGAGTCACTTGTAAAAAATGCCAACTATTGGTTTATCATTTGATATGATAAGCGAATAATTGACCTTTCTACAAGTAAAAAATGACAATATGGCATGATGCCCATCAATTTTTTACGGGAATAAAAATTCTTACTTTCTAAGTCTCAGGTGGCAGGGAATTTAATATATTGTTAAATTCAGTTCAACATATTTTTTTGCCTATATTCCTTAACAAGACACAGTTTTGTAGCGGGAGCAACACTTTGTTTTTATCCTGTATCCAAAACATCCCCCACCTCTCTCTTTCTGTGCCACTAAATCAGCTACTGCTAGAAAGTGGTAAAAGAAAGTGGTAAGAACCTCAACGGCTCTTACGGAAAGAGAGACCTCAGGCTGGATAGAAGAATATGGCGTTACATTAAAAAAAAGTGCGTGTAATTAGGCCCGGGTCTTAAGAGATAGCTTTCATATCTCCTTGAGCCAGAGCCTACAGTATGTGAGCTGAAATAGAGTTTTATACTCTATGTTAAAAGCCTTATCTGAGGCTGTTCCGTCGAGCTAATCTTTCTTTGAGCCATGTTACTGCTTTCGAGTGGAAAGCTCCGTTCAATCTGGTAAGCAAATCGACGTCAATTTCAAATGGCGGCTTTACTAAAATATAACAGTGCTTAAACACTACACAGGTGTTTTATATATCATGCATTACCAAAAATCGTCCCTAGCCTAACAAATAGAAAAATCTTAACATCCAAAGAAACCAATCTCCTATGCATCCGAAAGCACTACCATCTACTGTTGCCGACCATTTCAGTTGAATGATTTCTATTGAGCTTCCCATATAATTTTCGGCACTTGGGGTTGAGGCAGAGGAATTGTATCACATATGCATTTTAATTAGTACCTCATTCAAAAAGAAAATTAGGTTTTTAACCTAGAGATGAGCAATTGTTTCCACGTTTATCAACCTTTGAAGACCTAGTAAAAGTATTAAAACAATTTTTTTTTTTTTCAAATATGGCCAATGAAATATGTAAATTTTTCAAAATTTATAGGGGTTGGAAGCCTAATGCTTAAGTTACACGTAAGAAAATTGAATGGGTCCGTGCTAAATGAGCTTAATTCAGATTGGGTTAAAAAAAAAGCAAAAAGCAAGTCCTAATTTGTTGCAAATAAAGCTGGGGAGCAGAACCACCCAGTGACTCTCTCTCTCTCTCATCTCTTTTGTCTCCTCATAAGCTTTTCAACAAAAAATTGACATGCTGCATCTTATTTGAAGCATAATTACGCAAGAAATTTTAAATTTATATTGTTGCAGAAAGGTAGGCATGTTACACCTCTTTTGAACCAAAATCACGCAAAGGAGTTTCAAGCTGTATGATTCAATAGCCAACTTTCAAAGGTCGATTTGAAGGCCCTGGGGAAAGGGTATTAGAGCATCCAGGTTTTGAAAAGGCCGTATTGAAAACCTGAAAGGTTAAACTTTAAGGTAATGTTCAGAATTATGTTAAACTAAATCATAAGCCATTATATGTATCCAAGATGTAAAAATGAATATCTGCAGTATCACTGGAACAGATACGGGCATTAAATTGAAATTTTTAGGGAATATTAAGAGACCTTGTCAAAAGACAGTATGTACAACCAGTTTCAAAAAGGGTGTGTCGAATTCATCTCAGAAACTAAGGGTATGGGGGAAATATTGTACTAAGCCAGAAGGCAGTGTGTGCATCCAAATCATCCAAAAGTCGTAACTGCAATATCTCAGGAATAGCTAAGTTATACTTTTAGAGAATGTTGAGGATGATCTAAAACTAAATCAAAAGACATCATATACATCCAGGTTGCAATAAGGGGGTATATGCAATATCTAAGGAACGGCCAAGTGTATTAGGTTGAAACTCTCATGGAATATTGAGTGGAATGTAGAACCAAATCATATTACACTATATATGACCAGGTTTTCAAAAAAGCAAACATGTCAGGAACAGTTTAGGGTATTAGATTGAAACTATCAGAAGAAATCAAGGGGGGATGTCGAACTAGATAAAGAGACACTGTGTGCGTTCAGGTCAACAAACTGGTGCAACTACATCTAACTGTATCAAAAGATCCTACATGCATCCAGGTTGCTAAAAAGTTGCTTCTGCAATATCATAGGAACAGCCAAGGGCATTAAGTTCAAACTTTCAGGAAATACTGTGTTGGATTTTGAACTTAACCAACAGACACTATGTGCATCCAGGTTATAAAAACGACATACATGCAATATCACAGAAACGAATAAGGACGTTAAGATGAAATAGTCAGGGGATATTGAGCTAAGTCAAAAGTTGTTATTTGAATAGAGGGTTGGAAAATATAATATTTGTAATATATTGGGAACTAAAATAAGCAACTTAAGGGATTCAGTTGAAACTTCGAAGGAAAATTGGAACGGAGAGAGGGGGTCAAGGAGACCTAGAATTTTTAATTAAAGGGACCATGGGAAATTTATAAAGGACAATATACTTTGGAATTGATTACACTGATTCTTGGAGTGACAAATTCAAACTTTATTGTTGTTTTTTTTTTACGCTGATCTGCTTTAAAATTTTAGGCCATGACAACGCCTCAATTAATATTTCGGAACCAAGGGAACATCAGTCAGGAAACAAATCATGTTGCATTGTTTTTGGTTGTTCCATTTTTTTTTTTTTTTTTTTTTTTTTTTTTTTTTTTTTAGATGACAGAACTGGATTCTTTTTTAATAAATGGCTTCAGGAAGTGTTTATTTAAACAAACAAGCATTTAGAACAAACATATTCTTACGGCAAAGGATCGATTAATTTTTATCTATATTCAAGATTTTAACGGGATTGGGCATTGGGGTCCTACAGAATGCGAAAAACTTATGAAGATTTTCAATTTATTTTTAAAATATTTTCCCTGATCCGTCCAAATTCCACATCAAAACTTTTGTACAAAATCTTTGTCCAAAATTTCGTCAAAGATATAAGCAGCCAACAAAAATCATGACTCAAGCTAAAAATCAAGAAAAAATTTAAAATTTCTCCTTTCACACCAATAAAAAATTGACGTCACTTATAAATGAAAAGAAGAAATTAAACAATTTTTTGTAAACAAGAATATTTCAAAAAAAGTAAAAAGCTATATCACAGGCAACGCAACAGCGCTACCTAATTGAAGAGCAGAGAGGCCTTATGGTATTGTTACCTTTTTTTTACCAAGGCACTTCGTATAGAAAGCGTTGTCATAGAAACTTCGGGAGGGGCTCATTTAATTGGAAACTGGAAGTTCTCATGCCATGTTCTAAACAGTTTGTGTGAGAAAGTTGCAAGTAAGGTGTGACTCGGCTCAAGAGTAACCGAAACTCTAAAAAACGCAATTTTGATATCAATAGATACATCAAAAGAATTAACTTATTATACTGATTTCAAATATATAAAATTCATCAAGTTTAGTTTTTGAAATCAAAAGTTAAGAGCCTCAAAAAAACTTGCTTGATTTTCGAAATTGGGGTACCCTCCCCCCTAAAATTCAAGGAATCTTAATGAAAATCACACCATCAGATTCAGCGTACCAGAGTACCCTACTGTAGAAGTTTCAAGCTCCTATATACAAAAATGTGGAATTCTGCTAATTTTGCCAGAGAAAAGGTCCCGGATGCGTGTTTATTTTTATTTTATTTTTCAGGTATGATCGATCCTAGAAGATCGGGAGAGGTTTTATTCAAGCGGAAAATATAAGTTCCAGTGCCCTTTTTAAGCGACCAAAAGAATAGAGGGCAACTGACCCCCTCTCCGCTCCTTTTTTCTCCAAAGTTATTTGATCAAAATTTTGAGACAGCCATTTTGTTCAGTATAGTTGAAAGATCATTAGCCATGTCTTTAAGGATAAAATGACATTCCCCCCACAACCCGTGGGGAGAGGCCTGTAAGTTATGAAATTTGCCCATTGTTTACGCATAGTATTTTTTAGTGGAAAGTATACAGTCATTTTTTTTGGGGGGGGGGGGGGGAGGGCAAATATTTTCAATCTTCTAATCAGACTGTATTGATGGGTGATAGGAAGAGGAGGAGTGCATTTGCCCCTCTTCTAATTTAAAAAATACTTTGTCATTGTATTTTCATTTGATAATAGAATTTTTAGTATTTTCATTGATAGAACAATTCCAAATTGCTTTTTTTTGTTTGTTTACTATCCTTCGCTTCGCTTGAGCTAGAAATTTTGCTACCCAGGGGGCAGGGGAATACCCCACTACCGATTAGATTGAACACTTGCGTCAAAAACTCAGCAAATTTTGGGCATATTTTTTTTTCCTCGAGGTGATTGTATCGAACAAGTGATCGTAGAAAATCCGGAGAGAGATTATTTGATCGGAAAGCAAAAAACTGTAGTGCCATTTTTAATTGACCACAATATTGGAAGACAGCTAGCCTCACTCCCACGAACATTCTTTCGCCCAAGTCTTCCAATGCAAAATTAAGATAGCCAATTTTGGTTCAAAATAGTCAAAAATTTAATAGCTATGTTTCTGAAGATAACTTGACCCCTCGACACCCACGGGGAGGTGGTTACAAGCTTTAAACTTTGCCTATTTTTTGCATATTTTATTGGTTTTTGGGAAATATAACGATATTTTTTCGAGGACAGTATTTTCGGTGGGGGAGCTGTTATTTTAAACGGGGGATATTTTCACATTGGGAGGGTAGCCCCTGGATGTAAATTTTCCAGAGGAAATTTTACACGGGGGGAAACCTTACCAAAATTAATATGCGAATTCCGTTTCAATTTTCATGCACGGTGAGCCAAATTTGAACTGGCGTTAGATTTGACAAACATTCATAAATTAAAATTAAAAAAAAAAACTGAAGTTTTTTTTAACAGAAAGTAAGGAGCGACATTAAAACTTAAACCAAACAGAAATATTCCGTATATGAAAGGGACTGTCCCGCCTCAACGTCCCGCTCTTTAGGCTAAAGTTTTTTATTACTTTAAAAAGTTGAATTTGTGAAAAGAGTCAAACTTTCAAACAGTTCGTGGTAACGAACTGAAGTCAAGGAGCGATGTAGCTCAGCAGTAACCGAAACTCTAAAAAAAGAATTTGTATATCAATAGGTGTAGAGGATGTGTTGACCAAATTTTCACTCTTAGGTTAATAATTGAGAAGTGCCTAATTTTCAAACACTTTGGTCCTTAGTTTTATAGATTATGAGCAAGCGTTCGATTCTGTTGATAGAGGAGCTTTAGTAAAGGTTTTATCCTTGTATTTGGTATACCAGACAAATACATTTAAAGTGATTAGTGCTATGTACGAGAATAACACTGCTGCGTTAAGGTAGGAAATGAGGTTAGCAGCTGGTTTTGTATTAAATCAGGAGTTTAAGCAGGGTTGTGTTCTATCCCCCCTTTATATGGATTATTTTGATGGACTTTGTTTTTAAGGAGCACAGGAAAGGCAATGGGAGACCACGGAATCAAATGGGGAGGAAAAAAGTCTCTTGGACTTGGATTATGCTGATGATTTAAGCATCCTAGATGAAAGTGTGAGCAAAATGAATGAAGTTTTAGAGGTTTTGCGAGTTCAGGGTGCTAGTATTGGTTTGAAAACATTAATGTTAGGAAGACCAAGTCACTAAGGCTAGGAATAAGTGAAGATGAAAAGGTGACGTTGGGTAATGAAAAGATTGATCAGGTGTGGCAGTTTCACTTACCTTGGTAGTATTATTAGTAAAGATGGTGGGAGCAGTGAAGATGTTAAAAATAGAATAGCCAAGGCTCAGGGTGTTTTTTTCACAGTTAAAAAAATCCTGGAAGAATAGGAAGATAAGTCTGCAAACCAAGATTAGAATCTTAGAAGCTACAGTGATGACAGTGGTCAATATGGCTCTGAAGCATGGACGCTCCGAAAAGCGGATGAAAGATTTGCTAGATGATGTTTTCCAGAGAAATTGCTTAAGGATTGTTCTGGGTACCCGGTGACTGACCGTACTCCCCGCTTTCAAACAATAGGCTCATATACGAAAAATGTGGTTCAATAACAAACCTTTTCTAAGTCTATAATGAAGAAAGGTTGAGGTGGTTAGGGCATATTTGTTCGATACAATGAAGGATGACAGATTGCCGAAGATTGTTCTTTTTTCGGCCAACCATCTAGGGCTAAACGGAAAGCAGGTCGTCCCCGTCTGGTTTGGGAGGACGTCATAAAGATTAAGATTTAAAGGAAGTTGGAACTTCGTGGCGAGTGTAAAAAGGGAGGCTTTGAATAGATTGGGGTGGAGAGGAGCGATGCGTAGCTGTGTTGGCCTCAGGCGGCTTGGTGCTGCGACGAGTTGTTAGTAGTCAAGTAGTAGTATCAAAAGAGGTGGCTTATTATGTTGATTTCTAATATATAAGATTCATTAAGTTTAGTGTAACGCATCAAAAGCTACGAGCCTGGGAAAATTTGGCTGATTTTCGAAAAAGGAGGGAAACACCCCTAAAAGTCATGAAATCTTAATAAAAATCAAACCATCAGATTCAGCATATCCAAGAACCCTGATGTAGAAATTTCAAGTTTCCATCTGCAAAAATGTGGAATTTTGTATTTTTGGCCAGAAGAAAGATCACGAATGTGTTTTTTTTTGTCCCTAGGGGTGATCTTATCGGACAAATAGTCCTAGAGTATCGAGAAAGAGGTCATTCAAGCGAAAATTAAAAGTTCTAGTGTCCTTTTTAAGTGACGAAAAAATTGAAGGGCAGCTGACTCCCATCCCACCCACCTTTTTTCCTAAAAGTCATCCGATCAAAATTTTGAGATATTCATTTTGTTCAGCATAGTTGAAAAGTCCAGTATATTGTCTTTGAGGATAACTTAACCCCCCACAGCCCTTAGGGAAAGGTTTGTAAGTCAGGAAATTGGCCCATTGTTTACGTATAGTATTTCTTATTGGGAAGTATACAGACATTTTCCTGGGGGGGGGGGGGAATTTTCTGATTTGGAATTTCCTACGGGGATCATTTTCCGTGGAGAAAAAAATTCCCGGGGGGGGTGAACTTTCCAAGGGAAATTTTACACAGAGGGAATTTGCCAAGATTCCTAGACAAAATTCTTTTTATTTGTCTTACTTTCTGTTTGCCGACTCAATTTTCCATGTTGAGATGGAAATTCCCGGACAATTCCCCTGTTAAGGGGAATTGTCCGAGGCAATATTTACCGGGTTGTAAGTATCTAGAGTATCTTTCCGTAGGTGGGGGATTTTCCACAGGAGAAATTCCTCATGAGGAGCTCCACGGGATAAATTCTCCAAAGAGAATTATCTGCGGGAGCACATTTCTACTAGGGGGCGAGGGTATTTGTGAGAAGAATTTTCCACGGAGGGGGCAATTCCGGCATGATTTTAAAAACAATCAGAAATTAAAGTTTTTTTCAAATAAAAGTGAGCTACGAAAAAATTTTCAGTCGGAATCATCAGCAAGAAATTTTCCAGGGGTAATTTTTTGGCTAGAATAGAATTGTCTGGTGGAATTTTCCTGGTGGGGGGCATTTTATATGGGAAGAACTTTACACGGAGGGAGTTTCCGTGAGGGGAAGGAATTTTTCAATAGAGGAGGAGCCAGATATCCGTATATGAAATTATTCCATATATGAAAGAGGCTGTCCCCTCCTCAACACTCCGCTCTTTAGGCTAATTTTTTTTATTACTTTAAAAACTAGAGTTGTAAGAAAGAGGCATAGCTTAAAGAGCGGGGCGTTGTGGAAGGGACAGCCCCTTTGATATTCGGAATAAATTCTGTTCGATTTAAGTTTTAATGTCGCTCCTTTACTTTCAGTTAAAAAAAATAATTTTTTTTTTTCATCTAATAGCGCAAAGAGCGGAGCGTTGATGAAGGAACAACTCCTTTCATATACGGAATAATTTCTGTTCATTTTAAGTTTCAATTTCGCTCCTTACTTTCGGTTAAAAAAACTTATTTTTTATTTAATAAGAACAAAAATCAATTGCGGGACAACCAGCATCACCTCATTCCCTTTTTTCCAGGGGAGGGCATCCGACTATAATTTTTCATAAAACCATATCTGTTAAGCATAAAGGTCTAACGACTATGACTCTGCGGGTTATACTTATCCCCCCCCCCACACACACAGCCGTTAAGGCAAGGACAGCAAGATATACAATTTGGCCATTGTTAAGATGCTGTACTTTTAAAGGAGAGTGGAAGGTATGTTTGATCTCTGGTGACGAAAAGCCCAAAGGCTTTCAGTTAAAGCTTTAAGGAAATTTTATGGGGAGCATTGAACTAATAAAAATACACTATGTAAATCCGGGTTGTCAAAAGGGCGTATCTTAGGAATTTCTTAGGCTATTTAGTTGGAACTTTCGAATAATGATGAGACGGGGGGGTCAATTAAAAAAAAGCCAATATGTACACACTACTACAACTAATGCTATTGCAGCTAATACTACTACTACTGCTACTGCTACTTCTACTAAAACTACTACTTTTACTGCTACTACTACTAAGGCTAAGGGTATTAAGGTGAAAATTTAGAAAAATTGAGAAGGAGGTTGAATTAAATCAAAACACACTGTGCATATAAAGGTTCCTCTTGAGAAGTCCTCGGCCCCCAATTTTTTTTCCAATATCCCTCTCAACAAGCCCTGGATTAAAGCCTTGAATCAGTTCCGTATTCGAAAACAATTTGTAAGGTAAAAACTGGTATTATGGCTTGCATATAAAGCTGAAGCTCCACAAGAACTTCGAGCCGAGATTGTAACGCAGCTAAACACTTTTTTTAAGGGTAAAATTGTAAATAAAAAACACAATAATACAAGCACAATTGATAAAAAAAAACAAGACCTCATTATCACTAGATCTGATGTTCCGAAGAATCGGGTGAAATATCCGAAACTAAAAGCAATCAAATTTTCAATGGCGCATTGTGGTAAAGTCAAAGGCCGTAGCTAATTGGATTGCTGAAAACGCGAGTAAGCTTAAACTCTCGATTGAAGCAAGTGAGAAGTTATCCCTCTTTATCAGTGCCTCTTTATCAGTGTAAGGAAACCCATTGAGGGTAGATGCACATAATGACCCAAAGATGGCAGCATAATAGCTGTAAACAAAATTAAGTTGTTTTAAAAGTAAAATATTGAGAATTGGGACAATTCTTCGTTAAATGGGGAGTAGTGTGGTAAAACTTTCTAATTTAGTTAATTATTAATTGAGTAAAAATATATTAAGACGCAAAAACAAAGTTTCAAAATACCACTTTTTAAGATAAAGATACAAATCGTGGAATGTGTAAGCTTGGAGGGAACTTGCTCATAACCAATTTCCTGGCTCAATGCGTCAATGTACCGGAAGGACGTGGTTAGTTTTTCATATATATACCCAGATTTTTGAGACTGAAGTCAGACTTTTTGACTTGCAGGGCGAACCTCTGACCGTTTATTTTTTCGTTAGAAATACCTTGGGATCTTGTCGGATCATTGTAAGTGTCTGTATCTTATTATATATTATTGTAGCTTCTGAGACTTGTGGTCTACTTGGGACAGCCAGTCCCAGTAGAATATCTATATCTGTAATTATTATATGTAAATTGAATAAAAGTATTGTATTTTAGACAACCTCTCTACGATCTACCTTTAGCCCCTCGAACATACCCAGTCGGTACGCCTCATTAGTTTCGGTCATAGCCTAAGGCACGCTACCAAAGTTTAATTACCTTAGGGCCAGAGTTTATCTCCCCTATAAAGGGAGAATAAAGGCATCTACGACTAAAACACCCAAATACCATAAAATACACTTCACAACAGTGCGATAATTTCCTAGTTTTGCGCATTGAGGGTTGTGTGGCAGTTAATGTTTATTTGCCAGTACATTATTGCAATGACAAGTCATAAATCTGTTTTGCTCTGACTTGTGACCAACTTGCTTCGTGTCTTGATAAACTTAAGCGCCTGAAAATACTATGCATTATTGTAGGGGACTTTAATTGCAATCTTAGCGTGGATGATTCATTACCACGTGTTTCATTTGATGATCTGTTTGATATTCTTGCAAGAGATTGTAACTTCACTTATATTCATGCATCATCTTCTACTTTAAACCCCGATCATATGGTTGCATCTAAAGATGTTGAAACAACATCAGTATCAGTTTCGTCTGAGTATCAAATTTCTGATCACTTGCCTATCTCATTTAACTTACTCATATCACTTTGCACATATAATAGACCAGGATCAATTATTAATGGTCAGAAGTAAATTTGTATCGAGATTGGAATAACCGTCCACTTTTTATCGAGAGTTCACATCAAGTTCTGCACAAAACCTTGCCTCCTTTTCAGGTTTTGGTGTGAAATGCGGAACCATAACAAAAAATATTGGATATTTATCCTGCAGAAATTTGTCACAGTTTGTTGACGGCAGAAAAAATAGCTGTTCCATTGGCCCGTCTTCGTCCCGGCATTGTACCAAAATTGTCAGAGAATTTGGCTCTAGTGAAGTTGTGGTTTCACATTTGGAAAGAGTGTGGACAAAGAGTTTGGAAAGATGCTGTATATTGAATCAGATTCAAATTTGCACTAAAATTCAAAGACACCCTTTCTCAGCATATGAAAGATATAATCAATGATCCATCAGATAAAATCAAGATATACTCAATGATTCATCAGATAAAATTAAAAACGACCGAAATAAATCGTGGAAAATAATTCTCAAATAGATGAAAAAACATTAGATCTCATTATTTCAAGTTTGCCAAGTGCCCACTTCGCCTTCCCATATGGACTCGAAATACAAAACTGATTATACACTACTCAATCACACAGGACAATATGTAGCAGTTGAAAAGCAAATTCGAAATCATAATTCAAAGGTTCATAACCACAAGTGGTGCGAATTATATCCACAGTAACCGGGTTATTTGTTTTATTAGTTGTGTTGTTCATTTATATGTAATGTTTGGTTTATTTTTTTTATTCCTTTGTTTTGATGTGTTTTGTGATTTTTGTTTAGTTTTTTCTCTTTGTTGTTTTCTTTGCTCCGCTATTATTTTTGTTAATTCGACTGGTATTCAGTAATTCTTTCATTCATTTAGCAGTATTACAAGTAGCGTGCACATTATGCCTTTTTGTCAGATGATCTTTCCCTTTCAGCATTCTCTGAAAGTTCCGACATATTGTACAAATCAATTCCACATAAAGAAAGAAAAACGAGCAAAAATGGGGTTTTTATAGGCCAAATGAAAATACTGAAAAACAAAGCGAATATTTCGAGAGGACAAACGCCTCTCTTCTTCAGCTCGAAACGAAATAATGTAACCAAGGAAAGTGCCGAAGAAAAAAACAACAAAAAAACAAACGCGGAAAGTCAATGTGAAAAGAACAAAAAAAAAAACAAAGAAAAAACCAAAAACTTAAAAGATGAATAAAATTCAATAAAAGCCAAAAATTAAAAGAATCAAAACCAAATACCTAACAACCATAAAAGCGAGTTATTCGCCAATATCCGCGATTTGCACAAAATCCAAAAAAATATGAACTGCCATCGACGGATACTAGCGAACAACCACAGTTTATAGAATTATCCAGTAAGTTTATCGCAGATCATTTCTGGTCTTCGTTCTCGGTGCGAACAAAAAGCTCCTCCCACTTATTTCTGCATTAGCGGAATGCGGGTTAGTCTGTTTCCGATTGTTTCCAACAAAGTGTGCATTATTCGTAATAGCGGGTTTCCACTTGTTTCCGATTAGATCACAGTCTGACTTGTCTACCCATGAAAAGATCTGACTTCGCTTATGTTTATATCTGCAAAAACGTTCTCCGGAGCACTCGCACCCCGGTCCGGGTTTTTATAATGGGTGAGATAGAGGATGATCATACTGGATAATTATATAAACTGTGCGAACAACTGACAAAGAAAAAGAAACAATTCATTCACTCAAAAAACAAAACGAACCAGCAATTAAATAAGTTGGAGAACTATGTCATTTAATTTCGGATTTTAATTAATGCATTTCTTGCAGACACCCTTTGAGACCTAAGGGGTTGTTCACGTGTTTGATTAGATGGCTGGGAAAGTGGCTCAAGATTTATTTCAGTGATTACTAAAGTATCGGCTTCTCTTTTTGAGAAAACCGAAATATGACTCGTTTATTCTTAAATCACCGGAATCTCTGTTTAAAGCTAGACCTAAATGCAGGTATTTATAAATTTCAACAGCTTCTCTGTAGTGCTGAACAATACCTTTGTCATGCGAAATAAGGCTAGCTTGATTAAACAAAATAGTATGGTCTGGTTTTTCAAAAATGTGCTCTGCAAGGGCAGAGTCAAACTTTTCTGTTTTTTTTCCGCTTTTTAAGTGTATTATTAATTGAACTAGAGTGCTGAGTTAATCTATCCGTTAGTCGCTGATCAGTTCTTCCGATATACCAAAGACCACACGAACAAGGAATTCTGTAGACACCGGAGTTTTCACCTATCGGGATAGGGTCTTTACCTTGATAAATTTGGGACCTGATAGTATTTCTGGGTCTATAATAAATGTAAATGTTATTTTTCCTTAGATTTTTTGAAATGTGGTCTGAAACCCCTTTAACGTATGGGAGACCAAGATAAACTGAATTTCCCCTTTGATTTGTGTTTTCTGTGGAACTATCTGATAATATTTTAATGCGTTTTGCAATTACAGAATGTATTAAACTAATTGGATAACCATTCCCAAATAAAATATCTCTAAGGTGGTTGAGCTCTAAATCCAAGAAACGTTTTGAACAAACTTTCAATGCTCTATCAACTAGAGAAGTGACAACTCCTCTTTTCACAGCAGGAGAATGATTAGAGGAATAACTTAAGTAACGGTCATTATGTGTGGGTTTTCTATAGACACCAAACTCGAAACATGAATCATTTCGGTGCACCAGAACATCTAAGAAAGGAAGACGCCTCTCTATCTCTGATTCCTGAGTAAATTTGAGTTTTGGATCCAAGGAGTTGAGCAAGTGAAGAAGAAAAGAACCCAGAGACTCGTCACCATGCTCCCACAAATAAAAAATATCATCTTTAAAACGAACCCAAAATTCAGGTTTACAAAAACTTTGCAAAATAGCCCTTTCTTCAAGGTCTTCCATGAAGATATCAGCCTGTATTGGAGAAAGGGGGGCACCCATGGAGAGCCCATATTTCTGTCTATAAAAATGCCTCTATAATGGAATTAAAAAGAAGTTCTGTTACAAAGGGCTGTAAGCGAAAGAAGTGTCTGATTCGAAAGAGTAGATTTTTCTGATATAGATGGGTTAGAATTAAGTTTTTGCTCCAAAATCAGTTCGGCCTTTTGAGGATCACAATTGTTATACATTGAATCTGCATCAAAACTGCCAATTCTTGTATTTGGTTTAACCGAAACTTGCTTTACCTTGGAAACATAATCAGCGGAATTTTCAATATAGGATTTTTGAGCCTGAATTAGTGGGCGAAATATAACTGATAAGAATTTCCCTATTTTGGCTGTAGGAGAATTAAAAGAAGAAACAATGGGTCGAAGTGGATTACCGGGCTTATGAACTTTAGGAAGACCATAAAAGCGAGGGGACGTGCATCCGCGTGGGGTAAAACCTTTGTACAACTGATCTGTAATTTCACCTTTCCTTTTAGGTAAGAAAGCTCTTTTCGGACTTCCTGGACAAAATTTTTCTGTGGGATCGGTAGCTAATTGTTCATATGTGTTAGAATCATTTAAAATTTCTCTAATCATTTAAAATTTAACAATGTGCATGCACATAGTGTCTTTTGGTTTAGTTCAAATTTCCCCTCAATAATGTAAATAAGGTAGCGTGGTAGTAGCAATAGTAGTAGTGGTGGGAGTTGTAGCAGTAGTGGTAGCATGCAAATATTGGCTTTTGATAATCTCCCCTATCATTTCTCGAAATTTCCAAATAATATACCCAGTCATTGCTGACTTATGCCCTTTTGACAATTTTTATACAGAAAACGTGTTTTTGATTTAGTTCAACACTCCCCTCATCATTTCTGAAAGGCTCACCTGAATGTCATTCATCTTTTTAGAAAGTAAAGCTCAAACATTCATACTTTCCTCAATAACACATACTATATGTAAAACAATGAACAAATTGCCTAACTTAAAGGCTTTACCCAGAGGACTGAGGGGAGATTAACATTCCCAAAGACATAACTACTGGACCTTTTAACAATGCTGGACAGAACATTTCTTTTAAGATTTTGATCAGATGCGTCATTTCATGATTATTTTGTAGACAAGTTCGAAGTGGAGGAGTACACCGTTATAGAGATGCGCACTTTAGGAATTAAGCCCCCCCAAAAAAGTTTGGTTCCAGGAATTATACTATTTTCAATTGACAAATCAGATTTTTTGTTAAAACCGTGAAAAAATTACAGCATTTTATACAACTATATCTACATGCTTCTTATAATGTTAAAAATCATATTTTGATCTTCGCATGGAAGAAAATGTTTATAACATTTGTTGCTAAAGTGTTGTACAAAAGTGCAGTTTTCTTAAAAATAGATTTTATTTTAAAAACCATTTTTTTTAGTTATAGAAGGCACCAGATGTAGCAATTTAATTTCAAACCACAGTTTACATAGTTATTCAGTAAGTTTACCCCAGATGATTTCTGGCTCTTCATTCTCGGTGCGAACAAAAAGCTCTTCCCACTTATTTCTGCACTTATTGTCCACTTATTGGTGAGCCGGCCAAGTGGTTTTGTCAGTACTTGTTCCGTAGGTGATTATTCTTTGTCTACCCGTGAAAAGATCTAATGCCGCTTATGTTTATATCTGCAAAAACGTTCTTTGGAGCACTCGCACCTCGGTCCGGGTTTTTATAATGGGTGAAATAGGGAAAGATCATACTGGATAATTATATAAAACTGTGTTTCAAACGGGCCAATAAACAACCCTATGATTTTTCAGTGCCCCCCTAGCTGCGAAAAAAAGATGCCGTAGATGCAGAATATTGTGCTTGCAAATTCTTGGATCACCCTACTTCAAGGCTGTTATCCCAGAATGCATTATCAATGGGCTTCGCTGTGCAGGAATTCATGCATTCAACCCAGAATTTTTCTAAGATCACAAACATCTAAGTTCATATGTTTACGACCGACCAGTTGTGCTGCAATTTTCTCCATTTATCTCAGAAGTTGAGTTTGCCCCGAGTTCAGCAGCAAAAGGTACTAGCGAACGAAAATCCTTCTGTTAAAACATCTGGTTCTATGATGACAGTTATGCACAAATTATAGATCTTTCCCAATTGCAGTAAGGACCCCCACGAAACAGAAAAAAGAACTGTAAAAAAAGAGAGAAAAAAGAAATCCTAACGGATATTCCAGCCAAACTAAAAAATCAGCAAGAGGAGAAAAAAATTAACAGGTAACGAAAAGAGCTAGAAATAAAAAACTAAACAGGACCGCATCGAAGAAATGTAAATATCTTAAGGAGCTATTTTGCAAAGCAGTCGAGTCTGAGTATTTCTGAAGATCACACAGTTGATGCTAATAATTGCAGTGACGACAGTCTGGATGCTGAGGCTTAGGTCGGGATATTCGTAGAGATTACAATCAGTGACTTCATTTCAACTGGAAACAATAGAGGAATGGAAAGATTTTCGATGTTCTTTAAATTCCATGTCGAATTCTTCAAAAAAGGTTGAGGCAAACAAGTTTGTTTATACAGACGAATAGGCTCTTGTAACGAGACGATCAGTGAAAATGAAATTCGACCAGCCCATTCAATGCGACAGAGCTTAAAAGGCAATCAGAAAAGCTGACGTTTGGTATTTTTCGCATACAATATAAAGTAATCTGATTTAATATGAGTTATATCTTTTTTGATTCCTTTTATACCAATAGCTGAAGAAAACCAATGTTAAATTAAAGTATCTCTTCTGACCTTTTATTTTAGAAATTGTGTTGAGTGCTTGTGGAAATAGTACCAGGGGGTGGCGAAGCTACAGATTCACCAAATCTAATCAAGGTCACTCTTTTCTGAGTAAAAAAGTCATGAATGCGGGCAGGTATCCTCTTCTATCTCCTTTATTCGGTTCTACAGGATGTATTTAATAACATGACTAATACCTTGCACTTTTAATTGTAAAATTAGCAACTAGAATTATATTATTAGTATCTTCCCAACCAAAGCAAGGCTTAGAAACTTCATTATTCATCATGAACTCTACTCCAGACTATGCGCCCCATCCTTCCTGCCTGACTAAATTAACTCTACATCGACTAATTTCATGTTTCCTATTATTAGGAGACGATTTGCTGAGCCTCCTAACAAATCTAGTTTAAAACGTCTAAATTCGTCAGTCAAAATTCCAATACGATAGTTGTTTTTAACATTGCTGCATTCCGAATCGAAATTTTCATATTATTTAAATCATTTAAATTGTTACCTCGGAAAAAGCAATGGGTTCCACGAGTGCAGGTCAAGGACTAATAGATCCTCTCAAGTTTGAACAATGCGCTTAAGCTGGCTTAGAATCGTACAGCAGGAAGTCCCAGAAACCTGTAGTTGAACGAAGACTTTGTGCAACCTTGGGCTAATCTTGGTTACTACATGGTTTTCCATACTTGCCGACACTATTCTATCAACAACAACCAACGTCCTGTACAAGCAATCACCAGCCTATTACCTCCGACTCATTATATAGTCATGCCTAAAAAAAACTATGCTACCATGGGAAGGCAGCCAATAATAGATAGAATAGCTTCCTAGAAGTAATTCAGCCCCAAAAAAGCCCACCAACATAAACAAAGCCCTGAAGAAATATCCATTAATCAAAACCTAGTGCAATGCTGTGTCGTTTGCTAGGCTATAATTCCTTCGAAGCACGCCACTCAACGAACTGTGAGCAAGAAACGACCTGGGCTAATAAAACCCGAATTCTAAACAAAGGAATTTAGATAGCAATTAATGCATCAAAAGAATTTTTATTTTTTATGCTGATTCCAAATATATAAAATTCATTAAGTTTAAAAATACACATCAGAAGCTACTAGCCCAAGACCATTTGTCCGGTTTTCAAAAAAGGGGCGAAACACCCCCCGAAAAATGCAATTAATGATGTTAAAAAACACACCATCAAATTCAGCATATGAGAGAACCAATTGCAGAGGATTTCAAGTTCCTACCTGCAAAAACGTGGAATTTTTTTCAGAAGGAAAATTACGGATGCGTTTTTTTTTTAAAAACTACATTTTTATGGTATATATTGCGTATTATTATCTATTTGACGTCATTAAAGTATCTGGAACTTCTAGTTCTTAAAAGAAATATAGTGGTTCACACTTCACAGGGTTTTGCAGTTTTGCCGGGAGGAATATAAATAAAAAAACGCAACTAAACACTTAGCTGTATTTTCAAAGACAAAACAGCAGACAATTGATATGATACAATATCCTGTCCAAGCTTGTTAAAACTAGAAAAAAAGAGAAACGAAAACAGGATCAAACAAAGTAACAAACATAATTTGAAAACTCCGAACACATCGTCTTTTGATTTACTCAGGGTCCCCACCGTTTCTAGATTATTAATTAAAAAAATCTTTTTCCACAAAATAAGTTTTTTCAAAGAAAAGTAAAGAACTCCATTAAACAAAAAATGAGCAAAAATAAAATCAAATAATCTAGGAAGCGCGAAACTACCGCAAATCAGCATCGATAAATAAATAAAACCCAAAACGAACATAAATTACAATAAATAACCGAGTCAAACTCGAAACGAGCAGAAATTAACATAAGTTGTGCTCAAAACCCCTATGCCTTCCCAAGGCCAGTACATAATTTGTACTTTACTAAAAAAAAAAAATACAAATGAATGTGCATTGTCAGTTTAATATACATATACTGATATTTAATAATCAGAATGTTAATATTATTTGATTTATTATAGTTATAAAAGTAAAAAATTTACTTTTACATAAACCTTGCCCTGAGGACTGTGAGGGGGTTATCATCCTCAAAAACCTAATTTACAGAACTTTAAACTACGTTGAATAAAATGACTATCCCTTTGAATTTGCAATCGAATGAGCCCTTTTTCAAGTTTCTATGACAAAGATTTCAATAAGAACCTTATATGCCCCCAGA
Source organism: Artemia sinica (assembly GCA_027921565.1). NCBI lineage: Eukaryota > Metazoa > Arthropoda > Branchiopoda > Anostraca > Artemiidae > Artemia > Artemia sinica. Next base: position 51,551,062 of record CM051265.1, read on the forward strand.
GCATAACGTATAACCCTTGCCCTGAAGACTGTGGGGGGAGTGTCCTGCTCAAAGGTATAATTTCCTGGACTTTAAACTGCGTGAAACAAAATGGCTATCTCAAAATTTTGATTGGATATGTTTGGGAAATGGTGGGCGTGGAAGGGGTGTTAGTTGCCTTCCAATCACCTTCGACTATTAAAAACGGTATAGCCATTTCGATTTTCCAATCGAATGAGCCCTTTTTGAAGTTTCTACGACAACGCGTTCTATAAAAAACCTTACATACCCCCAGGGCATAACTTACAACCCTTGCCCTGAAAGCTGTGAGGGAGTGTCCTCCTCAAAAACATAATTTTTAACTGGAAATCAACAACGCTGAACAAAATGGCTATCTAAAAATTTTGATTGGATGTGTTTGGGGAAAAGGTGGGCGAGAGAGGGGGGTTAGTTGCCCTCAAATCACTTTCAACTATCAAAAATGGCACTAGACCTTTGAATTTTCAATCGAATGAGCCCTTTTTCAAGTTTCTACGACAAGGATTTCAATAAGAACTTATATGCCCCCAGGGCATAACTTATAACCCTTGCCCTGAAGACTATGGGGGGAGTGTCCTGCTCAAAAGCATATTATCCTGAACTTTAAACTGCGTGGAACAAAATGGCTATCTAAAAATTTCGATTGGATGTGTTTGGGGAAATGGTGGACGTGGAAGGGGTGTTAGTTGCCTTCCAATTACTTTTGACTTTTAAAAATGGCACTAGCTATTTCAATTTATAATCGAATGAGCCCTTTTTGAAGTTTCTACGACAACACGTTCATGGGCGTAGGGAAGGGGGGTGGGGCAGCTGCCCCCCCCCTAGACCTTCAAATTTACATTAGATATGGCTGAAAAAGCAGATGGTTTGGAAAAAACAATTGATAAAACTCCATCACACTATCGACTGCCCCCCCTAGACAATATGCTGCCTACGCCCATGAACACGTTCTATAAAAACCTTATATGCCCCAGGTCATAAATTACAACCCCTGCCCCGAGGGCTGTGAGGGGCTTGTCATCCTCAAAGACCTAATTTACAGAACTTAAAACTACGTTGAATAAAATGGCTATCTCAAAATTTTGATTGGATGTGTTTCGGGAAATGGTGGGCGTGGAAGGGGTGTTAGTTGCCTTCCAATTCCTTTCGACTATTGAAAAGGGCACAAGCCACTCCAATTTCCAATTGAATGAGCCCTTTTAAAAGTTTCTACGACAACTTCTTCGATACGAAGTGCCCAGCTCTAAAGGGAAAAAATAATAAATAATACATTGTGCCAACATCGTTCTTGTATGCCCTTCGGGCATAACTTACAACCCTCATCGCGAGGGTTGTGGGGGAGTGTCCTCCTTTAAAACATATTTTATATCTGGAAATCAACTACGCTGAACAAAAAGGCTATCTCAAAAATTTTGATTGGATGTGGTTGGGGGAATAATGGGCGTGTACGGGGGGCTAGTTGCCCTCCAATCACTTTCGACTATTAAAAAGGGCACTAGCCCTTGAATTTCCAATCGAATGAGCCTTTTTTGAAGTTTTTACAACAATGCCTTCTATAAAAACCTTGTATGCCCCCAGGGCATAACTTACAACCCTTGCCCTGAAGGCTGTGGGGGAGTGTCCTCCTCAAAAAAATAATTTCTCTGGAAATCAACTACGCTGAACAAAATGGCTATCTCAAAATTTTGATTGGATGTGTTTGGGGAAAAGGTGGGCGAGAGAGGGGGGTTAGTTGCCCTCAAATCACTTTCAACTATCAAAAATGGCACTAGACCTTTGAATTTTCAATCGAATGAGCCTTTTTCAAGTTTCTACGACAAGGATTTCAATAAGAACTTATATGCCCCCAGGGCATAACTTATAACCCTTGCCCTGAAGACTATGGGGGGAGTGTCCTGCTCAAAAGCATATTATCCTGAACTTTAAACTGCGTGGAACAAAATGGCTATCTAAAAATTTCGATTGGATGTGTTTGGGGAAATGGTGGACGTGGAAGGGGTGTTAGTTGCCTTCCAATTACTTTTGACTTTTAAAAATGGCACTAGCTATTTCAATTTATAATCGAATGAGCCCTTTTTGAAGTTTCTACGACAACACGTTCATGGGCGTAGGGAAGGGGGGGGGCAGCTGCCCCCCCAGACCTTCAAATTTACATTAGATATGGCTGAAAAAGCAGATGGTTTGGAAAAAAAAACAATTGATTAAAACTCCATCACACTATCGACTGCCCCCCCTAGACAATATGCTGCCTACGCCCATGAACACGTTCTATAAAAACCTTATATGCCCCAGGTCATAAATTACAACCCCTGCCCCGAGGGCTGTGAGGGGCTTGTCATCCTCAAAGACCTAATTTACAGAACTTAAAACTACGTTGAATAAAATGGCTATCTCAAAATTTTGATTGGATGTGTTTCGGGAAATGGTGGGCGTGGAAGGGGTGTTAGTTGCCTTCCAATTCCTTTCGACTATTGAAAAGGGCACAAGCCACTCCAATTTCCAATTGAATGAGCCCTTTTAAAAGTTTCTACGACAACTTCTTCGATACGAAGTGCCCAGCTCTAAAGGGAAAAAATAATAAATAATACATTGTGCCAACATCGTTCTTGTATGCCCTTCGGGCATAACTTACAACCCTCATCGCGAGGGTTGTGGGGGAGTGTCCTCCTTTAAAACATATTTTATATCTGGAAATCAACTACGCTGAACAAAAAGGCTATCTCAAAATTTTGATTGGATGTGGTTGGGGGAATAATGGGCGTGTACGGGGGGCTAGTTGCCCTCCAATCACTTTCGACTATTAAAAAGGGCACTAGCCCTTTGAATTACCAATCGAATGAGCCTTTTTTGAAGTTTTTACAACAATGCCTTCTATAAAAACCTTGTATGCCCCCAGGGCATAACTTACAACCCTTGCCCTGAAGGCTGTGGGGGAGTGTCCTCCTCAAAAAAAATAATTTCTCTGGAAATCAACTACGCTGAACAAAATGGCTATCTCAAAATTTTGATTGGATGTGTTTTGGGAAATGTTGAGCGTGGAAGGGGTGTTAGGTGCCTTCCAATCACTTTCGACAATTAAAAAGGGCACAAGCCACTCCAATTTCCAATTGAATGAGCCTTTTTTTGAAGTTTCTACGACAACGCCTTCTATAAAAACCTTATATGCCCCCAGGATATAACTTACGACCTTTGCCCTGAAGGCTGTGGGGGAGTGTCCTCCTCAAAAACATAATTTCTATCTGGAAATCAACTACGCTGAACAAAATGGCTATCTCAAATTTTGATTGGATGTGTTTCAGGAAATGGTGGGCGTGGAAGAGGTGTTAGTTGCCTTCCAATCACTTTCGACTATTAAAAAGGGCACAAGCCACTCCAATTTCCAATTGAATGAGCCCTTTTCGAAGTTTCTACGACAACTTCTTCGATACGAAGTGCCCTGCTCTAAAGGAAAAAAAAATAATAAATAATATATTGTGCCAAAATCGTTCTTATATGCCCTCAGGGCATAACTTAAAACCCTTACCCCGAGGGTTGTGAGGGAGTGTCCTCCTCAATAACATATTTTCTATCTGGAAATCAACTACGCTGAATAAAATGGCTATCTCTGGGGGAGGGGGCTAGTTACCCTCCAATAACTTTCGAATATTAAAAAGGGCACTAGGCACTCCAATTTCCAACGAATGAGCACTTTTCGAAGTTTCTACAACTCCTTCGATACGAAGTGCCCGGGTATGGAAAAAAAATAATACATTGTGCCAACATCGTTCTTTACTTAGGCAGCGCTATTGCGCTGCCTATGATATTCTTATTGAATTCTGGGAATCTAAGCCTAGTAGACAATACTTAACAGATTTTATACTAAATTAATCTGTGAACAACGGCCAATTTACATAATTTAGATCACAGTGGGGGTTATGTTTACCCTGAAGGTTTACTTATTAGACCATTCAAATTTTTAAACAAAATAGCCATCTTAAAACTAATATACAGTATCTTTTGACACATGGGCAGGGGGGAGGGGGAGGATGAGTAGCTGTAAAGGCCATGGGAAAGATTTTCAATTAGGTTTGTAAAAATTAAGGGGGGGGGCTGGAGTCACAAAATAAAGAGTTTTTTCTCTGACTACGCCATAATGAACGAATGATCTTAAAAAGTTAAGAGAAGGATGACTAGATTTCAAATCCTTGGATCTAGTACCCTTTTTAAGTGAATCTCCTAGTACGTAAATCAAAGCTATATAAAAAATAGCCTTTGGGTTACGAAAATACCAGATCCCAATGTTTCGGTATCACAAGATCGAAGGAAAAACTTTGAGAGAAAAAAAAGATACGGAAGTCGAGGTAAAGAATCAGTTGACAAAGAAGAGCTTGATGATTAAAACAAGGATTCTGTCTAAGTGAATGTAAAGAAAGAAGCAAACAGCATGAAAAGTCGGAAATTCTATATAAACATTAAGTTTTAAGAAGATACACCAACGACAAGGATTATTGGAGTTGTACTTTTATTGGATTATTGGAGTTATACTTGAGATACTTATCGACATCAGACTATCAAGTCAGCAGCACATCTTAGAAACAACAAATCCGGACATGATGAAGACTATCAACTCAAGATTATCAAGCCAACATCACTCCATAGAAATGACATTGTAAACATCACATCACAAAAATGGCATAGCAATTGTCATCATTATTCATACTGATATCAATTTCAAAGCAGTTCATTATTACGTCTACAGGCGAACATTAGAAAGAGTATGCTGTATCTGCAATGACCCGGATGTAAAATGGTGGGCAAACGAACAATGGTTCAGGTATGACATTTGCTATTCTTCAAAGACGTACCATGATTCTAAAAACAGTCAGAAATCAAATTTGAAAAAAGAAATTTTTAACAGCTTGTCAAAAAAAAACAAAAAACAAAAAAAAAACTTAAAACGAACAAAAATTATTTCATATACAAGGGGGATTGTTTCCTTCCATATCCTCCACTCTCTACGCCAAAGTCTGACTTTTGTCCAAGTTCTTTAAGAACAACTGCTCAAATACAAGGACGGTTGATATAGAACACGAAGTGTTTTTAAATCCCTATACAAATTTCGTGGTTAAGTGGCTTCCTTCTCGGGGACTCCCCACACTTTACGTTAAACTTGACTTTTCATATCAACTCTTTAAGAATGACTGCTAACACAACATTACACTGTAAAATTTCAGCGTAAAGGACGGGAGGCTCCTGAGAGCCAGCCACTAAACCACAAAGTTATATAGTGGTTTTAAAATACTTCTTATTCCATACCAACGTAATACAAATGCTTCTTATTATGTACCAACGACCCTTGTGCTTGAGCAGTAGTTCTTAAAGAACTGAGACGAAAAGTGAAACTTTAGCATAAAGAACGGGCAGTTCAGAAAGAGCAGCCCCTCCCACCCCCCACATAAGGACTAATTCCTATTCATTTTAAGTTTCAGTAGAGCTCCTAACAAGTTTTTTTTATCACCCTAAAGCGCTGTTTGCAGGACGGTTCTAGTTAGACAAACTCGTGAAAAATCCACCCCGACGTAATTATGAGGCCACTCAAGTAGGATTTCCCTTTCGGGAATAGGGACGGAGGAAGGAGGTTATGACAGAGTGAAGACCACAGACCATCTCACAACATTGGAACAGCTACAACTTTTTGTACTCAGTCTATCCTAATCAGGACATTCGTCATATCTAAATTTATGTTTTATTTGAAATAGCACAAAGTTCAAAAACAATAGCAACTCTAAACTAATTCCAAAGCTCGATACGCACATTCACAAAAATAACGATAAACAGAAAACAAATAATTGGCAAGGATTACTACTGACTTAACGAAATAAAGGATTACTTGCAGCTCAAATGAGATCGCAGACAAATTAGAAGCTACGCAGCTTTAAACTCACATAACAACTTCATAAACACACTATTTGAGAAACTATTAAACAGGCTATTAAATACAAGCTGACTCTACTTGACCATTCACATCAAGGGCTAAAGTGTGCTTTTATTTGTATGACAAATTTGCTTCCATAAAAATAGAATAGAGCAAATATTCGTTTTAGAATGGATATCCTAAAATCTGCGTAAAAAAAAAAAAAAAAACGATTGACCTTAATTATGTTGAAATATACGATTTTGCTGCAAGCCACTAAGTGTAACTTGCACCGAAAGCAAACGATTCTTATACCATTGAATTCAGTAGTTACAGATCTAACTATTTACTGAACCACAATCATAATTTGACATAGACGAATTTTTGTAGGGAAGAATCTAAACTGCCTAAAAAAAGAAACATTTTTCTATTTTCACACTTTGTTCATGCCTTTCCGGGAAACGTATTCGTAAAAAAAAAAAAAAAAAAAAAAAAAAAAAAAAAAAAAAAAAAAAAAAAAAAAAAAAAAAAAAACTCTAGTAAAATTAATGCCCATGCCATTGCCATAGGTGTGGATGAAAAGACCGCGATTTATGAACATGTGCTTCTTTCGATTTTGACGTCAAATTTGTACTAAAGAAGCGTAAAATTTAAATAGCAAGAAATCGGCTTAAAAAACTTGTAGCAACACTAATTTGTTTCCGACTATTACCTACTCTTTCTATAACTTCGTATCTTATATGAGGTTAAGCTTTCTGATAAGGAAACTGCTCTTCCACTTTTCCATCTTTTCTACTTTTGAGACAAAACTGTTCAAAATCTGAAAATTCTTCAACTCACCAAATTACATATTAGGGCTGTAGTCGTCCGAAACTTTGATTTTATTCACTGGGACTATTATGTGGCTTAGCAATAGTTAGCAAGTCATTCAAACTAATAAAATTACCAACTGTTAATTATCCCAATGACATGGTAAAAGAGCAGTCATTTATCAAGTTCTGCTTAGAACCGTTTGTTCAACTATTCTTTATTTTGCTTTTATGTCTTTGTAAATTCTGATCTGTTATATTCAACATCAAAGAAGAAAATGTCTTGACATTTATCTCTTGTATCTATAGAATTCTTCAACGGTCTGGATCAAGATCGTTTTAGAACCTTGCACTAACTGTTTAAAAACTGAAACGAGGCGACACCACAGTTTTCGAATGTAACTAGGTACAGTATCTATTCCAATACAAGTACTGTAATCAGGTAATAACTATCTTATACGCTGTAGCTGAGCTAAATTATGGGTTTACCAACAAATGAAACAAACATCTGGTTCAGGCGTAATACTGATTTTCAAGGCCTGAAAGAAAGTTCGACCAGGGGCGTCGATTCACGAAAATGTAGAGGGGGGTTATATTTTCGGAATGTAGGGGGCCATTTTTTTAATTTTTCAATGGAAGTACCAAAAAATACATTTCTCAATGAAAATTTTGAAAAAAATCATCTTTCAAAATAAAGAGGACAAAAACTTTGGGAGGGGAGGATTGACGCAAATGAGCACCGACTACATGGAAGATTTACAAACTCCCACAGCGAAGTTTCCATCGAAACGGGTCATCTACAACGAACCTACATGATAATAGAGGGTAGATGTAAGACTAATTTGCTTCAATATGTATTAAGATTTTTCGGCAAAGATTCAGAGCCACAAACAAAAGTCAAACAAGGCCGATTTTTATCATAGGTGCAATGCAATAAAATTGCACTTTTCAAGAGCCCTTCGGCAAGCAGTTCCAAAAACCACAACATTTTAACCAAAGAAGTATTAAAAATTTAGCAAGTGAACTCACAAACCAGAGCTGATTAGTCAGCTAGACTTGACACCGGTACTTGGAATATGTTCAAAAATGGAAGTGGTCAACTTTAGTACAAACATCTGCATACAGGGCATCAGAAATTTGAACGACACTATTTTCACTTATTTGTTAACTCGACTTATCGAGCAAAGTATACACATTAAAAAAAAAAAATCTACACAAAACAACTTTTAAGAGGACGGCAAATATCCATGAGAAAAATGAAATAAGCATAAACCACTTTCTACTATGTATCAAAATTACTCATTCCTGTCCTTTATTCCACTTTCAGATTAATTTTGGTTTTCCATACAAGTTGTTCTAGCATAATTGACACTCCCTGTGTTTTAATTTGAAACGTGAAGTTCATACCTAAGCATCGGACGGCTTTAGTTTGTTTTTAGAAGAAAAGAAACAAGAAAGAGAGACAGAGGGAACACGAGAGAGAGAGAGAGAGAGGGGGAGGAGGGGGGGGGGGGGGGGGGGGGGAAGAGAGAGAGAGAAAGAAAGATAAATGCTGTGTTTCTGATTCTTTAACTTATTTATAGGTTTGAAAGCACTAAAAAAAAAAAAAAAAAAAAAAAAAAAAAGTTTTCCAGGAGGATTAAGATTTTAGTTTCAGCTGTTTAAAAGTAGTCAGCCAAAGCAGAGGGTGTCATTTAAAGAATAAGAGGATATTAAATAAATACGAAAAATAGAATCTAAAATCAAAGCTAAAAACTACCAGCAAATAAATAAAAGCTACAATTGATGTAGTTTTATTAAGGCTTATTTTAACCGATTTAGTGAGGTTTACACACATTAAAAGATATTTCACTTTTACAGAGTATTCGGAAAAGAAACAGCCCACACAGTTTTGCAATTCAAAAGAATAGGCGAGGCCCAAAATATCAACCAAAAAAGACAAACATCTTCAGCCATCATGAAATATTTAAACTGAAACTTGGTAAACATGGACTATATTATATTTAACAGACGTTAAAAAAATAAACAAATTAAAACAAACTTTTAATTTGGATTATCTTTTAATTTCAAAATTAAACAAAATATGGTTTGGGATAGCGCTTATATAAGTCAAAGCACAGAAAACAGAGTTTACTAGCAAAATGTCGTGACTTAAAAGCAGTTCGTTGTTTTTACTTACTTAAAATTTCATAAAAAGAGAACCAATCAGGTTCTGCATCCTTTCAGTCCCTCAAAATGTGAAAAAGCAACAATAGGTAGATAAAGCATCGGTTAAAAAAAAAGGTGAGGGTGGTACTTGCAGTGACGCCAATTGGGGGGGGGGGAGAGAAGGAGTCATATGCCCAGCAGAGATTTTGAAAATACATTTCTTATGGCAATTTCATTGACAAAAGCTTCTTTTTTTGTTTGGTATTTTCGTTGAAAAAACAACAAATCTCTCCCAGATAATCAAAAATACAGTTTGTCCCTTGCCCCTAAATTTTTCATTAATCGACGCCACGGGTCACTTGGCTTCCCTTTCTAAGGTAATCTCAAGAAGTAACGCGATGGCAAAAAAAAGAAAAGAAGAAAAAAAGAAGAAGAAAAGACTGAAGTCACAAAATTAAAGTAACAGAATTAAAGCCACTTTTAGCATGGAAATATAGGATAGTATTCCATCTCTTTTTCTTTAGCTGAATGCTTTCTGCAAATAAGCCAAAGTATTTGAACTAGGTGCCTACAAATGGATGACAATCATATGGCTGGTGTTGATCACTTGGGGACAAGCTAGTGTTGCTTTCTAGAATAGCGCTGAATCACTGAGATCCCCTTCCTAATTTGAACTTATATTCAACCACTTCTGATTTCATCACTTTCTTCTTAAGGACACTGACTAATTACAAATTTTTGAAGTTTGTCAAATTCTGTGAAAAAGGCTTATGTTATGTCAGTTATGTAGCATATGCCTAAGGATTTTTTTTTTTCCAATACTGAGGAGATGGCATAGGATCTCAGCTAAGTAATAGAGCTCTACTTCCGTCAGAGGCATCTTTATAGCCTGTCTCAAAAGTGGCATTAAGTCACAGAGAAAAAGTTAAACCATTTCTGCTTCTTTTTTTTCTCAGACGGAAACAGTGAATAGTATGGTATACACATTTTTTTTTTTATAAAGCTTGTGAGGATTAAAAGGAATGAAATATCGGACTTATTTACCACCAAATAAATATCCACATTCTTCATACTATAAAAGGAGGAATGCAAGCAGTTGCACGTCAAGGAATGTAAAATTTGTAACTTCCTTGAGACTTCAATAAACAGGTAACTCAACTTAAGACTTAATATCAATGGTTAGCAAAACAATGAAATACGCTCAATAAAAAACACCTTCATCAGTAAAAATGGAAGGAATTGCAGGAAAAACTAGAAATGGAACAAAAATTTAAGCATTATTAGCATCACTTAGAGCATTTGAAGATGCAGAATCTGCAATAACATCACTGGCAGGAATAGAAGAGGACTGCTTTCTGCTCTCTTGAAGGACGGCTTTATTTCGTCGGCTGTTGTGTCGAGATGAACTTGTTGACTCGCTTTCTCCGTCTGAATCAATCGACTAAAATGATGAGCTTCATTTAAAAAAAAAAATCCCATTGATACCCTAAAACACCGTCGCCGATAATAACCTACAAAAACTCTAGGAATTTATGGGTGTTCATTCATGTTATTTCGATTGAATAGTTTACTGGTAGTAGTAATTGAAGAAGGGAGGTATGTACTCATTGTTTTTTTTTTTTTTTCAGAGTGCTAAAGTGTTGAGTGCTGAAACATCTCTTCCCACTATTTCTGGGAACGCATACCAAATACATGCTTAAGAAACAATATGATTGTTAAAAAAGCGTCACTATTCCGTTGTGACATCAAAAATACATAAATGGAATTAAGACATACTACTTAGTATCCTCAGTTACAGAAATTTTGCTGGTCAGAATGGAGAAATTAGTAATCTTTAATGAATATGAACTTTCTTACAATTATCATACACGAAAAAAATTTGCAATTACTGACAACGATGAGAGAACGAAGGAACTGACTCAAATAAATCCTGCTATAGTACAGACCTTGGCTAGGGTCAATTTCTCACTACCAACTAAATGGTACTACTTTTTTGTCATTGTTGCGATTGGTTCAGAAGATGCCATGTACAAGAGTGTTGCTACACTTTCTCGTATTTTTATAAGTGGTTTAGTAACAAGAGAATATGCCTCTACCCTTGGGGTCGATTTTCTTCCCCACGAAGATCACCCTGGAAAAAATTATACTTATTTGTCCGTACTATACCTTTTTTTTACTTTGATTTTAAGCCAATAACATAATAATAAATTTTCTCTACCAAATTGTATTACCAAAGAGACTATACAATGTTTTTTATGACAAAATAATTCTTTATCTAAGACTTTCAGATTAGATTTCAGCTTCACTTTATTCCCTGACCTACACTTCTAGGGCGAACGACGTTAGTGCCGTTTCCACTCTGTCGAGAAAAAAGAAGAAGAAAGAATTACAGTGAACTGGCAACAATCATGCATTACTTTGCAAATTAGTAATTTCTGAATATTTTTTCTTTTTTTTTTATATCAAATCGATTCAATAGAAGACGTCTTAAGATTACCAAACAAGGGGGCACGTATAATCCAACATCATCATTATCACAAACCTAGAAATTTATTTGCTCGAAATATATCTGTCAATGACTTTAATATTAAACAGTGATGTATTGCGTTGTTATTATTGCGAGCATTGAAGTCTGACATACTGTTTTAAATCTTTTTTACATTTGAAAGTCCTGTTTTTAGAACTTTCTGTCCAATTAAAATGTTTTCGTACACTGTTAGTAATAACTAAGACTATGGAGACATGCCTCGAAAACAACAACCTTGTTTTGTGCTTTAAAATTGCTTTTCTTTTAGCTCGTGCGAAATTATACCATTGCTTTTTTTCTGATGGATCAGATCAGAAAATCGTCCAGAATTCAGATTTAGCGACATTGTTAAGGCAATCCACTTGTCGAACATGCGTTTTTCTTTTCTTCCAGGACGAGCATCTTGGAAGTTAAGGTTGTTAACTATAAGAGGTACAATAAAGACAATTATCTTATTTGACTGCGTGGATCGCTTGGGATCAAGCAGAAGAGGGGAGAGAACCTGCCGGAAGCGCCGTATTGGTACCTGCCAGTTAATTAGCCTTAAATTGTAGGGAACAGGTGAGCAGGTCTCGACGCTTCCCTTGCTCCCGGTGATCTCTCTTGCTCCTGTTGTTTCCCTTGCTCCTGGTGTTGTTAGGGGGTTTGAACGCGTTCGACCAATAGATAAATGCGTTTTATGATAGATCTTTCTATAAACTCCACGATTGTGCACTGTTTCAAAAATAAGGTGGCATCGGTGCATCAAAAGACCAATACAGCCCCCCTCTTGGATCTGGCGCGAATCTGGTGCATAGCCAAACCCCCCTCCCCGTACATCGCTGACCATAAGTAACCTGACTCTTAACGACGAAAGCAGCAACAGCGAAGTCTACCCCGAAGAAAACAGGAGTCAAACCTAAGTGGCTATGTGTGTCTTGCCACAAACATGTGACCTCAACCTCCGTGGAATGTAGCAAATGTAAGGAATGGACTCACGCGTTTTGTGCAGGAATTAGACTCACAAAGAGTTATATTTGGTAAAGCTTTCTAATTTAGTTAATTATTAATTGAGTAAAAATATATTAAGACGCAAAAACAAAGTTTCAAAATACCACTTTTTTAAGATAAAGATACAAATCGTGGAATGTGTAAGCTTGGAGGGAATTTGCTCAATAACAATTTCCTGGCTAAATGCGTCAATGTACCGGAAGGACGTGGTTAGTTTTTCATATATATGCCCAGATTTTTGAGACTGAAGTCAGACTTTTTGACTTGCAGGGCGAACCTTTGCCCGTTTATTTTCTCGTTAGAAATACCTTGGGATCTTGTCGGATCATTGTAAGTGTCTGTATCTTATTATATATTATTGTAGTTTCTGAGACTTGTGGTCTACTTGGGACAGCCAGTCCCAGAAGAATATCTATATCTGTAAATTGAATAAAAGTATTGTATTTAAGACAACCTCTCTACGATCTACCTTTAGCCCCTCGAACATACCAGTCGGTACGCCTCATTAGTTCGGTCATAGCCTAAGGCACGCTACCAAAGTTTAATTACCTTAGGACCAGAGTTTATCTCCCCTATAAAGGGAGAATAAAGGCATCTACACTAAAACACCCAATATACCATAAAAGACACTTTACAACAATATTCTGGATCCTAAATGGACTTGTGTTGCGTGTTCCCCGAAAGGTGAACCAGAAGGAGTAACTCCTGCTATGAAGAAGGACGTGCGGAAAACCAGGAGTGTGAAGAAAGAAGCGACGCAACCTACATGCCAATCAATTATATTCACTGCTAATGATGCAGTAATGGACAATTTGAATTCTGAAAACCCGCGTCAACCCACATCCGGCGTAAAAACTCAAACTAAGGTAACTACTTTCTCAAATTGTTCAGCATTTGAAAATGGACGAGAAAAACAGTCCGAAAAATTCGAAACTAGCACAGCAGTAACGAGGTGCTCTCTCTCCAAGGCGATGCTAGTATCATCTACTGAGGAAAATTTAATCACAGCGCTTGACCTTCACGGACTTGATAGACGGCAGCACACGAAATTAACAAAAGCAAATCAGACGATAAATGTCTTTCCTGTCAGTGATTCAAATTTTGACTCGAGTTTTTCCCGTTTCTGGGAGAATGAAATACTACGGCCGTCGACCCCGTTCGTTGAAAGCGACAGAAGGGAAACTGAAAACGCTTACCTTGCCCACTCTAACACGTTTGAATGTCCAAGAGCCTCCCCTCTGGCAGCAAGTTCGATGTTGTGGGATGACGCAGGAACAACGCCCTACGAGGTTCTACAGGCCCGTTCAAGGAAACCGGCTTTAGCGGACGAAAACCGTCTCTTATCGTCCGTCATTCACCACCCACCAAAGTTCGATACTCAACTTGCGGAACCGCCTTTCAAAAACGGTGTCCCGGTCATAGCAAGCTTCAACTGCTCTAGTCTTAATGTTGATACCTCCGTTCGTAACCCAGAAGACTCTCTGGAATTTGCAATGATTAACGCTCTTACAGGAAGAATTGAGCAACAGAATCAGACCATTCTCGATCAAAGGGCGCTGATTGAGCAGCTTTCTGCTTCCAACACGGTATACAAGCAACAGATACTCGAAAATGAACGGAAATGCTTCTAAAGAACAATCAATCGCAACTTGAAAATCGATCGTTGGTCCAGCCTGAAAAGAAGAATGCGAGTACGATGACTGATCCTCATGAGACTATTATTGTCCGAAATGTCCTGCGATTAGTCAGTCCGACTCCAGGAGCACCAGCAGCAGAAGAACCCAGCAACTCAGGCCAAGTTCCACTCAGAAATCCTGACTTTGAAGAAGGCACGAGGGGAGCAGAACAAGACAGATCAGTCATTGTACTCAGTCAACCTGTCAAAACATTCCAGAATACGCAAACTGAGTGCATTATTTTAAAAAAGGTCACTGCAGATGGGGCAACCAGTGTCGTTTCTCTCATCTCGTTGAGGCTCCTCCAGTTGGTGAACATCACTCCGCTCAAGATGGTTGCCAAAACGCCAAGTCAGCAAAATGCAAAAAACTGCATCCTGAAAAATGTAAGAGATTTGCGGACGGGCGTTGCACCAAAGGACAACGATGCAACTTCTTTCACCCAATCAAACCAGCACTAAACAACCAGAAAACGAGAACGGACACGGAACAAACAAGTTCAAAAAACTATATGCACCCGAATCATCACCCACCGACAGTCAACAACTACAATCACTTCCGGACTCGCGTTTTCTACAGCAGTGGATTCTCTGGCATAGCAAAAACACCAACCACCAACCAGAATCATCAAAACCATGGACCTGCTTAAGACCCTCAACCGTCAACCAGAAGAGGAGGACCAGGGGAGAGAAGAACGAGTGGTATGAAAAACACAAAACCCAATCACCACCATCCAAATCGTATTTACCAAGAGCAAAGGACTTCCAGAACAAATCACACCCATACTTACCGACCTACCGTATAGTCCCACCACTCTGCTAGAAACGCTGGTGTAGAAACAGAAAAAACACGACCTGCTACAACGATCCATACTCGACCTTTACCGCCTGAACCCACCACCTCCAAGTCTAACTTCAACTCTACCACAAACAGAAAACGCTCCTTCATACCTACCAAGTGATAATGAACATCAGTCCTGGATGACGTATTACAAGAAAGTCCCTCCGCCGGCACAGACAAGTAACTGTCACGCGGTAAGGACCCAAACCTCTGATCCTGTAAAAAGGAAATCAAGATTAAAGCGGAATCCAGAATTTCCCTCTATATTGCTATCGAACGTCCGGTCAATAACAAACAAAATCGAGGAACTGGACATCTTAATGCGAGGTAAACAGATCGATGTGGCCTGTCTTACCGAAACTTGGCTTACAAATAGCAGTATACTCAGCCTCGATGGCTATAATGCATACTTATTACCTCGGAAGTCAGCAGACGAAAAAAAAGAAGAAATCAGCCACGGTGGAGGAGTTGGTCTTATCTGCCGAAACGATACGCCACGCCGAATACTCGATCCTCCAATACCCAAATCCCCAGAACTCGAAGTGCTATGGGTCTGGGTAAGACCGCGCTTCCTACCAAGGGGAGTGTCATCCCTAATCTTTGGAGTCGTCTACTACCCACCCAAATCCCCATTCCGGAAGACTCTAGTCAACTACCTACAATACTCCGTCGACCACTTCCGGAGTAAATATCCCTTTGCCGGTATTGTGATATGCGGAGACTTCAATGATATTAAGCCTTCCTGGATAAAGTCCAGCCTATCACTGAAACAAGTGGTGAAGTCTCCAACCCGTGGCAGTAACCTACTTGACATGGTCTTCTCTAACCTCGAACAGTACTACAACGAGCCAGAAATCACAGCAAGCATTGGCTTAAGTGATCACCTAACAGTGACCTGGAGACCGACGCGTTCGTCACGGCGAAAGGTAATTAAACAAACAGTAACCTATTGACCGATCAGGGATGAAAAAATCCCCGCCTTCAAGGGAAAGCTAACATTGCAGAACTGGACCCCTATTTACAGACTACCGTCCGCTGAAGACATGACAAATGCCTTTTGCGACCAACTTCAGAAAATGTTCGAAGAGCATTTTCCAGAAAAGAAACGGGTAGTAGGAAATGAAACGAAACCCTGGATCACGCCAGATATAAAAGAGCTTATTCTAAGGCGGGATAACTTGTACAACTCTAACAGAGCAGAGTCCAACAAGTTGCGAAATATAGTGGTGAGAAAGATAAAATATGCAAGGAAGCAGCACGGCCGCTTGACTGTACAGAAGCTTCTATCTTCCGATTCTAAAAAGTTTCATAGTACGGTTCAGAATATTCTTGGCCGAAAGCAGAAAAACGTTGAACTAAGAAACGAAAAAGGGGAGAAACTTACCGCTAACGCGATAACGACCACTTTGCTACAATCTGTACAAAGTACCCTGGTCTTACATCACTTCCCGACCTTCCAAGCATTACTGAAATCCCTGTCATTGAAGCAGAAACCATCCAGACCGCTTTCTTAGAACTGGACGCATCCAAGGCCTCATTTCCTGGAGAACTGCCGATCAAACTGATCAAAGCATGCAGCAATGAGCTTGCGGTACCGTTTACTGCCGTAGTAAACCAATGCCTGAGTGAGGGCACCTTCCCGACACGATTCAAAACTGCTGTGGGCATTCCTATACCGAAAAAATCATCCGTCAAATCTGCAAATGACTTAAGACCCATCTCAAAGACATCGATTTTCTCAAAAGTCCTGCAAGGAATTGTCTTCAAATGGCTTTTCGAAGATATTAGTGAAAACCTTGATCCTCGGCAGTACGGCTTTCGTCCAGGTCATAGTACTGTGCATTACCTGATCCGCCTCATCAGAGACATCCTGGAGCATCTGAAGATTGACGGTGCTTATATTGACTGCATCATCGCGGACTTCGTGAAAGCGTTCGACTTACTCGACCACTCAGTTGTTATCGACGAGGCAACTTACCTTGGAGCAAGACAAATTGTCTTGCGAATGGTTGGCAGTTTCCTGACGAACCGCAAACAGAAAGTACAACTTCCCAATGGCGAAACGTCGAACATCAGGGAGCTGACCGGCGGTGCAGCACAAGGGTCGAAGTTAGGCCCTTTAGCCTTCCTTATTGTGATCAACAAACTTTTGCGCGAAATTATGGAACGCTACAAATTCACTGACGATCTCTCCACCCTCCTCCTCAGACTTCTCTCACAGAGCATACAGCCAGACCCAATCCTAACAGTAATGCGAAAAATCGAGGATGAAGCAAACCAAGTGAAACTTACACTCAGCCAGGAAAAAAACAGTCCTATTTAGGGTTAATTTCCTTAAACGGGCAGTTCCAGACCCGCCATGCGGTGGGCCGAAGGCTGTAAAAACGGTGAAGATCCTGGGTGTCCACCTGGATGCCGATCTGAAATGGAATACCCACGTATCGTCAATCGTCTCGAAGACCGCCTTCTTCCTAAGATCTTTTGCCTACCTTCGCCGCTTTGGGATGAAAACTGAGATCATGGTTGTATGCTACAAATGCTACATTAGACCGCTCACTGAATATGCCTGCCCAGTGTGGCACAGCGCACTGACCATAGATCAAAGCGACAAAATTGAAGGATTGCAGAAAAGGGCCTGCAAAATAATGCTGGGGAGTAGTTACGTTGACTATGAGATGAGCCTCAAAGTTCTGAAGTTGGAGTCCCTCAAAGAGAGAAGGCACACACTGGTCATGGACTTTGGTCGAAAAATCCTCGACTCTGAAACACACCGCGATCTACTTCCGGATTTTGAGGCGCGCCCAACTCAACATTCTACGAGGCTCAGAGAAATAACGAAAAACGCAGCAAAGCTGGAACGACCGCCGATCCACTCATCCGAGCGCTACCTGAAGTCATTTGGTCCATACTTCGTAAAATACTATAATGGTGAACCAGAAAATTGTAAATAAATCAAGTTTGAATAATTTAATTTTGTAAGTGTTTTTAAATTGTTTGACTTCCGCTGTTATTTTTGTTGTTAACAAGAATATTAAGGAAAAATAAAGTGAATTTGAATTTGAATTTATCACACCTTATGCGAATAAAATACCTAATTACAGCAAAAAAAAATGTTTTATAAATATTCTAAAAGTTGTCAACACTATATGTTATTAGAAAAAAAAAGAAATAAGGGACAAACCTGTCTTGGAGTATTCTTAAGTGAAGTCCGTTCCGTTATCCGAGGAATAAAAACTATCACTTTCACTCATTTCAGCGTGATTAAGTACATTCCTTCTAGGGGCTTTGGGAGAGGGCGGAGGAGGTCGACGACTGCACACTTGAATTTGGAGTATTTCACAAAGACGTCGAAACCGGCGGAGATTTCCTGAAACCAAATTATCTTATAAACTGTAGAATTCCCTTTTATAGTATAAACACTTTCCCTTTTATATTATAAAAAGAATGGGATAACTATAATGAGTCTGAAGGAATCGAACAGAATTTCTGGTCACAACATTGAAAGGTTCTGTTCAGTATAATTATGAGATTGACCTTTGCATTTCGGGCCCATCAAAGTACTTTGACAGTAGTGGGTATATCCTACTTTACACATTTAGTAGTGTACTAAAACCGCCAAAGATGTGGTTATACATCGGGAAGCATAAGAAATTACAGAAAAAACAATCGTCAAATCTCCAAATTTGGACCACAGGGCCGAAGAGCCCCACTCTTCGGAATCTGTTTCAGGAATCGTTCTTAAAGAATTGGGACAAAAGGTCGAGCTTTAGCGTAAGCAGGAGGGCTTAGAGAAGGAGGCAGCCTCCTAAAACAGGATAATTTCTGTTCGTTTTAAGTTTTATTGTTAATCCTTACTCTCAGTAGAAAAAAAAAACATGTTTTTTATTTAATTTTTGATCGTTTTTTCGAGCAATCCCAGGGAAATCCACCCGCCCCTTCATGTATAATCCTCCCTAACAAAAAATTCCTCCATAGAACGTTCTTCCCATGTAAAATCCTTCCTCCAGAGAAATAACCCCAGGGCAATTCCAACCTCACTGCGAATTCCCCCCTAAAAAAATTTCTTGCGAACGATTCAGCCTGAAAAATACTCATTAGCATACTTTCATTTGAAAAAAAACTTTTTATAAATTTTCGATTGTTTCCTAGGTCATAGCAGAACTTCCTTTATCGGAGTTTTTCTCAGAAGTCCCCTCCCCCCCCATGGAAAATTTTTCTCCCGCGAAAAATTTTCCTGGTGATAATTTCTCCATAGAGGACGTTTGAGATTTTTGACCATCAGCTGATTCTTACGCTTTTTTTCATTCATAGTATTGGTATATATATATATATATATATATATATATATATATATATATATATATATATATATATATATATATATATATATATATATATATATATATATATATATATATATATATATATTATATATATATATATATATATATATATATATATATATATATATACAACATTGAAAGGATCTGTTCAGTGTAATTATGAGATTGACCTTTGCATTTCGGCCCCATCAAAGTACTTTGACAGTAGTGTGCATATCCAAACTTTGACTTCACTACATTCTAGTGATGTTAGTCTTTCAGTTATTTTTTTTTCAAAATACCGGCACGGTATTTTAATATAGATAAATTCGTCTTTTCATCTCCAAAACAACACTACTTAAATATTGTTATACTTTTACTACTTTAACGGTTTGGTATTCAATAATAACCATTTATGAACTAAATTGTCTTGGATCATTTATTGAACATAATAATAAGCAAATAAATATCATTTCCTTTAAAACTTAAAAAGCTTGATTTATAATAACCCAGGTAACTGCAAAAGCTAATGATCTCCTTTACAATCCAAAATTCAAAATGATCAACTAGCATTATACTTCTATTACTTAGCTAATTTGAGAAAACAAATTCGTGAGATAATACTTCATAAAAAAGTTCAATTTTACTATACGTATCTTGTTTCGTTTACATATATATATATATATATATATATATATATATATATATATATATATATATATATATATATATATATATATATATATATATATATATATATATATATATATATATATATATATATATATATATATATATATATATATATATATATATATATATATATATATATATATATATATATATATATATATATATTTATATATATATATACATATATATATATATATATATATATATATATATATATATATATATATATATATATATATATATATATATATATATATATATATATATATATATATATATATATATATATATATATATATATATATATATATATATATATATATATATGAATGAATGAATGCATTTATTACCCATCAATTATAAAACAGATGGAGCACAACAAAAGACAAGAAAAAACGCAAAAACACTAATTCTTCTGAAACAAACAAAAAAAAAACCAAACACAACAACCAACAGCTTATGCCAACTACTGCTGGAGAATCATAGCCCAGGGATGGGACTTAAGTGTCAAATTATATCGAGTAATCTGCGCTAGGATAGCTTCTTCAGGATTCATGATGCCGTACCGATGCGAAACATATCGATTGCTTGTCCATGGTGGTAAACGCAACAAAAACTTTGCATACTTGTAGTACACTGAACGCAATTTCAGTCTATCTGTAGCCGTAAATATACGCCAGAATGGGCTGAGGTACAAATAATGGGGCAAAACCATAGCATTGTACACCCGGGCCAGCAGACGACGGTCAAACTTCCGCTTATTTGCCACAATACGGCTATACGTAAATGAAACCCGCTTCTGAAAATGAGAAAGCAGTAACCGCCGCGTCTCTAGTATTGACCGTCCAATAGGAAGGCCCAGATATACAATGCCACCGGCGAGCCCAACAGTAGAAACACCAAGTGTGATGCTTCGACCAGCATCAGATTTCGAATTAAACAGCAGTACTTCAGACTTGTCGGCATTAAACTGAAGTCCAATCTGAGCATACTCTTGTTGTAGTCGAGTAAAATTATCTTCTAGTCCTTGCAGAAAGCGGCTCAGGTTCAGTACATCGTCCGCATAACCAATCAAAGATAAATCAACACCGCGCAGAATGTAAGTCATAAGTGACTTCGATTGCGGCTTTACGATACTGTTATTAAATGCTGTCGGTGACGAAATGGCACCTTGTCTTACCCCCTTCTTTACCGGGAGAAGGGGATTACCACGCGGAGAAACAGCAACATCATTCAACAGGCTAGTGCACTCACTCGCTGGTAAAGGAAGTTTAAGTTCCGCTTTTAGATTTTCATACATGTCAGCCAGTGGGGCTAGAGAGCAGGGATCAACACCGGCCAAACCCATATCCAGTATAATCTCCTCGTGGAGAAGCGAATCAAACGCGCGCCTTACATCATGAGTGGCTAAAGCGATGCTTTCACCGCGGTCTTCTGCGTCAACTAAAGCGGATACTAAAGCAGAAAGAGCATGGCCGCACCCGAGGCGAGACTGAAAACCGAACTGATGGGCCTGAACTGTACATTTAGTACGAAGCTCCTCAATAATCAGATTTTCAAATATTTTACAAAAAACAGTTGAAACCGTTATTGGGCGAAAAGACGAACAATCGGAAGGAGGTTTATTTTTCTTTGGGATAGGAGTCAGACATCCAATTGAAAAAGACTCGGGCACAATTCCCAAATTAAAAATCATTTGGTAAAGGAGGACCAAATGCTCAATAAACATACCCCCACACAACGACAAATGTTGTGCAGAAATCCCATCATATCCTCTA
The DNA here is from genome assembly GCA_027921565.1 of Artemia sinica. Classification (NCBI taxonomy): domain Eukaryota; kingdom Metazoa; phylum Arthropoda; class Branchiopoda; order Anostraca; family Artemiidae; genus Artemia; species Artemia sinica. The sequence goes on from CM051265.1 coordinate 51,572,756, forward strand.
GACTTTTTTTTCTTCAGTTTCCCAATTGCAGAAATAATCAGACTCTTTGTAATAATCGGTCCCGGACTAGATGCATGCTCAAAGAAATCTTGGAGTCTCGCTTTATAACTATTTTGAAGATGGGGATCCGGAGCAGAAAATTCTTTTTTATAATGCTCAATCCATGAAGAAAGTGGTATAAGAGACGGGGTTTGACTTGGCGCTTCTTTCACAAGACTAGACCACAGCTTATTAGGCCGCGACCGAACTTCTTCCGAACAAGACGAAATAATCGAATTCCGATGCAAAGAGAGCTGCTTTGCAAACTGACGTTTCGTATAGATGTACAGTTTTCTCAGCCACCCATCCCGCGGCTTATCTGCTTCAATCCAGACCGAGAGCCAAAATTTGGCAGAAAAGCAAGCATTGCGCAAGTTACTATTAGTTGACCAACCGGGCTCTTCGGTTCCAGATTTTACTCGCCTAATGGGTACCGCCGATTTTTCTGCAAGGGATAGGGCATGAGTAAGTTCACTACAATATAGATTCAGCCGAATTCGAGAATCCCGCATATTCTGTTTTGAATTCCGCATTAATAAATCAAACGGTACGCGAATTTTCGCCAGAATATCATTACACGCATTCTGGAAGAGATCAGATGACGCCCTATCCCAATCACTAATATAAAACACAGATCGCTTTTTAGCAAACGGGATAAAAGAAGGATCGACATCATCAAACCGAGCACTAAAAAACAGAGGAAAATGATCTGACGTAAAACTAGAATCACTAACACCAACTTCCACAATAGTTACAGATCGCGTGTGACAAACATGGTCTAAATTAGATGTGCTACCCGAATTATGGACGTAAGTAAAACTCTTATTCTTCGGCGCAACCAAGTAATCATCATCAAACAGACCGAAGATAATACTTGGACGAACAGAATCACCAGAAGAATTAAGTGAGTCAGTTAGGTCACAATTGAAGTCACCAGTCACGATGCAGCATAAGCCCTGCTCTTTTATTTTTCCCAAGCACTTAGATAAACGAGCGACACTAATGGCAAAAAGTCTCTCAGAACGGTCATCGCGATAGTTCGTGGGTAAGTATACATTCAGCACAACCACATTCTGGATTCTAACCGCTAAAAAGTCACTTGCTGAATCAAAGACAGAAGAAGTAAAACATGACTTCACGTAAGTCGCTAGACCACCACAAGGCCGGCCATGAGACTGAGAGCGGCGCGCAGCAACCGAGAACACTTTGTGATTAGTTGATAGTTCCAAAAGGCTCAGGCTCAAAGTGTTTGCAAAATGTTCTTGAATACACACTATGTCACACTTCGATAAAAAGTCCTTCAAAAACACAGACCGACTTAACAGATTTCCATTTATATTCCACGAGGCAATCGCATAAGAGGCTAAGGGTCCTCGATTCATTTCTTCGCTGGGGTAGGTCTATTTGAAGGGCACCGAACACTGTAACATGTATGACCTCTTTTTTTGCATGTGATACAGAACATATCGTTGTTGCACTTATTGTCCTTACTAGATACGTGGTCAGTGCCACCACAGCGGCCACAGATGGGAGATGCGGCGCAATCTGCCGCCACATGACCGAGTCCATGACAGGAGTAGCAACGTTTCGGTAGGAAATTAAATTCCTCGGCAGGCAGCTTCTCGTAGCCAACGCGGACGGAGTCCGCGAGAAAACGGTCTAGATTCTTTCTGGATTCAAAGTACACCTTGAATACTTTCGAATGTTCGTATTTTCCTATTTCCACTGCTTTTACGGCATTTGGGACAATAGTTTCGACATCCGTGTGGGACATACTATTTGGGACTCGTTTTAGAACTCCGATGAACAAGCGCTCCTTCAGTGACGCTGTAACCGTGGGGTGTCCTAGACCTCATATTTTCCATAATCTTCTCTGCAGTCGCCTTCGACTTGACGTAGAGCTTCCAGTCCTGTTTAGTCTTGCGAAGTTCGCTAATGTCGTCAGAATTTGGACATAAACTATCCACGAAACCCTTACGAGCAATTGGGTTGTCTAGAGTCTCTGGTAGGTCTTTCAGTACAACGGCATAGGATGGCTTAGTACTGACATGAGCATGACCATTATTGACAGAGACACTGTTGATAGAAACTTCAGTAGTTGCAGACATACTCGGAACAGCGTAGCTTTGGGCTGAGACGAAGTTCCGGAACTCTAGGCACAAGTCATTTACTTTGCGCGAAAGAGTCGCTGTAACTTCGCCAGGAATAGAGGGTACTTCATCCGGCTCATATATGACGAACTTCGGTAGCTGGACATTATTCTTATCACAGTAATCCAACACTTTCAGAATGTCCGCAAACGTATCCGCTTTCTTCTGCCTATCCGTTTGGCGGGTAGACATCTGTCCCTCGGACCAAATAAACTTCTTTGCTTCATTAATTTTCTCTTCAGGAAAAAATCCGCAACCAGTTTGGATAATGTCAGCAGACGTATTTCCTGTACTCCTTGCCCGTACAGCAAAATTTAAAACCGCATTCAGGACTAGTCGATCGGGCGGCATCTTCGTACGAAATGAAATACAGCTCGGCAACGAAGGAACCTAGGAACAAGGGAAGTGTAAGGACCCCCTCAACTGTTCCCCGCAATTTACGGGTAACTTAATACCGGCGGGTACAAATACGTCGCTTGATATATATATATATAATATATATAATATTTATTATATACATATATAATATATATATATATTATATAATATACTTATAAGGTTCCTTCCCCTCTTCTGCTAGTTCCCAGTACACTTTCTTCTGCTAGAGTACACTTCTTACCGATAAAGAATCAAAAATGGCACAATATAAAATTGAAACTGTAGATGGCGTGCCAATCTACCCGAGAAAAAAGATGGCGCTGGTGAGAATACCCAGTGAAGAGGGCTTATTCTATCAATTGGAGAAGGTCATACAAATACTAATTGACAAAAAAAAAAACTAATTTTAGAATGTAAACAACAACAAGAAAAGACCTCAAAATATAATTCAGAAACTTTTTCCAAGTTACCAGCCAAGAAAAGAATAATCAATCTACGAAGATCGTAGGAAATTTGTTCCAGTTAGTAATTACAAAACTTCTCCTGTTGTATGTCAAGGGCATACAGAGAAAACGAAACCACTCTTCCCCTTAAAAAAAAAAAAAAAAAAAAAAAAAAAAAAAAAAAAAAAAAAAAAAAAAAAAAAAAAAAAAAAAAAAAAAAAAAAAAAAAAAAAAAAAAAAAAAAAAAAAAAAAAAAAAAAAAAAAAAAAAAAAAAAAGACTGTTGAAGCACAAACGAAGCAGAAAATATAGAGGTTAGTTTCCATCATGATGGTGCTCTTGTTGAACCTTCTATAAAATAAAACCAGTTTTCAAGAGATAACAAGAAAGGGATCATTGCTTAGCATCTGGTCAGGGGTGGATCCAGGATTTTGAAGAGGGGGGGGGGTAGAACTGACTAGGGTTTTGTTGACCTTTTATTGTTTCCCAGTTTTGCATAAATGGAAAGTCAAAACTACACACAAGTAGAATCAACCCAACCCGGGGTGAGAGGGAAAATGGAAAATTTCATTACCCCTGTACAGTAAAACCACATAAAGAGAAACTGCATCCCCAGCCACCTTCAAAAGGATTATAGAAGATGGTTTGACTGAGTTATTTATGTCATGCACATACTAGAATGACACTCTGTTAACTGATAGATTACATGTAATAAATAGTAATCCTGCCGATACAATACCAAATAAGTTATTTAGAAAAGCTGGGCACTTCTGACACGACTACCGTTTTAGTTGTCATTTTCGCTCGGTCATGTGCAAATATTTTGAAGCTGTGTGAACCCCGAGAAGGGAACTTTAATGATTTCTGAGTAACTTAGCATTTGGTGTTATATAAAGCAAGAATAGACAAAAAGAAAATAGAAGAAAGGAAACCTTACCAGCCACTAATGAGAATGTTAAAGCGTAAAGGAAAGTTTCCAAGTTTTCTACTTGATGTTCATTGTCTGTAGGATCTGACACGGGGGATATTTCAATATTGAATCTAAGATGTCGCTGAAACATAGCTGCTCCAGTGCCGGCACGTCTATATTCAACTCGGAAAGTTGTAGGCCCTGCTACGCTATGACTCAACTCACTTATCTAAAAAGAAAAGCTACCCATGACAAAGATACAACCAAAGAGAAAAACAGCGATTACAATATTCTACTTCCATGCAAAAAGGTGTATTTTAATTCCATTGTTTTATTTTTGAGACTATTTACGCATTTCAATCACAATATTCCTTATTTTTGGAGAAAAAGATAGCTTCACCTTTAAGCCGGGTTGAACAGAAAATCTAAACCACAATATATAAATTATAGGCAGTATGATCTTTCCCTATCTCACCCATTATGAAAACCTGGACCGAGGTGCGAGTGCTCCAGAGAACGTAGAAAACATAAGCGACATTAGATCTTTTCACGGGTAGGCAAGTCAGATTTCTCTTGAACGCGAAACTTGGCTTCAACGTTGGAACACTAAATTTTAAAGAAACTAATTTTAAATTAATTTATTCCAATACATACATGAAAATCGGTGATTAGTAGTGCAATGTTATTATTAGATGTTTTAGGAATTAAAAGTAGGTTTCGAAGTCTCAAGTTGGCTTCAAAGGTATTTTGAGAAAGTTTCTGCCAAAATACGTGTTCCAGGGTAATTGGACCGCTTATGGCAGATCAAATGAGAGGAGCTGTTTGCACGCGCTAATGCAAGAATAAGTGGGAAGAGCTGTTTGTTTGCACCGAGAATGAAGAGCCAGAAATTATCTGCGGTAAACATACTGCTATATCTTTATATTGTGATCTAAACAGACAAAAAAATGCAGTATATGCAGGGACCAATGAGCATATTTTTCAAAAAACCTGATCTGTTCTTATATGAGAAAATACTATGCCTCTTATACATTTTTAGGTCCGTCCAATGCACTGTTTCTGCGCAGCGAATACTTTGTGCTTACGTCAGGTACAAGTCTTTCGCATCTATGCGAAAAGCATTCATACTGGACAAGTTGCACATATTTTTTTCTGTTTCTTCTGCTAAATTTTCTGCGAATTTAATACTCTTTTATTTCTTCAACAATACAGTTTTCATTTAAATTAATTTGAGCTTCCTAAGATAAATTTCTGGTTTAGTTGGGGATCCAACTCTTCAACTAGACAAAAAAAAAAAAAAATTAACTTTAGTGGCTAATCGACAGAATATAAATACATATTTGGTGATTCTTATAGCCCAGTGAAAATTCTTTGAGCACTACTTAATAAGTGAAAAACCCACACCTAAGAGTAAACTGTCTATTAAACATTAATTAATTTTAGAATTTACCTTACTCCCTCATATCTGAGCCTTTTATCGAGCAGTTCAGGTCACTATTGCTCTAAGCTTGTCAATATCTCCTCCGAATATCCATATAAAAATCCAAATAATTTTTATATCTACATGCTAAAGCAGCGCAGGAACAGAGGTTAGTTCTATTCTTGCGTAGGGCTATATTTTGCTGCGCAACAACTACGTTTTGCCGTCGCATGTGTGACGTAAAGCTCGCGTACCTCAGTACGAAAAGGCAACACATCAATGTGAAAGAGGCTTTAACCCAGTAAAAAGATAAAAAAGTCTTTGAGTCGTATAATTTTTTTTTATTATTTAACTCCTTATCTGTCTTTGGCAAGGAACAAAAATAAATTAAAACTTTTGAGGATTGAGGTCTATCCAATTACAACAGAACGATAGCCGTAAATAGTTGCAAAGTCCCCATAGTCTGTATTTCGAAAATAAAAAGGAGTACCCACAAATAGGATCGATTTTGAAACTCTATTAAACACAATACAGACCTAAATCCAGACAGTTCATTGGGATTCACTAATTGAATATCGTCAAAAAAAGAAAATACAAAATAAAAATGATTTTGAGTTTGATATTAAATATTAAGCTGTCAATCAAGAAATTTTTTCCGGTAGCCGTTCTTATTATTTTTTGTAGGGATCTTTTCAATCTAACCCACTTAAATTATACACTTTCCTTGAATAATGTATACAATAAGTGTACGATAGGATTCTAGACTGGATTAGTAGACCAGTGTAGCGTTTAAAGATAGTTAACTTGAGTTATAAGAACAAAAGACAACGAGACAATATCACTGGCTTCAGTAGTTCTTAACTCCTCTTTCAGCCATTTTAAGCAGCAATTGTTCCTTCTATTCACTTCGGTTCCAGTTATTTTCTATTTCTGTCGAAAAAAGAAATTATATTTGTTGCAGCGTTTGCTATCAATTAATAATAACAAACAGGCAAAATAAAACCAAGCAACGCAAAATGGAAGAATTCATAGAACAACTGGATAAACGAAAATAAGGTTAATTCCCTATGAGATTTTAATAATACCGAGGTTCAATGCATACCAACCCTGCGGTAGCACAGGGGATTGAAGTTCTGCTCGGCAATAAGGGACCCAGAGGTCGTTCCCGCTGCAACAAGGGTGGGCGACAGATTTGCTACTTATCTATAAATCAGACCGAGAAATTGAAACGTTCATTCAACACCTTATGCACCATTGATGGCTCTGGAAGATTTTTAAGCTTTTCCCTTTATCAATTAACGTCAATGCTGAATCAGTTGAGTCCGAGACTATACTCACTGACCTTTTAATTCACAAATTGCAAAAAAACAAATCTGCAATCTTTTCGAAGCGCTATTTATAATATAAATAGTGCTTAGAGAAAAAAAAAAAACGCTACAACTAGCGTTAAAGGTTAAAGCCGAGTTATAGAAATGATTAAATAAAAAAAAAAAAATTTTCAACTGAAAATAAGGAGCAACATTCAAAATTAAAACGAACAGAAATTATTAAGTATATGAGGAGGTTCGCCCCTTAATCAATACCTCGCTCTTTACGCTGCAGTTCGATTTTTTTTCCAATTCTTTAAGAATAACCATTGAATCACAAAAGCCGTTTAATTAGAATAAATAGCTCTTTTGAAAACATTAAAAAAAAAAACTTTAGCGTAAAGAGTGAGGTATTGACTAGGGGGCGAACCTCCTCATATACATAATAATCTCTGTTCGTTTTTAGTTTTAATGTTGCTCCTTACTTTCAGTTGAAAAAAACTTTTTTTTTATTTCTAATAATAAAGCTGGGAAATCCGGCGCCCCCTTCATAGAAAATTCCCTTTCCTCATGAAAAATTCCTCCATGGAAAGATCCTCCCCCGTAAAGCCCAAGTTCATTAAACTGTTTGATATGCAACCGCATCTTACACGTCGATCAAAAATGTAACCTAGAGCTTGTGCCTAATAGAGATATACTATTTACATAAGACAAGTAGAAATAAGCTTAGTTTTATTTATTTAAAACTGCACTTTTATATGAAAATAGTTTTACCATTTGAAAGCGTGTTAAGATTGTGGGTGGGAAGCAGGATATTAGAAGAACTAAACCAGTTTTGAATCGAATAATCTTCAGTTTATCACAAGGGGTATTGAACCAAACTTAGCGGCTTCCAAATGGACAAATACCACTTAGTTTTCTTTTCCCACTCCTCATTCGAAATATCAAAACACATATTTTGGTTGTGTAATAATTTTACATAAAAACAACATTTCCTGGGCATGGCCCTAATTTCCGTGACGATAGCAATAAACTATAATAACAAATTAATCTTAATTCATGTTTCTATTTAAAAAAAAAACTTCTGCTCAGTGAAGTCATCTAAAAGAATTGTCGATTCGGTTTATATAACTAAGAACTAAACTTATACAAAACCGAAGGAATATTTTCAGTCAATAAAAACATATTTGAAAAATAAAGCAAAGGATTTGGGAAAGACTCCCGTCTTCAAGACAAATAAAAAACCACAAAAGGAATAACACAAGAAAACAAGAATAATAAAAAGAAATTATAGAAAACACGGAATAAAAGAATCATAATTTAGAGAGCAACCGTCACACTATAATAGTAAAAGGCGACAGGAGACAAACAACAAAAAGAACTCAAAAGGACCCCTCCTCAAAAGACTGCTGCTGAAAAGACCCCTCCTCAAAAGACTGTTCAAAGGATACCCTCCTCAAAAGACTGCTGCTGTAGGCTTTTGTTGAGAGAAATTTTAAGACAGTGTCATTCAAACATGTTGAAATTTACAATCAATATAGAACTTTATAAGCTTTTGCATTGCATATATTTTTTTTTTTTTTTTTGCATTTTCAAAATAACTTGTACAAAATAACACGACACCTCTGTCAACGATTCAGAATGAAGAATCAAATACTATTTAATCAGCGATCTGAAATAATGTTGTAATAGCCTAATTTGATAAAACTATAGCGGGCACTACCCCGATTTGATCTCTTTTTATTCGTGATTAAAAGTTTGTATATCTATGCACAGCATTCGGCAGTTAAATGCATATTTATTTATTTTCCTTTTTTGTACAAATTAGACTTCAAATTATTACGCTTACGGTGCCGCAAAGTGATATTAACTAATGCAACTTCTCTAACAGTTACTTGATGAAAGTAACTTTGGCAGTATTCCGACTGTTCAAATGCTCTAATCCTGTAATCTTTAAAGTTATTATACAAAAAAAATAAAAAAAAGTTTTTTTTTTTTAACTGAAAGTAAGGAGCAACATTAAAACTTAAAATGAACAGAAATTATTCCGTATATGAAAAGGGCTGTTCCCTCCTCAACGCCTCGCTCTTTACGCTAAAATTTTTTATTGTTTAAAAAAATAGAGTTGTGAGAAAGAGTCTTACTTTAGCGCAAAGAGCGAGGCGTTGAGGAGGGGACAGCCTGTTTGAAAAATAAACTTTCGTCTAATCAATAACCAAAAAGTGAAAAATCTTATATAATCTTGAAATTATTGATGATGATGAAGAAGTAGGGGTGGAGTCTTATCATAACTAATATGCAAGTAGTATCGACCTAGTCTAGGATCAATTCTGGTCTGTAAAGAATATAGTTTCTTCTTTCACCCTCCCTCTAATCAAAACACGGACTTAACTGGTTCATTTAGTCTGGTTTCTGTGACATCCTGCCATTGAATGTTTTATTGTTGGATTTTGAGTCTTTGAGCCGATATGGCAAGTTGCATTATGTCTTTTCAACTTTTCCCCCCTTTTTTTATTTTGTTTGTTTTTCTTTTTTTTTTACCAGTTAGTCTGAATTTACTGTAACGCAATAAAAGTTGTTCACTTCCTTGGCGATTTCTTTTCTCAATTTCTTTTCTTCTTTTTTCTCGATTTTTACGCGGCTGGGCAATTAGTCACGGCCCCAAAAGGGTGAAAAGCCTACAGAGAAGAATTTCTAATGTACCAAATCAGTTGAAAATTATCGAAAAGCCATATTGAATACCCCCAAGTTTCCGAGGATATGCTACATTATGGTGGTACAATGGTTCCTAAGCGTATATGCATGGAAGCCATACATATGAAGCATTAAAATAGACAGGTGTTTGTAATTTTTATCTGACCAAGTTAGTTAATTTGAAATTTCATTTGTTTATTTACAGTTTTGGCTTAATTATACAGCTACTGTCAAGGGATCATTCTGAATGGGAGTTTAAGCCTGGAAAGTGTATTTAACACCCAAATTCTCAACTGCCCTAAAATCCATCAGATCAATACTGGGGAACGGGATTTTTTCCCCCTAGCCTCCCTTTATTTGAAGGAATACATTTGGACTATATATAATAATGCACATAAGCACATAAGGGAGACAAATTTCAGGTCTCTACGTTATGGCTCCAGAAGATAAACCTCTTTTGTCAAAATTGGCGTATGTCTATTTTTATCTTCGTAACGGTAAGAGATAAGACCAATTCCGACTGCACTATTGAATTCCTCCTGATGAGTTTACCCACGACACATACTTAACTCATTTTCGACCAAAAGCAAAAATGACCAATGCACATAAGCCAGAAACAACATTACTAAAATGTTGCGCCTTCGCTAAAAGAAAACCTCTATTCACACAATAATGCAACCTACCACAAATTATTGCCAGTCAAAGTCATTGGACTGATATAAACATTATACCAGATGTAATTTCAACTACTGACTATGGTTTTAAATTCTTGATATTTTAATGCTTATCCTTACGCTACAAACAAAATCTTTGATCTTTTGGGACCAAAAAAGAATATAATATAAAATCCAGCATTTGAAGAGCCTTGGACACTTTTTCAAACTTCCAGTGAAATAAGTTTAGAAGTTGAACAGGCGAAGTCAATGAGAAAGGCTTTCTATTAGCTCCTTATGCCTCTTACTAGACAGATTTGGCATCGTCAGCCACTAACTGGTCCCAGAAAGAATTAACTGGCGCTCAGAAAAATTATAATCTAAACACCGAGTTATTGTTGTTTTATTAATCACAAGCTGCACTGTGCTATCCTAAGAACATTGTATTGGCTTTCGGCTCTTTGGTTTTCAGCTAAGAACATAGTGTTGATTTTGACTAATTTTTTTTTTTTTTACTATTTAGTTTTCGGCTAAGAACAAAGTGTTGGTTTTGAATAATTGACTATTTAGTTTCCGGATAAGAACATAGTGTTGGTTTTGAATAATTGACTATTTAGTTTCCGACTAAGAACACAGTGTTGATTTTGACTAATTGACTATTTAGTTTCCGGCTAAGAACATAAGTGTTGATTTTGACTAATTGACTATTTAGTTTTCGGCTAAGAACATAGTGTTGGTTTTGAATAATTGACTATTTAGTTTCCGGCTAAGAACATAGTGTTGATTTTGACTAACTGACTATTTAGTTTTCGGCTAAGAACACAGTGTTAATTTTGACTAATTGACTATTTAGTTTCCGGCTAAGAACATAGTGTTGATTTTGACTAATTGACTATTTAGTTTCCGGCTAAGAACATAGTGTTGATTTGACTAATTGACTATTTAGTTTCCGGCTAAGAACATAGTGTTGATTTTGACTAATTGACTATTTAGTTTCCGGCTAAGAACATAGTGTTGGTTTTGACTAATTGACTATTTAGTTTTCGGCTAAGAACATAGTGTTTGTGCTTGAAAATCATAAAAGGGTACGACCTCCATCAAGTAAATGTTTATTGTGTCATTAAAACTTTATTGGAGCAAAATTATTGAATTCTTAATTGAGATAAATTAAACTGGTTTTCAATATAATTATTTTCGCTTTCTTTGTTTGTCCCATCCTTTTTAAATATTTTTAGTCCTGCTGTCTTTGTTTCACGATACCAGAGAACAATGGGAACGTGAAAAAAGCTCACTACACTAAACCAAAAAACCGACAATAACAGATTCATTCAGTTGCTTTAAAAAGTCTACTCGACCCGGAGTTCTCATACTGTGGTGCATACCATTAGTGGTTCATTACAGTATTTTAGTGGTGCAATTTTTATTATAAATATAAATGAATCCTCAAAATGAATTTAAAAATTTCGTCCCCTTTGGCGCTTTGATGGTACAATTGTGGTATATATGTTTCTGTTTCATACTCTTTACTTAGGCTACACTATTGCACTGGTAAAGACTTGAAAAGTTTGAGAACACCTGTAACAGTGACAGCAATTAAAAAAATGTGGGGGGGGGGGGGACAGTTTTTGTTTTTTGCCATTTTTTTGAATGAAAATGCCGAAGATATTTTTTTATAGATGTTTTTTATTACTACTTCTTCAAAAAAATACAACACAGTACATTACATAAAAAAATTCGAGAGCCACATAAAAGACAAAAGTCCTGTGGGTGGCTCTATCTTCTAACCATCTTTTAACATAAACAATATTCAATAAATAATAACAAAAAAACTAGTTAATTATTTTTCAAAAAAAGCAACGATTGATCTTCAAAAACGGTTTAAAATTTTTTTTCCGTCACAACCTACCTACCTCCCCCTCCCAAAAACCCAAAAATTTCAACCATCCCTTTAAACAAGAAAATTCTTACTTTCTTTTAAATGAAATTAAGTTACGGGCCGCTCTTATAACTATCCGGGAGACCATTCCATATTGATACAGCATTGTTGTAAATAGCGCAACCCGACCCTTGTTGATTGTAATAGCGCAACCCGACCTTGTTGAGTGTCGAATTTTCATGAGCCAGATTATCAACAAAAATGAGTATTTTTCGATGAAAATACCAAAAAGGGTATTTTTTGAAATACCGCCATTGCCAACAAGATTTCGGCTACTGCCTTGTAATAAACCCTAAAAACACCCTGCATTTTTTCTTTCGTTTTGCTGAGAACAACACAAGTTTGAATTAAATAAGATTACCGATAGCAAAGCATGAACTAAATCAGCTTTTATTGTCGCTAAAGATTTTCCTTTCACTAGAATCGTGTATGTTTCATCTCGTTCTGATCCAATCAAATTCCCCAAACCATGAACGCTTTGTCAACTCGGGAGACGTCTCAGGCGTGAAGTGAAGCTCTTCTAAAATACAAGAAGAAAACAAAAGAATAAATAAGAAAATAATTCGAAGTACTGGCTTCTTCATCCAGGATTACAACAAAGGTGAAAATATTTTGTCTCATTTTCATATTAAAATATTTATGACCTTATTCCAGCCTTTTTGTGTAACTACAATTGAATTTCTGGATTATATTCAGGCATATTCAAGTGGGGGGGGGGGGATGGGCTCATACTCCCAGGAAAATCTCATAGTACTGTATAAATTTGCCAGAGTGATAAATTGGCACTGGCAACAACAAAAACTTAAAAAAGGTTGCAAAAGTATATGGCACTGACAACAATAAAAACAAACAAAAGTTGCAAAAGTATATTTCCCCATCATGAAAAAAAAAATAAGAAAACAAGAAAATAGTCAACGATGTTTTTTTGAGCGTGTCGGGACGATGAATTGAACATAATTTTTTGTTCAAATTCAGACTTGATTAAATAATAAGGAACTTCATCAACACACAATGATAAAGTTCTTCATGTAAAGTTTTAGAATAATCAAAGATAAAACATTCCCACATTCGGAATTTACGAAGAAACCTGTTTTTTTTTAATGTTTATTTTGTTTTTAATTCATAATCATTATTCTTTAGTTTATAATCCCAATCGATATTTCCTGAAAGTTTCAACTTAATACTCTTAGCCGTTCCTGAGATATTGCAGCTGCATCCATTGACAACTGGGATGCACATAGTTTGGATTTTGTTCGACATCCCTCTCAATATTTCCTGAAAGTTTAATACTCTAAGCCTTTTTGGAGACCCAGGATCACACATGCCCACTTTTACCAATAACAAACCGTATATGTAAACAATGGGAAACTTGCATAACCTACATCCTTTGCCCCAGGGACTGGGTGTGCGTGTGTGTTATGTCATTCCCGGAAACATAGTTATTTGAACTTTAGACTGTTTTGGATAGAAAGGTCATTTCAAAAATTTTATCGGATGCCATTGGGAGGAATACAGTTAAAAAGTAACATAGCCTCTGATTAAATGGTATTCAGTGTATATATTCTTACTCGGAAGCTAGAAAAGAACGAACTACACGAATTTAGGCAGCATAATCACTCAAGCATTTCATTACATCCCAGAGCGATAACTTTTCCAAAGATACGAGGGGTATTCAGAAACTAGGCAACGTTACCGTCTGACGCCGCTAGGCGCGCGGCGACCACGTATGTTTTGGCGTGCTCGTAGCTTAAGTCGTCATCCAGCCGTGAGAACGAGGACATCTCCGTGCTGTCCATTTTCCCAATATTCCAATTTAAAATATGCGCTGCAATTTCAAAATACCGCCAGTTGTGAGGTGCGGTCCGAAATTGTTAGCAAAAAACGAAAAACCGACAGAAATTTATCGGCAACTGTGCGAAGTGTATGGCAATGACGTAATGAATGAAAGTTCAGTGCGAAAATGTTGTATCCGGTTTGAAAATGGCCGAACCATCGTGCATGATGAAGAGAGGAGTGGACGCCCGAGCATTGTGACAGACAATCTTTCCACCAAAGTTGATGAGAAGATTCGAGACAACCGTCGCTTCACAATAACGGAGCTTTCGCTTTGCTTCCCACAAGTTTCACGGACTTCGTTGTTTGAAATTGTGACTCACACAAGCTTGGCTACCATAAATTTTGTGCAATATGGTTGCCAAAAATGCTTACAGACCTCCAAAGGTCAGCGAATGGGAGCAGCCTTAACATTTCTTGACGCCTACCACACACATGGTGATTCTTTACTGGATCGAATCGTAACGGACAAAACGTGGGTGAAGCACGTCAATTGCGAGACAAAATTGCAGTCCATGGAGTGGGGGCACACAAGTTCCCCCCCAAAAAAAAAACAAAAACATTTTGCAAACCTTGTCAGCGAGGAAGATTATGGCTACTGTTTTTTGGGATAGGCAAGGTGTGCTGCTTATTGACTTTCTAGAGCGTGGTGCAACAATCAACTCTGATCGCTACTGCCAAACAGTGCGCAAGCTTAGAAGAGCAGTGCAAAAGAAGCGCCGAGGAATGTTATCGTCAGAAATTTTGTTTTTTTCATGACAATGCCCAACCTCATACGGTAAATCGAACTGCAGAACTTCTTGACTCATTTAAATAGGATATTTTCCCACACCCACCCCACAGTCCCGACCTAGCACCGAGTGATTTTTACTGGTTCCCGAAGATGAAGAACTGGCTAACGACACACAGCGTTTTGATGACGACGACGACCTCCGGGCGTGCGTCACTGAGTGGCTGAGATCGCAGGCGGCGGATTTCTATGACGAAGGAATTTCGAAGCTTGTCCACCGCTATAATAAGTGCCTTAATTTGTATGGTGACTATATAGAAAAGTAGCATTTTAGTCACTCTTTCAGATGTATATAATAAAATATTTTTCCTGTACCTAGTTTTTGTTTTATTATAAAACGTTCTCTAGTTTCTGAATAGCCCTCGTACATGTGTTATATGTCTAGTCAAAAGATACATTTGTTAATCTTGTATATGAAGATGCAGTTTTTGTCAATTTTTTTTTTTATTTTAATATTATCTTTCGTTGCTTACAAAATGGTCGCAGATATAAAAAATAGCTCTCAAATGAGCTCTTAAAACATCTCTCTGAGATAGTTTAGTGCCCCAGTAGCGGCGACGAAAACAAAAGGAGAATAGAAAAAAAAAAGAGGCAAATCAATGTTTCCCATGCGAAAAGTAATTTTTCTTGCTGTTCAGGCAGATTTATGCTGCAGTGACTGAATGAGCATAAAATTGCGCTGCTGAAGAAACCTACATTTTGTTTTTTGGTCTTCAATAAGCTTTATTTTTTTAAAATGTTTCCTAAAATTGGATGCATGCATCTTTTAGCCTTTAATTTTAGAAAAATTGAGTTTTCTTTATCGCTCTGCTCAGAATCCCGATAGGCTCTTACGGCTAGAAAAGAGGATATTTTTGGATAAATTTGGAGTACAGGACATTCCTATTTTTTCGAATATCAGCTCAAAAACTTTTCCTTTAACAAATAAAACAACACATAAATAAAACAAATGACTGTCACAGCATACACGAATAAAAGAAAAAGAAACCTAAAAGAATAGAAATTACCACAAATGTAAGCAGGCTAGTGCGTCACCAGTAGCATGTTTTGGGCATTTTTTTTTTTTTTTTTTTTTTTTTTTTTTTGGATACAATTTAACCAAGAGGAAAACCAGTGACGAAAGAAGTGCATTTTTAAAACAGTAAAATTAAATGGACGTCCCCGGTATTAAATAAAAAAAGACTTTTTTTTATCCTTTATTTTTTTGTGTGTATGTTTAGCATAAAAAAAAAATACATTGTTTAAAACATATATCATTTTAAGTTAAGTTTTCACTCATTCACTTCCTTTTTTCTGCTCGTTCTAGGTTTGAATATCGTTCTTTGCTTATATGATTTTTTTTAACACCCTTTTTAAAGTCACTCCGTATAAAGATCAACGAAAATTGTTGCTGACAGATGATTATCATCAAAGTCCTATTTTGTCTCTGACAAAAAAAAGCACACGCCTACAACTTTAAACAGCAACACCCCACGAAATTCAACTGAATTCTGAAGTTGTGGTAAAACAAAAACTTTACCAAGTCTCCTGGAAACCTAATATGATGCACTTATCGTATTGAATTGATTATTGAGGAACGTGGCACCATTGTGTTTGGATTTGCTTTGTGAACAGACTATTATATAACAAAAAAAAGAACTCTTACTAAATTCTTATCAGCGAAGCTCCGTTTTGTTAGATTTTTATATATCGCTTTCGTTTTAATCCACATTTCATGGGATAGGTTAGGTTATTTTTAAATAATTAGGGCAGATCATTTTCTGAAAAAACAGGAAAAGAAAAACAGGAAAGAATTTCCAAAACAGGAAAGAAAGATTACGAAGAGGTAATTTTGGTGTTAAGTGATAAGGGGGTGCAAATATAATGATGCCAAAAAAAAAAGATTTTTATTTCATATACATTTTCGATCCTTGTTACAATTTTTAAGATTTCAATTCTACTTGCAACTAAGATGTTAGTAATAACCATCTGTTGTTTTTCTTTTCATTTTGCATGCATACAAACGTTCATGACAAGCAAAACTTGTCGGATACGGCAAATACGAACAGCATACCAATGTGGTGGTATATTAGATATCCTTGTATGAGTACACCAGATAGGGCTTTGTATGAGAATTAAATAAAAAAAAAAAATTTTTGTTTTTTTTAACTGAAAGTAAGGAAACGACGTTAAAACTTAAAACGAACAGAAATTATTCCGTATATGAAAGGGGCTGTCCCCTTCTCAACGCCACGCTCTTTACGCTAAAGTTTTTTATTTAAAAAAAAATAGAGTTGTCAAAAAGTCAAACTTTAGCGTAAAGAGCGAGGCGTTGAGGAGGGGACAGCCCCTTTCATATACGGAATAATTTCTGTTCGTTTTAAGTTTTAACGTCGTTCCTTACTTTCAGTTAAAAAAACTTGTTTCTTTTTATTTAATTTTTGAACGTTTTTGAATTGATGCAGGATTTGATTTTGGCTCACCGTACATGAATAATCAAAACAAATTTGCATATTAATTTTACTTTTATTTGGTTAAATGGCTTTCTCTCGAAACTTGTTTAATTTTATTTACGAACGTTTTTATTAGTAATAAATATACGTAACTTACGAATTAACGGACGTAACGAACTTCTATATTCGTATATTTTTAATACGTATATTAGGGGGTTCACCCCCTAGTCAATACCTTGCTCTTTAAGCTAAAGTTCAAATTTTGTTCCAATTCTTTAAAAATGACCGCTTAATCACAAAGGACGTTAATTAAAATAAATAGCTCTTATGAAAGTACTAAAAAATCTTGGCTTAAAGAGCGAGGTATTGACTAGGGGGTGAACCCAATCATATACTTTTCTGTTCGTTTTAAGTTTTGATGTTGCTGCTTACTTTCAGTTGAAAAACTTGTTTTTTTTATTTAATTTGATCTGATTTTTTTTTAAATAATGCTGGGAAATCCGGCGTCCCCTTCATAGCAATGTCCCTTCCCACATGAAAACTTCCTTAATGGAAAGATCCTCCATATAACCCCCGACCCAACCACCCACCCCCACCCCCACTACCAGAAAAAATCCCCCCTGAAAACGTCTGTATATTTCCCAATATCCAATACTATATGTTAAACATTGGATAAAGTTCATAGCTTTCAGCCCTCCCCCCGAGGACTTAGGGGGATTAAGTCATCCTAAAAGACATAGTTATCATATTTTCGACCATGCTGAACAAAATGTCTATCTCAAAATTTTGATCGGGGGACTTTGGGAAAAAAATGAGCGTGGGGGGGCCTAGTTGCCCTCCATTTTTCTTGGTCACTTAAAAAGGGCACTAGAACTTTTAATTTCCGTTCCAATGAGCCCTCCCACGATAAAAAAAAACACGCATCCGTGATCATTCTGGCAAAAAATGCAAAATTCCACATTTTTGTAGATAGGAGCTTGAAACCTCTACAGTTGGGTTCTCTGATACGCTGAATATACCGTTTACTGAATATACCGTTGTATCAAAATACCATTTCTAGAATTTCGGTTGCCATTGAGCCGGGTCGCTCCTTACTTACAGTTCGTTACCACGAACTGTTTGATAATACAAAATAGTATTGACGCAATTGAAGTAGGTAGTGAGGTTAATAATTGGTTCGGTGCAGAATCACGAATTAAGCAGAGCTGTGTACTAATCCTGTTTATACATAAACAGTTTTATAGTTTTCTCATTGTTTTTTTTTTTAATTAAGATCAATAAAATTTTGATTTTCAAAAGTATGTAACTATTACTATTGTATATATTTTAAGTACCTTCTTCTATATTTACAGCTTATTGATAAGAAACAAATTTAACTACCAAATTAACATTCTTATTTTAGCTCCCTTTGTGAAAAACTGAGGTTTTTTTTAAGTACAAAACTTTAAGAAATGGCGTATAGTTGCGGCTATGGCGGGACTTAGTGGATGCTCTGCGGTTTCCCAAATTTCGTTTTAAAACTTATGATTGCTGCACCAATAAGCAGAGGCGCTACTATTAATTCAATCAGAGGAGGGGTCAGAGAGCAAAACCAAAAAGATGTCTAGACAGGGTGGGGGATTTTTCAAGCCAAAAATAAAAAGAAAAGTAATGCTACTGCTACTACTACAACTATTACTACTAACAACTCACTGCAGCATCAAGCCACCTGAGGTCAACACAGCTAAGCATGCTCCTTCTTTATCCCAATATATTCACCAGTTTCCTTCTTTACACCCTCCCAAGAAGTTCCAATTTCCTTTAAATCATTTCTTATGACCTCCTTCCCAGCCCATTTGGAGAAAACCTGTTTATAGATTGGTCCTAGATGGTTAACCAAAAGGACAAACTTTGACAATCTGCGATCCTTCATCCGCAAAACATGTCCTAGCCATCTCAGCATTTGCCTCATTATAGCCCAAAGAAAGCAGGATAGAACCTCATTTTTTATAAGGCTTACTATTTGGAATACGGTCAGTCAGACAGGTACCAAAAAGAATTCATGGACAATTCCTCTGGAAAACATCTAATAAATCCTCCTCCGTCTTATGAATCGCCCACGTTTAGTAATCGTGCTTGACCACTGTCACCACTATAGCTTTCAATATTCTTATCTTAGTTCGGAGACTTTTTTTTTGCAATTCTTCCCAAACTTTTACAACTGTGAAAAAAAACCGAGCCTTGGTTATTCTAATTTTAATATCTTCACTGCATCCACCATATCAGAGGCAACGCTGTAGCGTTGCCTATAGTAAAGGCCATACGGCTCCAATGTTTTATTATTTTTTTTTTTTTCCCCCCAGAGGCACCTCATATGGAAGGGGTCGTCGTAGAAACTTCAAAGGGGGCTCATTCGATGGGAAATCGAGAGTTCTAGTGCCCTATTTAATAGTCGAAAATGATTGGAGGGCAACTAGCCCCCCCCCCACGCCCATCATTCCCCCAAACACATCCAATCAAAATTTTGAGATAGCCATTTTTGTTCAGCGTAGTTGATTTCCTGATAGAAAATATATTTTTGAGGAGTATACTCCCCCACAACCCTCAGGGCAAGGGTCTTAAGTTATGCCCTGGGGGCATTTAAGGTTTTTATAGAAGGCGTTGTCGTAGAAACTTCAAAACAGGATCATTCGATTGGAAATTAAAAAGCTAGTGCCCTTTTTAATAGTCGAAAGTGATTGGAGTGTAACTCCCCCCCCCCCCCCCCCCCCCCCCCCCCACGCCCATCATTTCCCAAACACACATCCAATCAAAATTTTCAGATAGCCATTTTGTTCAGCGTAGTTGATTTCCAGATAGAAAATATATTTTTGAGGAGGATACTCCCCCACAACCCTCAGGGCAAGGGTTTTAAGTTATGCCCTGGGGGCATATAAGGTTTTTATAGAGGGCGTTGTCGTAGAAACTTCAAAACATGCTCATTCGATTGGACATTAAAGGGCTAGTGCCTTTTTTAATAGTCGAAAATGATTGGAGGGCAACTAGCCCCCCCCCCACGCCCATCATTCCCCCAAACACATCCAATCAAAATTTTGAGATAGCCATTTTGTTCAGCGCAGTTGATTTCCAGATAGAAAATATATTTTTGAGGAGGATACTCCCCCACAACCCTCAGGGCAAGGGTTTTAATTTATGCGCTGGGGGCATATAAGGTTTTTATAGAAGGCGTTGTCGTAGAAACTTCGAAACATGCTCATTCGATTGGAAATTACAGAGCTAGTGCCGTTTTTTTAATAGTCGAAAGTGATTGGAGTGTAACTAGCCCCCTTCCCCCACCATTTCCCCAAACACATCCAATCAAAAATTTCAGATAACCATTTTTTTCAGCGTAGTTGATTTCCAGATAGAAAATACATTTTTGAGGAGGACACTCCCCCAAAACCCTCAGGGCAAGGGTTTTAAGTTATGCCCTGGGGACATATAAGGTTTTTATAGAAGGCGTTGTCGTAGAAACTTCAAAACAGGATCATTCGATTGGAAATTAAAGGGCTAATGCCCTTTTTTAATAGTCGAAATGGATTGGAATGCAACTAGCCCCCCCCCCCCCCACGCCCATCATTTCCCCAAACACATCCAATCAAAATTTTGAGATAACCATTTTGTTCCGTGTAGTTGATTTCCAGATAGAAAATATGTTTTTGAGGAGGACACTCCCCCAGAAACCTTCAGGGCAAGGGTTTTAAGATATGCCCTGGGGGCATATATGGTTTTTTATAGAAGGCGTTGTCGTCGTAGAAACTTCAAAAAAGGCTCATTCGATTGGAAATTCAAAGGAATAGTGCCCTTTTTAATAGTCAAAAGTGATTGGAGGGCAACAAGCCCCCCCCCCCAGCCCATCATTCCCCCAAACACATCCAATCAAAATTTTGAGATCGCCATTTTGTTCAGGGTAGTTCATTTTCAGATAGAAAACATGTTTTTGAGGAGGATAATCCCCCACAACCCTCAGGGCAAGGGTTTTAAGTTATGCCCTGGGGTCATATAAGGTTTTTTTATAGAAGGCGTTGTCGTAGAAACTTCAAAACAGGCTCATTCGATTGGAAATTAAAGGGCTAGTGCCCGTTTTAATAGTCGAAAGTGATTGGAGGGCAACTAGATCCCCCCCCGCCCATCATTTCTCCAAACACATCCAATCAAAACTTTTGAGATAGCCATTTTGTTCAGTGTAGTTGATTTCCAGATAGAAAATATGATTTTGAGGAGGACACTCCTCCACACACCCTCAGGGCAAGAGTTTTAAGTTATGCCCTGGGGGCATATAAGGTTTTTATAGAAGGCGTCGTCATAGAAACTTCAAAATAGGCACATTCAATTGGAAATTCAAAAGGGCTAGCGTCCTTTTTAATAGTCAAAAGTGATTGGAGGGCAACTAGCCCCCCCCCCCACGCCCATCATTCCCCCAAACACATCCAATCAAAATTTGATATAGCCATTTTGTTCAGCGTAGTTGATTTCCAGATAGAAAATATGTTTTTGAGGAGGACAATCCCCCACAACCCTCAGGGCAAGGGTTTTAAGTTATGCCCTGGGGGCATATAAGGTTTTTTTATAGAAGGCAGTGTCGTAGAAACTTCAAAAAAGGCTCATTTGATTTGAACTTCCGAGGGCTAGTGCCCTTTGTAATAGTCGAAAGTGATTTGAGGACAACTAACCCCCATCTCACGCCCACCTTTTTCCCCAAACACATCCAATCAAAATTTTAAGAAATCCGTTTTATTAAACGTAGTTTTAAGTTCTGGAAATTAGGTCTTTGAGGATTAAAACTCCCCCAAAGCCCTCAGGGCAAGGGTTGTAATTTAAGGATTCTCCGAATCCTTCATAGTATTTCTTATGGAAGGGATGCTCGTATAAACTTTAGAGAGGGCTCATTTGATTGAAAATTGAAATTTCTTGTCCACTTTTTAAGAGTCAAAAGAGATTGAAGGGCAACTAGCCCCTCTCCCTCCTCCAAGCCCTAAATGCATCAGATAAAAATTTTGAGATAGACGTTTTGTTAAAATAGTTCAAAGTTCTGATAACAAAAAACTCCGGTGTCGACACAGCCCACCAGGGCCTAGGGGTAGGCGTTGTAAGTTATGCCCTGGGGCATAACTTATTAAGGGGGGTTTATAACTTATGGGAAGGGGTTTTGTATGGGAAGAACACATAGGAAATCTATTATAATTATCCAATTATAAGGTTAAAATACATACTCTGTGATAGATGCAAAATTGTTTTGGCACACAAATTCCTATTAAGGTCAATTCCAAACAGTCGTGATCCCTTTGTGTCAGCAAGTGAAATTGTCTAAACCGCCTTATTGGAGCTATTTTTTCAATCCATACATTGTTGTCAATCGCTGTCCACAAGTTATGCAAGCTGTCTATCGTTCATATATAAGGTTTTTATCAAAGAGGTAATCGTATAGACTTTGAAAAAAGTCTCATTCGATTAAATTGAAAATTCTAGATCCGTTTTTTTAAAGTCAAGAATAATCGGACAGTAAGCACCCCCCCCCCATGCCATAAAAACTTGAAACTTTTTGCAATCAAAAACAAACAAAAATTAATTTAAAAAAAAAAACTTTCCGAAAAATAAGTTTTTCAAAGAAAAGTAAAGGCCATTTTAAACTTAAGCTCAGGAGATACAAATACCTGTTAAAATTCAAACTCAAAACGACCAGAAATTACTATTAAAAGAATAAATGAAACCCAAAACGAACAGAAATTATATAAACCATCATAGCAAAAAACATACAACAAGTAATAATATAAATGAATAAATAGATCTTAAAGCGAGTAATGCTTAGATTGAATATGAAAATCAAGCTTAAAACGAAAACAAATATTTTGCTATTAAAGTATAAATGAAACTTAAAACGAACAGAAATTAAATAAACAATCAATGCGAACAAATATACAATATATATTAATGTAAATGAATAAATAAATCTTAAAACGAGTGAAACTTAAATTGAATATGCAAATCAAGTTTGAATCGAATAAAAATAACTACAAACAAGAGTTTGGGTATCGTCTCACTGCAGAAGCCTAAAACCTACTGCGTCATTGGTGCTTTACTGAAAACGAATCATATTACAAATGTTTTCTTTTGTACTTAATATTGAAAATAAATAATAAAATTACATTAAAATTTTGAACTGATCAGCTTTTAGCAATTAATATCAGTATGCATCAAATATTCAGTTTAATTTATTAGTTCTTTTCAAGATTGGTCAAGACAAATATAGTTTCACTACAAGCAAAATTTGGATACTGCCCCTTCTTTAACTGTAAAAACCTAAAGCCTTCTGTGTCATTGGTGCTTCACTGAAAACGAATTACTCGTATATTAAAAATTTATTATTTTCCAGTTCTTACAGCATTGAAAATGAAAGTTACAGTGAAAAAAAAATCTTGAACTGATGGATCTTTCAACAATTAATATCATTATATATCTAATATTCAATTTGATTTTGTTTATACTTTCCAAGACTGTTCAAGACTCATATAGTTTTGCCATTTTTTTTTAACTCTGCCATTTTTTGTAACTAATCGTGTTAGTTTGTTATGAAAACATTCTATGGCTTCTAGGCATTTCAATTTGAGCGGAAAACTGTACCTCAAACTTTGTGGAACATGCATTTTCTTGCCTGAAACACAAAAATATAATAAAATGTCAAGTTTCGGAGTGTCCCACCACTCGCAAGCAAGTGACATTGGTATTTTTGAATCCGCATGGTCAATTTAGGGGGTGGAGGGTAGGCTAATTCTCGTAGCAGCCCCATTCCGTCGTGGTATGGTTCACATTTTCAACACCTGGCGTCCGGACTATCATACAATCTACCAAGCATACAACTACCCCAAATCAGTATCAATAAATAAATGAAACCCAAAACGAACAAAAATTAAAATAAATATTAGAGTCAAACTCAAAACGAGCATAAACTAATGTGAGTAGGGTTCAAAACCCCTATGCTTTCTAAAAGCCAGAATATAATTTGTACTTTACTAAAAAAAAATTCAAATGAGTTTACTGAAAAAAAATGTGCATTGCCAATTTAACATACATATGCTGATATTTATTCCCTAAAATCTTAATTAATTTTTGATTTCTTAAAGTTACAAAAGTGAAAATATTTCAAAGAACTGTTTTCAGTAAAGCGCCAATGACGCAGTAGGTTTTAGGCTTCTGCAGTGAGACGATAACCAAACTCTTGTTTGTAGTTATTTTTATTCGATTCAAACTTGATTTGCATATTCAATTTAAGTTTCACTCGTTTTAAGATTTATTTATTCATTTACATTAATATATATTGTATATTTGTTCGCATTGATTGTTTATTTAATTTCTGTTCGTTTTAAGTTTCATTTATACTTTAATAGCAAAAATATTTGTTTTCGTTTTAAGCTTGATTTTCATATTCAATCTAAGCATTACTCGCTTTAAGATCTATTTATTCATTTATATTATTACTTGTTGTATGTTTTTTGCTATGATGGTTTATATAATTTCTGTTCGTTTTGGGTTTCATTTATTCTTTAATAGTAATTTCAGGTCGTTTTGAGTTTGAATTTTAACAGGTATTTGTATCTCCTGAGCTTAAGTTTAAAATGGCCTTTACTTTTCTTTGAAAAACTTAGTTTTCGGAAAGTTTTTTTTTAAATTAATTTACTAATAAAATTGCCCAGATAAGAGATCAACTTGATAGATCTTCTCTACTGAAACTCCTCTCTTGAAACTGAATCTACAGCATCTCTAAGTCTAAAAATTTTATCCCACTAAATAATTTGCTTCCTATAGAAACCAAGGCAATGCCAATATAATGACAAGGGGCAAATCCCCAGCATTTTTATTGGAGGGGCAAGAGGGGTCTATATCAGGATAGTCAAGGGGCATGGGACATATAATAATTATTTATCCATATTATTGGAGGGGCAACTGCCCCCTTGCCCCCCCCCCCCCCAAACGACACCTCTGATAATGACAACAATCACCCTTATCACATTCTTGTAGAGGGGTTTGATTCAAATTTTACTAAGATCGCTAGGTACTTGCCCTATTTAAAAAAATAATATCCATAATATTCAGTTGATTATCATTAGCATCAGACACACCAAATCTAAAAACTCATTTACTACACTATTGGGACTTGGGGCCTGATAGTTTTGGAGCCTTATTGTTTTTAATCCTTTTACTACTGTATACGTCTTGAACAAACACCTCCTCTTGTTTACTAAATTTAAAGCATTTTCACTAATATTCCTAACTAGTTTTCCATCTTCCATCCCTAAGACACTATCTGCTACTTCACAAACTATTCTCCTAAAGTTATTCAATCCATCTTCTACATTGTCAAATATTAGACTCTCGAGTTTAACATTCAGCTGCTCCTAGAAAGTATTTTTCAAAATCTCATCCTGGCATCAACCAACATCATAAAATTCTAGAAGGTAGTTACCCTTCCTAAATTTTAGCGTTAGATTAACACAAGACACTACTAGATGATGATCTTTACTTTTAACATCAACAACATCACTCCTACATACCCTAGTACCTTGTATCGGCCCTAGCAGTCTTCGGTTTGCAATAACATAATCAATAAGGGTGGTCATCTTACCATCATGCGAGTACCATGTTAATTTATAAGCCATTTTATGACAAAAAATACTGTTTTGGTGATAATTAGATTGTCATTTCTACAAAATTGTAGGAGTCTATAACCGCTACTATTATCCTTTCCTACACGCAATTTACCTAGGCTAGGATACAATCTATTCCTATTTCTAACGGCCAGGAAACAAAAATCCCCTCATAAAAATACCATATTTCTACTGGGATCCTATCTATTTGTTTCCTGTAACTATAAGTAAAATTCGTCTCAACCCTTTCAGTCTCCATCAGTCGGTTTTACAGGGGCATTTAGTACTATAACTGATACCTTGTAATTTTAGTCGTAAAATGAGCAAATAGCATTCTATTATACCTTCCCAACCTAAGCAAGACTTAGCAGCTTCCTTATTCATCATCTTATAACCCTATAATTTTTATCTTGAAAGATTTTGTACACTTCTTTAGTACAAACTTAAATGAAAACATAAATTTTATAAGCATACATCACACAGAAAAAGCCTTCGGCTTCTCTTCATTTTTCATATTATTTTTAACATCAGGTTTCGGTACTTGCAAAAGCACGCAAATATATAAATTTTCTCTCAAATAAGCCGCTAAACAGCTTCCATGATATTCCAGTAAAACGAAGTGATTTTCGTTGCTGTACAAGCCAGGGGCCGGCAAATGTCCTGAGTAGTGTTTTCAATAATGGCAATTTCAATGGTATGAATTCCATCTCGATTACGTTCATAAATTAATCATTAATCAATCTAGAGTTTAAAATAGGGCTAGGAACTGTGTTTTAACTTTCCTGCCACCCTCGGTTCTTCTTTCAGTGGCGTTAACTGGGGATAGGAGGGGCACTGGCCCCGAAGATATTTGCCCCTTCCTAGTTTTTGAAAAGTCCCTTTTTTTCGGTATTATCATTAAAAAATGGCTTTCTGTACTTTCATCGGAAAATATAACAAAAAATCAGCCGCCCCTTCCCTAATTTTGAACAATAGGCATACATTTTTGACCCCTCCCCCTAATTTTTGTGAACTGACGCCACTACCTTCTCTCCTGACAAGGCTGGGAAAAGGCTATGATAACAAAAATTCAAACTGAAAAAAAAACAAGAAGAAAAAAAAAGGAGGAGTTGGAATGAACTCAGGCAGAAGGCCTTATAGGAAGAGAAGGATTCCTAGGAATTCAGCAGGACTTTAGACAAAACTGTCGGTGTTTTTTCAAAGTTAGAACCTATTTCAACAGAATTACGGCACGTCTTCAGTCCAGCGACCCCCAGAAATCTATACACTATCTGAATTGCTCAATCCTTTACCGTCTAGGGCTAAACGGAAAGCAGGTCGTCCTCGTCTGGGGTGGGAGGATGTCTTAAAGAAAGATTTAAAGGAAATGAGAATTTCGTGGGCGGGTATAAAAAGGGAGGCTTTGAATAGATTGGGGTGGAGGAGGAGCGTGCGTAGCTGTGTTGGCCTCAGGCGGCTTGGTGCTGCGGTGAGTTGTTAGTAGTAGTAGTAGTATATTCCACTTATTTTTGTGGTTTTACTCAGGCCCAGGTTTACCAATAGGGTCACCAGGCCCGGGCCTAATGGCGCACAATGCCAGGGGGTGCAATAAATTATCACTAAGTGATTTTTTCCCCTAACAAAAACTGTACTGATGTGATTTATCGTCAAAGTGCCAGGTACACTCTGCCAACGCGCCACCTATTCACAGAAAAGTGATTTTTAAAACTACACAGGAATTCCGTGACCCTTTATAAACTGTCAGATGTATCCCAAGAATGGCAGCTGAAAGTCCGGTAACACCTCTCTCTTTCATTACTTTTGGATCATCAATTCCGTTCTGCTCAGTGCTTCCACTATCCCCCGAATTTTTGGGGATTTCCCCAAAAATATCGCAAAGACAGCGCGGCAAAAACGCTTGGGCCTAGAAGCCTCAAAGCTTGGCAAATATTTACCAAGTCCTATAACTGGGTTACGGTTAAAGTGAATATACCACTCGATGCCTTTTTTTATGCTCTTTAGGAATATAATAATCATTTTTGTCGGAAATGAA
This sequence comes from Artemia sinica, assembly GCA_027921565.1. Lineage (NCBI taxonomy): Eukaryota > Metazoa > Arthropoda > Branchiopoda > Anostraca > Artemiidae > Artemia > Artemia sinica. Next base: position 51,600,432 of record CM051265.1, read on the forward strand.
TTTTAGCCCCCCACCCCAATATATACCAATTCAGGGTATATATTTGCACATTAGGGGGGGGGGGGGGTAATTTTATTCCTGATGTAAATGAGAGGTAATTTTAAACTTTCCCCACCCCCTTAATGTACAAATATAAACCCCGAATTGGTATATATAGGGGTGGGGGCTATAATTCATTTCCGACAAAAATGATTATTGTATTCGTAAAGAGCATAAAAAAAAGGCATCGAGTTGGTATATATTCACTTTAGTCGTGACTCACTAATATGATTTGGTAAATATTACCCAAAGCTTTAACTCCAGCCCTGGTTTTACTAAAAACGTAGTTTGCCTTAAGTTGCAGCGAAAGCGATTAAAAACATTAAGCATTATTAACATGTAGTATAGTGATAATCATAAATAGTTTACAGGCCTGATGGTCTAGGGGTATGATTCTCGCTTCGGGTGCGAGAGGTCCCGGGTTCAAATCCCGGTCAGGCCCAATCTTTTATCATAAATATAATAGATAGAATTATTTAAATTTTTCAATTTTTAGTATGTTCAGACCACAGTGGACAGAATATACCAGTAAGCTTATCGCAGATCATTTCTGGTCTTCGTTCTCGGTGCGAACAAAAAGCTTCTCCCACTTATTTCTGCATTAGCGGGAATGCGGGTTAGTCTGTTTCCGATTGTTTCCATGCACTTTGTTGGAAACAATCGGAAACAGACTAACCCGCATTCCCGCTAATCTGACTTCGCTTATGTTTATATCTGCAAAAACGTTCTCCGGAGCACTCGCACCCCGGTCCGGATTTTTATAATGGGTGAGATAGAGAATGATCATACTGGATAATTATGCAACTGTGGTTCAGACAATGCTTATACTCTGAGAGAAATTCTTCAATTAATATCACATAATTGTGATTTCTTTTGTTTGAACTTCCTCTATTTCGCAACCTATTTTGTTAAATAGTTTAACCGTTTCCAGGCAATCATTTGGTAGTAAATATTTCAAAAATTAGTTTTGGTCGTATATTTTCCAGAGTTGCATATAGATTGACATATTAAAATACTAAATGAAAATTAAACTCATCGCAATAGATGTAAAGTGTGCATAAAGTTTGAGATGGGAATATAGTTTTCTTTATGGGTCAAGTGATAAAAAAAGAAGTCAAATGTTGGCCCAAATATTCGTAATTTCTTGCAACTCACCAGCTCCGCTCAAGAATAGTGAAGGGATTGTTACTGGAGAACATGCTCGCTTTTTTCTCTTCTTTTTTTGATCAGCCTTTTACAGCTCGGTAGAGATGAATAGTCCAAAAATCTTAACAGTGTAGTAGTGATCTTAAAATGGAGAACGAAATTTGTCGGAAGCTCGCAAAATTCAGGGTAATTTTCCAGGAAAAGAAAGAGATCATTTCTTTTTTCAGCCTACTAAATAGTATAAACAATAAACAACCTTATAGCGAAAGCTTACTATATTTTTTTGTCATCAGTGGTCAGTAGCTCGGTGGCAGTAAGAAATAGAAAATTGAAATTTACAGGTATGGGTGAAAACCGTATGATCGGGGAACGGAAAACAGTTTATCTCAAACTGGCAAAACTTCCTGCAAATTCGCATAGAAAAAGAATTTTTTCGAAGCTACTAAATAATATAAAACAAAACAGAACTGTCTTAGCTCCAAAATTAAGCTTCTTAGGGATTATGTAGGGTCGGAATCGTACAGAATATAGAATTATCTCTTCGAAATCCGGGATTAAAAGTTCTGCACGCTTAGGTTTTCTAGGACATAACTCTGGAGAGATCAATCTGGGAATGCAAAATTCGAATTGGTTGGTTATTTTATGAAAGTTTCGATATCGATAAGTTTTCTAAAATTCTAATGCAAGCAAAGTCTTGGTCTGGGTTACGGGGTTGGAAATAGACTATAACAAATCCAGCTCCGATCTCACTCATAGGTGTGGAAAGATAATCTTGTTGGGTTTTTTTAGACAACACGACCTCATGCGGGGTCAAAGTTCCTAAATCTTTGTCATCAGGACATCTTGCAAAAGACATCTAGACTAACTTGGTAGGAAGTAAGAGCTATTACCATTATTATGTATTTTTGGAATCAGAACCCAATCCTACCTCAGTGACAGAAGAGGCTGTCATATATCAACAACAAATGGTTAAAAAAAAACACACAAGAGTAAGTACGACAGCAGTAGTTTCTGTGGGTCTATACTTGATCCAACCCCTCTGCGGGGGAAGGGGAGCTCCCTAAACTACTGTCGTCAGAACATTTACAAGAAATGCCTACCAAACTACAATCAAATTTGATGATCAATAAGAGCAAATGTCCTAGTCCAGCCGTTTGGGTGCCCAGATGCAATCCACCTTCCACACAGAGGGGGGGGGGGGGGGGGCTTCATAAATTTGCATCATGAAGTGGATCTCAACCTAACTGAGTAAGAAGAAAGAGTGACAGTTTTAGTTATAGCCTTTGGCGATCCATACCCCATCCATCCTTTTCGAGGATAATAAAGAGAAGGGTCTCTAAATTATTGTCATTTAGAGATTTTTGCTAGAACTGGTTGCCTGATATTATCGAAACTTGGAAAAAAAAAAAACAAGAAATAATAAACTAGTTTATGCCTTTAGGGATAAGGACCGGTCTGACCACTGTAAAGAAGGGTCCCTAAACTTACGTCCTCAAAACGATAACAAGAAGAGTTTGTCAAATCTCGACCACAGACAGAGCATTTGATATGCTCTGTCTACCTTTCTGAGATTAGGTAATCAACTTGACCTGTGTGAGAAAGGAGGAATGGTGACTAGTTTATTATCGTTAGACATCTACCAGGAAGGGTGATCAGATCTTAACTAAACCCAGAGGGGAGTAAGAGCAAGTTTCCTAATTAAGCCTTCTGGGGCCCATTCTGACTTCTGTGAGGGAGGGGGGCCGGGAAGACGGGTCCCTGCATTTTTATTTATCAGCACGTTTATCGATAGAGGATGTCAGACTCCAATGAAGCTTCCTGAGAAATCAATGTTAGTGTCCCTAGTTGTGTTTTTTCGGGCCTGGGCGCGAATTGAGCTCTTCGGAGAGGATGGGGTCCCTGAGTTCCTACCATCAAGATATTTAACAGAAGAAATTTTCAGATCTAGAGTAGGAAAATAGAGGAAAGAGGATAAGGCTAATCTTTCTAGTAAATTTCGTAAGGTTCACAAATAAAACTACAAAAAAATAAATAGAAAAAAAAAAAATTATAGAGTAGGATAAAGACATTAGTAGATATAAATAGAACTAGAAGAAAGCCCAAGACAGTCTTACTTGTCACAATTTCTTATTATTACATTTTGACCTTTTTATTCATTTTAAATTCTGTTCCCTTAAGGTTTCCTTTATTCAGTCATATTAATTTAAGCTTGATTTAACTTGGACTTTTATGACTGTTTCTACTCGTTTATGTTTTAATATCGCTTTCTTTTCTTTTTGGTTTTTAAGTGCAGCTTAAAGCTGGTAAGCATTTCACGAAGCATTGGTTTTTTTCTTTTTTTTTATAGACAATGCACATCTCTCACAGAGACATGTCACGAACTACTTTTTTTTTCATTTATAAGGAGACCTAGATATTGCCCAAGGTTATGAAGAATTTTTCGATCAATTAAGGCATAGATAGTCTCAAAATGGCTTGAAAAATTGCATCTAATTGCTTTGTAAACAACAAACGCAGAATAAAATACATAAAAAGATATATACAGTCTTTTGCTCATTCTGGTGTGAGAAAAAAGAAATCGAGTCTTTAAATATTTTTGGCCTTACAGATTGCTCGAAAGCAATTACTATCATTTACCATGCTCAGCGGCCATGGTGGGCTGTAAATGACTATGTTAAGTGGGTTAAAACGAAGCAATTACAAAAAAGCAGGAGTCAAATATTAAAAAAAAACCTCAAAGATTAGAACGAGTTATGGAGTAAACTACGTTAGAAAAAAGTTAAAGGAATGGAGCAACAATTAGCTTCACTCACTTATGTTTTATCATTAACAACGACACCAGATATCATTTACGGAGATAATTTGTTTCCATAAATTGAATAATTCCATTAGATATATATAAATTGTTTCTAGATATATTTATTATAACCACACAATATAGTATTTGTATAATATGCTATATGGCTCCAAACAGAATATATAAAGCCTAAATCAAGATAGCTTTCATAGCTGCATTAGCTTCACTCATTATATTTTTATCATTAAATCATCTGATATATATATATCACCAGATACAAATCATTACTAAAAACGGAGATAATTTGTTTGAAAAACTATATATATATATATATATATATATATATATATATATATCTATCTATATATATATATTATATATATATATATATATATATATATATATATATATATAATATATATATATATATATATATATATATATATATATATATATATATATATACTATATATATATATATATATATATATATATATATATATATATATATATATATATATATATATATATATATATATATATATATATATATAGTTTTTCAAACAAATTATCTCCGTTTTTAGTAATGATTTGTATCTGGTGATACAAATCTCCCTTTCCGATTTTTTTTTAAAAGCGCTTTATTGGACTTGGGTTTTTTTTTTACCAGGAGACACCAATCATAGCGAACATAGCAGACCCACTTCTACCACAAAAAAAGAATAAAATCTCTTGGGGCTTGGAATTTCCATTTCCAAGAATTTCATTTTTTTTTTTTTTTTTTTTTTTTTTTTTTTTTTTTTTTTTTTTTTTTTTTTTTTTTTTTTTTTTTTTTTTTTTTTTTTTTTTTTTTTTTTTTTTTTTTTTTTTTTTTTTTTTTTTGCTTGACAGATTCGTATAAACAGAGGTGAAAACTGATGGCCAGCGTTTACCCCCCCCCCCGCCACGGAGCATATAGAAAAATAAAAAATGATAAAACAACAACAAAAAGATGTAAGAAAAAAAAATCCATCAAAAAGACGATGTCAATAAAAAATGAACAGATTTTAATTTAAAAAACTTTTTCCACAAAAAAAGTTCGTCAAAGAAAAGTCAAGAGCTCCATTAAGTCTAAAATGAGCATAAAAAAAAAAATCAAGTTAATTTTTCAAGCTTGAAACTACCACTAATCACCGTCAATAATAAATTAAACAAAACAAACAGAAATTACAATACCTAGCCGAGTCAAACTCAAACCGAGCAAACATTAACATGAGTCGGGCTGACAACTCCCACACCTATTCTCATGACCAAAACATAATTTACACTTTACAGAAAACAAAATACATTTTAAATGTTTTTACTTTTTTGACTTTAATAAATAAAGAGGTATTTAGACTGTAAGAAAAATATCAGAGTGTGTATATTAAACTGACAATCCGCGGTTATTATTATATTTTTTTTGTAAACTGCAAATTATGTTCTGGTCATGAGAAGACATGGGGGTTGTCAGCACTGCTCCTTTTAATTTTTGTTCGTTTCTAGTTGACTGGGTTGTCTATTGTAATTTCTGTTCTTCTTGGGTTTCATTTATTTATTAAAGGTGATTTGTGGTAGTTTTACACTAAGAAGGTAAAAAAAAAACTAACTCATAGAATTTGACAACGCTTTCCTCCGTAAAAACTTAAACAATAAGAATTTGTTGGTTCCCAAAGCCAACAATGCATTCAAAGGAAAGATAAATCTTCTGAACTTTTTGATGCATATGTTTTTAGTTTAATTTTGATGATTTTTCACCACATTTTTTTCTTCTTTTTTTTTAACTTGGTGCCCGCTACTGCCAAAACTGAAGAAGTTCATATGGAAGTCTTTTCAACCAAAATGGACTTGCGGTTTTTTTTTCGAAGTTTTTAAAGATACTTATGGTGAGTAAATTCCTCTTTTTCACTTTCTTTAGTATGTCTCAACGAAACTAAAAAAACACAACTCAAATAAAATTCTCAAATTTGGAAAACCCAATTTTCCGCGGGGGGTATTTTCCGCGGATTTTTTTTCCACGGGGGAGTATTTTTCGGGGAGGGGGTCATTTTTCGGGGATTAAATGCCTAGAACTGTGAAAACTACATAAAGGTAACACCCAGGACAAGAGATGGGAGGCTAACCTCCTCATCGCCCCGTCGATAGTCTACTGAACACACCTTAATGTTAGAATCTGCTGTAGGTGCAAAAAAAAAAAAAAAACTTAAGCCAGAACAAAAAGTGGGGCAAAATTCTTACCTGGAGTTAATAGCTTTCTTCTATGAAACCTTGGAGATCCCAAAAAACTATTTTTTTTATTGTATTCAATCTTGTCCTCCAAGGAGCCTGAAGGTTGGGAGATCCAGGTGGGGTGGGCACGGGGACTCGTACCATGCAGAGAATCTTGTTGAATATCACGACGCGTATTATCCCTGAAAAGTTAAACCATCCAACATGACATCCAGTAGAAAGCATTCTATGCACATCAACCTTAATTGCAACACTTTCTTTTAAGGAAATAAATATAAAATGAAAGTGGCCGTTTCTGCACCAAATTTGCCATAAACATTTTACATTTATTTATAAAGAAGCAGGGATAAACTCAATTAACTCAATGATTGTATAGTTACAGGAAATTCAATGTTTTCAAGCAAATTCTGAATGGATTTTAATTCATATGTTGGTTGCTTCCATTCTACAGTTTGTATACTTTAGTAATGGGCGAACCCGGTCTTTTCGGTATTAAACGAAAAGATGGGACTTCTTTGAATAGTAGTTTACGAGCGATAGTAAAACGGAGATAAAGTATATCAGAGACAGCCCTCTGACGTTTGCTACCATCCAGCTCACTCCAAGCAGTCCTTTTCACTACCATCATCCCTCAAGACATTTGGCCAACATTTTGAGATGGCCAATTCATTCAAAACAGTCAAAAGATCCAATAAATATAACTTGAGGAATATATGACATCTCCAGCCATTAGCGTAAGGACAATAAAAAAGGAAACTGACAATTGTTTACGGATAAATTATATCCGGGAAAGAGGGGCATGTTTAACCTTGGGAGTCTGATTGTCTCGAAACTTTCAAGGATAGTTCAGGACCAAGAGGACCACACATTTTGTTGAGAAATGGGGTTGAACTTAAAGGCCTAGAAATAGGAGCTCCATCACCATGAGATTCACTAGCATCATGCCCCCACCTCTCGTCGAATTCCCGACGTTCACTGCTATTTCTTAAAATACTGTTTTTATAAACATGGCTGACATATGCAAAGTTGACCTGCCCCGTGCTGAGTTGAGATTCCTGCACTGTGTTGTTTTTGTAATGAGGTGTACCTTCCTAACTGTGTTGAGTATGTTGAATTTCTAGAGCTAGACTCGATTCAGCAGTTTGTCTTGTTTCCTGTTCTAGGTTCAGTGATTAGAGTGTCTACATCTTGTGATAACTACGTCTGATGCGTTTCTTATATTGAGTTTGAAACTCAATTGGTGCCATACGGGAAAGTTGTATGCCAAAGAGTTTGGGGAAGCGATAAAAATCAAGTGATTGTGAGCGAGATCCTCAAGGATCATAAACAGAGCGATCGTGAGTAGAGATGGGTGTAACCTGCCAATATAAACATGGTCGGGAAAAAGTGTTTTTTCAGACCATAGGAAACCAGCTGGGCCCCCATATTAAATAGAACATCAGTCCATACATGACTGTAATTTCAGCTATTTGAAATCGTACTAAATGTAAAGCTTAATAGACCAAACGTAACATATACGCTTTTCTACTAAATTTGTCTATTCTCTTTTTTCAAACCGGGTATTGACATACATTGACACGGCAGTCCTGAGAGGGCACATATTCTTTTATCCTGAAGGTATATTTTCATATTCAGTTTCATGCCTGAAGGCTATTTTTATATTTTTAGGCTGTATTTTTTTTTCTACTGTCTTAGTTGAAACTTTTACCGTTCTTTACTTATTTATTTTAATTGTACTTATGATCCAAGAAAGCCTATTCATCGTTCCTTCTACACGTAATTGCTCAGGACTGAATTTTTCTCATTTTCTCTCTTCTTCCCTTCTTTCCTTACGTGTTTATTATCTTTAAATTTTCGTAAAAACGACTATATTACAAAAAAAAATCTTAAGACAACAATAAATTATACGTTCCTACGATCCTATATTCGATCTAAAAAAAAGAATTTGAAAAATTTTGACTCGTAATATTATAAATAAGATAACATATTTTTTAAACATAATGTAGCGTGGTTTATTCATAGCTTTGTTTTCTTAAGAAGATTCTTTTCCATTTGTCTTACAGTTTCGAGGATTATTGTCTACGTGATAGTTTACATTACTGCAAATACAGATTCGTGTCCGTATTCTTTTTCCTTAAAGCCTCATATAAACGAATGATTTTCAAAAATTGCGAGAAAGCTTACTTGGTTGCAAATCCTGAGATTTCGTGTCCGTTTTAAGCGACAAAACATATCGGGGGAAGGCCGATCACTCATTGTGTCTCGATGAATGAAAGAAGATACGAATATTGAAAGAAGGTGGTGTTGCTTAAAACAACAAACTAGAATAAAAAATAACAAAGTAAAACCTCTGATCCTTATTGTACGCTTGAGGTAGTAGTCTATGGGATGGACGAGGTGATGGCATTGGTGAAGCTGAAGGCGTATTATTTGCACTGTGAAGGGGCGATGATGAAGTCACATGCAAACTTCCGTGATGGCCTGGACCAGGGTAGGTATGACCTCCGCAACGACGAGACCAATTACTAAAATGAATAAGTAATTCATTACTAATGACAATCTTTTAAAATGTAAAGAAGGTGAATTTTAAATAAAGATAGACTCAAAAGGAAATATGTAAGCCGAGAATTGTTTTTGTAAGACGTGCATGTTTCATCTGGATGAGTTGAATGCACAAAGCTGTTGGATCTATGGTTGTAGTTAATGTGGTAATATGGGCATATTGCATGATTTGAAAATTTAAGAGTAGAATAAAAGAAGTTGCATTTTATGTTCTTACTGTTATTTTGTTTCTCATTTGTATATCTGTAGACGTCAGGTACTTTATTACTCTATTCTTTCCGCATAATGTGCAATATTACATAAAAACTAGGCGGTTGATACAAAGCTCGACATTACAAAGGCCACAGGGTCCCAACTTTCTACATGCAAGAAATCACTGACATGAAATTTTTCTACATGACAGAAATCTCTCAACTTAAATTTGATTCTCTTTTGTCAGCAATTTTATTCTTTCAATTAAGACTAGAAGAGTTCTGTAGGAATGGAAGCATGAGCATAACTTGCCTCTATTCAAAAAGAGTAAGAAGAGTTGCTCAAGGACCGACTACCCTATAACCTCCCATCCGACATATCTAAACCTAAAGGAAGGTGTTATAAATAATACAGTAACAACACACTAAGAGCACAATCAACTGCCATCCCAAGTCCGTCATGGATTCTGAAAAGGGCGGTCAGTGGAAGCAAATTTGATTTACACTTACAAAGAAGTCGCTGAACTTCTGGAGCAGGGCCTCTCAGTGGATGTCATCCTCTTGGACCCAGATTGTCACCAACCACTTGATATATATTCTGCACACTTTTAAACTACATTATAATGTCATCAACTTTATTGCAAACTTCCTTTCAAGTTGATCCCAACAAGCGTTCCTCTTTGATGATTATTACTGGAAGTATGGTTTAATCCCAGTCCTGGGGGAGCAATTCACAAAAATGTCGGGAGGGGGGATGGAAGAATTAATTTTTCGCTTTTTAATGAAGATATAAAAATTGTTACGAATCCCTATTCCTAGGGGATTCGTTAGCCGATGGTGCCAAATTGTATGGTAATGTCTCCTCTTTTCCTATTAACAGCCATTGGCCCTACTCAGACGCCCTGTCGAAATGAGATACAATATTTACTTAAAACCTCTTGCAGTTCAAAATCTTGACACACCTCTATCTGCAGTCACATGCCAAATTTATTTATATTATGCATCCACAAAGAACCTATCATCTAGCTAGATTATAGATTATCAAAGACAAAAACCACTAGAAAGTGGCTGGATTTCATGGAACCTTATACAAGCGTGATATAAGGTAATCAGAGAAGGTGAGGCTTTGGAAATTAAAAAAAAAAGAGAATTTTTTCTTTTTCTAAAAATATGATTCTGTTACTGCAAATAAGTTTTGCTTTTTAATGGATGAAAAATAATCCTTGACTTAATCTTTTGTAATGTCTCTTTTCAGAACTAATTATTATCTAATGAACCATTTTCCACATTTCTATTAATATTTATTTAAAATAGAGAGCATTCAAACAACACACGACTGTAAAATTCAATTCAGTTCCCTGAATTTTTAATCCTTAATAAAGGATCTTTAATAAAGCTCTTCAATTCAAGAAGCAGGATTTGAACTTTTGTTTACTGGAATACGAAGTATTTAATTTTGCTTCCCTAGTGGATATTAAAAAAAATTGACTAGCAAAAGTAAAAGGAAATTAAGTTTCTAATCGCACTGAGTAAATGCCAATTAATATTTCTGCACACTCCTCTCCGCGCACAACGCTATGTGAGACTTCAAACTTTCATAGTTTCTCACAAAAACGTTAAACCTTCAACGTCCTTAAATAATGGTAGCATAAATTATCCCTCAAATATAAAAATCCAAAAGATTTAGGACAATACATCTGGCAGCACAAATTTCCTCACATGTAGGACAATAATTAAGTAGTAATAAAAATAAATAGGTAATTTCTATGTAAGAGAAAAAAGAAAAGTTGAAAAAACTAAACTTTTGAGTCCAACCCGATTTCAGTTTCATGTAAAAACCCTAAAATTTAAAAAAGCTAAATATTTCCAGTTTGAAGAGTTTCAACTGATAACCAGTTGCTATGACACCCATCGTATTACTAATATTTTAAAGCTGTAATTCCCATTTTCTATATTGCAGAAATTATAAACTAAAAGAAATCAGGTAGATTTGGATTTAACGTTATGCACTTCAGGCTGAAACAAGAGACTTTCCCTTCAATATGAAACTAATAATAGAAAAAAAAAAAACGAGACACATGCAATCTGTTCCTATCCTTGATATCCCGGTTTCAGTTTATTAGGTTCACTAAAAGAAGAGTGAAAGGTGATAGGTTGCTTTGGTACTGAACCAGACAAGAGACAAAAGGATGTAGGAGTACGAAACAGAATTTTCATTTCTATCAAATTAGTCCATTCCAATTTCGTTTTATAAAAAGAATATAAATATAAGTATGATATTAAATTAAACTATGAAACAAAACACGAAAATCAAATATATAAATTATACTTGTTTCATATTATATCTACCTATTTAGCTAGTAATTATCTGGAATGATATTTGCAGAGAGTAATAGCATATCATCAATTCATTAGAACTGATGTGACCAAACAGCATGTCATAACAAAAGTAAAAAAAATCCTTAAAGTTCCAAAGATGTCAAAATAAAGACATTTTTTGTCCCCTGCACTCACCTTAGGTTTATTTACTCGTGAAGACGTGATTTTCCAAAATTCTTCTTTTGATTGTTTCAAAATTATGCATTTTTAGGGCCCTATTACAGGGCCCTATAATAGATTTAGCAAGCAGCATTTAGTGTAAGACAATCAAATGATCAGTATTATTTCAACTATACGATGACATGTATCACATACCTGGCTGTTTTCTCAGGGGCTAATCTTATCAAAATCAATACAAAATCACAAAATCTAAAATCACAAAATCACAATACAAAATCTAATCTAATACAAAATCATCCAAACATTCCTTGTCGCATTGTTCATACAGTTGAATTCAACGACAATCACCCAATTACAATGAATGCAAGCCAATCATCTTGTTCGATACCATTACATCTTGTAACTGTTTTTTTATAACTGGTTTTATGTGTATTTGCCAGCCATAAAGCCAAAACCACATTTATTGCGGTTGGCTTATTGGCTCACAATGATGAATAATGCAATGATGCAAGATGTTATTCTTAATATATATAAAATAATCCTTTTCGAGGCTACTTTTGTGTTTTAATTAATTAAAAAAACTTTTTCCACAAAATAAGTTTTTCAAAGAAAGTAAAGAACTCCATTTTAAACAAAAAATGAGCAAAAATAAAATCAAATAATCTACCAAGCGTGAAACTACCACAAAATCAGCATCGATAAATAAATGAAACCCAAAACGAACAGAAATTACAATAAATAACCGAGTCAAACTCAAAACGAGCAGAAATTAACACAAGTTGGGCGCAAAACCCCTATGCCTCCCAAGGCCAGAAACATAATTTGCATTTTACTGAAAAAAATATAAATGTTTTTATTTTTATAACTTTAATAAATCAAATAATATTAACATTTTGATTACTAAATATCAGTATATGTATATTAAACTGAAAATGCACATTCATTTGTATTTTTTCAGTAAAGTGCAAATTTTGTTCTGGCCTTGGGAAGGCATCGCGGTTTTGCGCCCAACTTATGTTAATTTCTGCTCGTTTTGAGCTTGACTCGGTTATTTATTGTAATTTCTGTTCGTTTTGGGTTTCATTTATTTATCGATGCTGATTTGTGGTAGTTTCACGCTTGGTAGATTATTTGATTTTTTTTGCTCATTTTTTGTTTAATGGAGTTCTTTACTTTTCTTTGAAAAACTTATTTTGTGGAAAAAAGTTTTTTTTTAAATTAATTTCTGTTCGTTTTATATTGACATAGTCTTTTTCAGGGAAAAAGACAATAATACTTTAAATCTTTTCGTTTTTTAAGACTTTATAGTTTGGCCAGCTATTTGTATGCTGGAGAAAAATTTTCAGCAATTTTTAACAACATACCCTTTTAAAAATCTGGACACAAATAGTTAATTTAGTTTCATACCTCCTCTAGTTGATATGAAATGGAAAACTTGATACCATTCGCAAAAAAATCTGTTTATCTTCTTTGATAGCTTGGATACACTTACGCTATTTTGATTTGGTTAAATTTTAAGAGCAGAAGTAGCCCCGAAAATTTGAACATAATACCCTCAGTCGTTCTTGAGATACTGCTGAGATGCCTTATTGGGAATTAGCATTATCACAGGGCATTTTGATTTAATCTGAAGGCAACATTTAGTTTTTAAACATAATGGGCAAATGGGAGGGTGTGCGTGGGAGGTGGGAGTGGAAGGGGGATTAGTTGCCCTCCCCAATCACTTCGACTATTAAAAAGGGCATCAGCCCTTTCTATTTTCAATCGAATTAGCCCTTTTCGAAGTTCCATGACAACTCCTTCGATGCGAAGTGCCCTGGTCTAAACAACAACAAAAAAATATCACTAATCACTTTCGTCTATTAAAAAGGGTACTATCCCTTTGAATTTCAAATCGAATGAGCCTTTTTTCAAGTTTCTACGACAAAGATTTCAATAAAAACCTTATAAGCCCCCAGGACATAACTTATAACCCTTGCCCTGAGGGTTGTGGGGAAGTGTCCTCCTCAAAAACATATTTTATGTCTGGAAATCAACTACGCTGAACGAAAAAGGCTATCTCGAAATTTTTATTGGATGTCATTTGGGGGAATGAAGGGCGGGGGGGGGGGGGGGGCTAGTTGCCCTACAATCCCTTTCGACTATTAAAAGGGGCACTAGCCCTTTGAATTTCTAATCAATGAGCCTGTTTTGAAGTTTCTACGACAACGCCTTCTTGATATAAAAGCCTTATATGCCCCCAGGCATAACTTATAACCCTTGCCTCGATGGTTGTGGGGGGGAGTATCCTCCTCAAAAAACATATTTTCTATCTGGAAATCAACTAAGTTTTAACAAAATGGCTATCTCAAATTTTGATTGGATGTGTTTGGGGGAATGATAGCGCGCGTGGGGGGGGGGGGATAGTTGCCCTCCAATCGCTTTCGACTATTAAAAAGGGCACTAGCCTTTTGAATTTCCAATCGATTGAGCCCCTTTTGAAGTTTCTACGACAACGCCTTCTATAAAAAACCTTATATGCCCCAGGGCATAACTTACAACCCTTGCACTGAGGGCTCTGAGGGGGTTATCATCCTAAAAAGACAAAATTTCCAGATCTTTCAACTACGTTGAAACAAAAATGGATATCTCAAAATTTTAATTCGATGTGTTTGGAAAATGGTGGGCGTGAGAGGGGCGTTAGTCGCTATCCAATCACTTTCAACTATTAAAAAAGGCACTAGCCCTTTCAATTTCCAATTGAATGAGCCCTTTTGAAGTTTCTACGACACGCGTTCAATAAAGCTTTATATGCCCCCAGGGCATAACTTACAAACCCTTGCCCTGAGGGCTGTGGGGGGAGGGGTTGTCATCCTTAAAGACCTAATTTCCAAAACTTTCAACTACGTTGAAATAAAATGGCTATCTAAAAATTTTAATTGGATGTGTTTTGGGGAAAAGGTGGGCGTGAGAGAGGGGGGTTAGTTGTCCCCTCAAATCACTTTTGACTATTAAAAAGGTACTAGTCCTTTGAATTTCAAATCGAATGAGCCCTTTTTTCAAGTTTCTGCGACAAAGATTTCAATAAAAACCTTATATGCCCCAGGGCATAACTTATAATCCTTGCCCTGAGGGTTGTGGGGGAGTGTCCTCCTCAAAAATATGTTTTCTATCAGGAAATCAACTACCCTGAACAAAATGACTATCTCAAAAATTTTGGATTGGATGTGCTTGGGGAATGATGGGTGTGGGGGGGGGGGGGGGTAGATGCCCTCCAGTCACTTTCGACTACTAAAAAGGGCACTAGCCCTTTGAATTTCCAGTCGAATGAGCTTTTATTGAAGTTTCTACGACAACGCCTTCTATAAAAACCTTATATGCTCCCAGGGCATAACTTAAAACCCTTGCCCTGAGGGATGTGGGGGAGTGTCCTTCTCAAAAACATATTTTCTATCTGGAAATCAACTACGCTGAACAAAATGGCTATCTCAAAATTTTTATTCGATGTGTTTGGGGGAATGAAGGGCGTGGCTGGGGGGGGGCTAGATGCCCTCCAATCACTTTCGACTATTAAAAGGGTACTAGCCCTTTGAATTTCCAATCGAATGAGCCTGTTTTGAAGTTTCTACGACAACACCTTCTATAAAAACTTATATGCCCCCAGGGCATAACTTAAAACCCTTGCCCAAATGGTTGTGGGGGAGTGTCCTCCTCAAAAAAACATATTTTCTATCTGGAAATCAAGTACGCTGAACACAAATGGCTATTTCAAAATTTTGATTGGATGTATTTGGGGGATGATGGGATGGGCGTGGGGGGGGGGGCTAGTTGCCCTCCAATCACTTTCGACTATTGAAAAGGGTACTAGCTCTTTGAATTTCCAATGAATGAGCCTGTTTTGAAGTTTCTACGACAAACGCCTTCTATAAAAACCTTATATGCCCCCAGGGCATAACTTTAAAACCTTGCCCTGAGGGTTGTGGGGGAGTGTCCTCCTAAAAAAAAACATATTTTCTATCTGGAAATCAACTACGCTGAACTAAAAAATGGCTATTTCAAAAAAATTTTGATTGGATGTGCTCGGGGAATGATGGGCGTGGGGGGGGGGGCTAGTTGGCCTCCAATCACTTTCGACTATTAAAAAGGGCACTAGCCACTGCGATTTCCAATCGAATGAGCCCTTTTCGAAGTTTCGACGACGACGACTTCGATACGAAGTGCCCGGGTATGGAGAAACCAAAAACACATTGTGCCCACATCGTTCATTACTTAGGCAGCGCTAGCGCGCTGCCTATGATTTAAATAATTATGAAACTCTTTTCCACGGCCTCCTTCCAGCTTAATACGTTTATTGAAGGACCGTATTTTTGGAATTCAATAGTTACACAATTATATCTCCAGTTGCTTCAAAGGTACCAAGACGTGGCAAATATTTCTGCATACTCTAGGCACAGGCTTGCCCTTCACCTATGGGAATTTCCAATATGAACCCCGCCAAAACATGGGCGACGAGATTAATTCTTTGCAACCAGACCAGTTTCTGACTGCTGTCAGCTTGTATGAAGGTATGCTTATCTAAAACCGTCATTTAGCAACCACTTACTATGTGGACTACTCTCCCCCGCAGCACAGATATTAATTTTTGTAAACTTCATTCAGAGGAGTTCAGAGCTTTCCAACCTTAAAAAGCCAAGGAAAAAAAGAAATTCCAGTATTGGTCGATATAATATTATGATGCTAAGTTATTCTGTTCACTGCTGCGTATCTATCTCGTGCAGTTGATTTATTTTTATACCAAAAAGAGGTTCTTACGTACATTTTATGCAGTTTTTTTTTATCTTCTGGTTGAAACACAAAATTGAAATCGTTAATATTGCCGTGTCTGTACATAGAGCCCCCAATTTCCATTCAAAACAACCCTCTCCCGAAAAAGTCTACGAAACTGATTCGATTATGATATGAAAAAAAAAAAAAAAAAAAAAATGAAAATCAATACACACCAGTCACATGAAAAGTACGTAATT